>JBBBDQ010000285.1:1127500-1430000 GCA_037127315.1 Ascarosepion bandense | reverse complement strand
AGATATGAATATATATATATATATATATATATATATATATATATATATATAAGCCTTCCTCTGTAGTTCCTATATTTAAGAATACTGAATATCCCTCGGACCCCGCTAATTACCGCCCTATCAGCCTCCTACCGACCTTTGGCAAAGTGTTCTAAGCCATTATCAACGCCGAGGTGGTTCAGCATCTCAAAGCCCACAGACACCTCTCAGACAAACAGTATGGTTTCAGCTTCACCAGGTCAACTGCTGATATGCTAACGACTATCAGAGAGTATATATATACCAGTCTCTCGACAACAATGACGAAGTTCGAACCGTTGCCCTGAATATTTCCAAAGCGTTTGACATGGCCTAGCAAGCTGGCCTTCTACGCAAACTGCGGAGCTTATGGTATAACTGGGCCATTCTTTGACCGTATCCAGTCATTCCTCTCTAATCGCACAATGAAAGTAGTATTAAACGGACATGCCTCCCGAAACTACCATATGAATGTTGGTGTCTCTCAAGGTTCTATTCTAGGTCCTACGCTTTTTCTGATCTACATCAACGATCTCCCTGATGTTATAAGATCCCAAGTTGGTATGTACGCCGACAACACCACCGTTTACTCTCGCCTCAATAAAAAATAGGCTGAGGTTAACAAAGCGCACCTCGCTTGAGAAGGACCTCCAATCAGTGATGAACTGGGAAAAAAAATGACTCGTAAATTTTAAAGCTTCCAAAACGAAGCTGCTATCTATTTAACATCATAGACAATCGATCCTACCCCACCATCATTAGCATGGAACAAGCTAGCCTCGCTAAGAGTAAAACACTACGCCACCTTGGCCTCGCACTCTCAGCGCACCTCAAGTGGAATGACTATATCAAATCCATTGCTAAATCCGCTGACAAGAAGGTCGGCTAATTCTGCAGGCTGAGGAAGTTTTTCCCGTTTGAGTCCATCCTGCACATATATAAATCTACCATCCGCCCGTGTATTGAATACTGCTACCACATCTGGTCTGGTGTACCTGCTATTCACCTCGCGGTTCTTGACAAAATCCAACGGAGAATCTGCAATGTAATCGATACCGACTTAGCAGCTCGGCTGCAGTCGCTCTCCCATTGACGGGACGTGGATTTTCTGCTCTGATGAACTTAGATCACTGGTGTCCCCTAGGTATGAATTTACACGAGCTACTAGATTAGCAACTAGATCCCACCCTTTTACAGTGAAACCGATAAAGTGTAACCGCAAAGTGTAACTCTAACAGCTTCTTTTCACGCACTTCCCACCTATGGAATTCCCTTCCATATACTTGCATCCCCATCAGCTACAATCTCCAGGAGTTTAAATGTGAGGTCAATAGACATCTCCTATCACTCTAACACGCATCCATTTTCACTAGCACTTTTTCCATCTACACCATCCTCGGTTTCCTCAACTGTCTATTACCCTACCCCTGACATTTCCTATCACTAACCCCTCTTTCTCATCATTTCCCCCTATGTAACACCCTGCGCAATAGTGGCAGTAGAATGTCTTGCTTGGGGTGAGACGATTAAAAAATAGATAGATAGATAGATAGATAGAAATGAATATATATATATATATATATATATATATATATATATATATATATATATAAGTATGAATAAATATAGACAGGATAGATATGAACAAACATATAGATAGATAGATAGATAGATAGATATGAATATTTTAGGTAGGTAGAAATGAATATATATATATATATATATATATATATATATATATATATATCAACATGCCCTGTGGACATAGAAGAATCCAAAGGAGTATTTTTTACATATAATGGTAGGATAACTCTCTACGAGAGCTCTAAATATATATGCATATAAATACATATAGAGCAAATATAAGAAAAATTAAGACAGACGAGTTATTTCATGGTAATTCGGAAGTAAAGGCCTATTTCAGGCGAGCCACCTTCAGCTTCCGTCTTTATTCAACGAAGGATTCTACATGAATGGCTGTAGAGATAGAAAATAGAAAAGACATAGAAAATGTAAGTTATATTGAACAAAAATATTCAAACTGGAACACGGGTTAGTCAATTCAGAAATACTAGGAATATAGTTAGTAGGAATCAATATATACTCTCTTGTAGTGAAGAAGTATGTTCGGGCAATGAGTCTATATCAAAAACAACTTAAACCTAACATGCTCTAACCTACTGACGAACTAAGCGACTATACAAATAGTCAACCGCCGCTCTCTGGATAGACAGGATTATATTTACACATCGGCGAGTCCATTCTTGTATCCAAAACGTGATCCTCAAAAGTAAGTTCTCCGCTCCTCATCAGTTAAAGAACTGGAGCCACAGTCGAAATGAATAACTTATATAGTTTTCTTTTCGAGCTGGGAAGAATTATACAATGAGTGAAATTTGAACCTTCGTAGCTACATTTACGCACCCTGATTCTGTGCCTTTTCAATAAACCCGAGGTGGAAAATGAAATTGGCAGAATTTGGGGCTCGTGATTTTACTAAAACGGTAGGACTGAAATCGGCGAGCTGCGAGTGACGACTGAGTAAACCACCGTCTCCGAGCACATTGTTTCTTAATGTTTTATTGAAATACCAGCCAAATGTTGTGTACCACAAGCTTTGACTTGCTTATAATTGTGTATATAATCAATATATAATTATGTTTAAAAACTACACCCGTGGCGTTGCAGTGTTTTACTGATTATATCTTGTTGTCAGCTATCAGCTACAGCGGATCGGGTAAATCCGGTTTTAACAATATATCCGACCTCCTGCGTGCCCGGACTCACCTAGCCAGGTGATCACAAGCAATCCTATTTTGCCCGGTCCAAGATGAAACAAACACAACGGGGGTAGATTAGTTAAGGATGAGGAAGGATTGATCACGGTACCTGGGAATCGTGTTATGATTCCCTTCCGTATACTTGCTTCTCCGACAGCTACAATCTCCAAGAATTTAAATGTAAGGTCAATAGTCATCTCCTATCTCACTGACTAGCATCCATTCTCTCTCTTTTCTCCATCCACTCTACCCCATCACACCAGTACTCTCATTCTTCTATCAACCTCTTCCTGACACCCCTATTACCTGCCTCTCTTTCTTATCAGTTTCCCCCTTTGTAACCCCCCTGCGAAACAGTTGCAGTAAAACTGCCTTGCTTGGGGTGAAATGATTATATATATATATATATATATATATATATATATATATATTGTCTCGAAGCAGCAAACAATTTTCTAAACATATACTGTTAAATATAAGAGACAATGAATGTCTGTTATGTTTAATCATAAATTATCATAATCATAATCATTTTAATCTAGACATTTGGTTCTGTTAATATTTCGGTCTCTCACGCGGTGTGACATCATAGAACCGCATTACAAATTAACGGACTGCGTCTGCTATTCGGAGACTGTTATCGTTGCATAGTGTTGTGAGTTCAATCTAAAACATCCGGAAGTAGCATCGCACATGGAACGAGAACAATCTACCCCAGTGATCGATCAAAATTCTAATCATCTGAAGAAGTTCGGAGCGTTCAATGACCGAAATGTCCTGAATATATTTATAAAGATGAGAACTACAGCCCGAACCATGCAAATAATTTAATTCGGTGTTGCTTTTTGCTTTTGCTTCTGTTTTTTTTTTTTTTTTTTTCGCGGTACATCAATATCTACTAGTTATTTAATGTCAAAATCAAAATATTTTGTGGGCGGTTACCGAAACATCCCCGTATTAATCACGTAAAAGATCCCTTCCTGCCTCCTATCACCATAGCTGATGCTAAACTTCATGAGAGTTACTCGTTGCGTCTTCTCAGTCTAACAATCTCAGCTGATATGAAGAAAAAAGACAAAATTGAATCCATTGCTAGGCCTGCTACTAGGAAATTTTGTTCACTGAGACAGCTTTTCTCCTCTTAATCTATCTTACATGTATATAGGTCTACCATTCGTTAATGTTTTAAATCATTAATCATTTTTAATCATTAACCTGACGAGGGTGTAGTTTTAAATATGGCTGCCACATGTGGTCCGGTGCACCCGCTGTATCACTGGTGACTCTGCCACAAGAATTTACTCGTGCACCTAGAACGGCAACAAGGTCCCACCCATTCACAGTTAGATCAACCAAATTCAGCCGACAATTCTACTGCATCAGCTTCATTTCTCGCACTTCCCGCCTGTGGAACTCCCTTCTACAACCTCCAGCAATTTAGATGCAATGTCAATATCCATCTCTTATCCACTTGACTCCAGCTCTTTCTACATCAGCCGGTATATCTTGTTCTTTTCCTTTCTCTTTACCTTCGCAACAGTCATCACACCTGTACCCCCATCCTTCTCATTCCCTTTCTCTGACACCCCTGTAACTGGTTCGTCTTTTTTTCATTCTCATTTTGTCTAAACCGTTACTCTTATGTAGCTCCCTGCGCATCAGTGCAGGTCCTGCCTTGCTTGGGGTGAAACGATTAAAAAGAATGGCGTGTTGTTTTTCCTAAAAAAATTTATTTTATTTTAATATAAAATATTTTTTTATTTAAAAATGAAATAAATTTTTTTTTTAAAATATCCCTGGCAACGTAATCAAAAATAAAACAGTTAAAAGAAGACGCACTGCAAAATGAAAAATACGCATCGTAGGTAACCTGAAAAAAGGGCGAACTATCACTCGAGAACGTCAGCCATCAACCTGACGAGGGCCTCGAGCGCCGAAACTTTGTTTTACTTCGTGTGTGTGTGTGTGTGTGTGTGTGTGTGTGTGTGTGTGTGTATGTGTGGTAGGTGTGGGTGCACAAATTCAACATCATTTTCACACTTTTGTGTATTAGACGTTCAATTTTGCATTGTTCATTATTTACACAGACTTTTCTGTTGGCGTGGTGAAAATTAATTTTCTTTTTTAAATCAAAAATATTAAAAATATTCTTACTTCTGATTATAAATAATTGTTGCTAATCTTTGCATTTGACTTGATAAAGTCCATCAAACGACAAAATGTCTGTGTCTATTTCTATTCGTATCTATCTATCAATCTCTATTTCTCGTTCTTTCATATATATCTATTTATTAATTTTAGACTTGTTTTTGCTATCTATCTATCTATGTATCTATGTATCTATTTTTTCCGTTTATTCATATCTATCTATCTATCTATCTATCTATCTATCTATCTATCTATCTATCTATCTTAGTCTGTTTCTATCTATCTATCTATCTATCTATCTATCTCTCTATCTCAATTTGTTCCAATCTATCTATTTTGTTCTTTCCTATCTATCTATTTATCTATCTCATTTTGTTCATATCTATCTATCTATCTATCTATCTATCTATCTATCTATCTATCTATCTATGACAAAATAAAAAAGTGACATTTACGTTGGTTACACATGCGCACGAAGGAGAGAGATGGTGAAATTTCAAATTTTAATTTTATTTTATTTGCTATTTGTCATAATTTTTCTTAAAATTTTTCTGATATAGAAAATGTGCATATTGTTTCCCTGTACGTTCGATTCTTCTTTCCTGCTCTTGACTGAAATAATATTATTTTAATCCAAACACACTTCTGTTTGACAATTTGCTTTCCTAATTTTGACGGAAAATATATTAAGTGGGTCACAATATGTATATATATATATATATATATATAGTCATCACAATATATATGTTATATATAGTCATCCGCAGACGAATCTGTTTTGCTGTATCACAGCTCATCAGTACGGTTAGACATCCGATTGCTTTTTTTATCCAGTATACTCAGAGGGCTTATTTAGCCTTCAAAATTCAGTTTACGACCAAAAAAACTTATTTGATATCGATACCAGAAAATGAAAATTTGACTTACATCCATTCATTTTTCTTTAAGTCTACCGTTTCACTTTAACTGGAAACAAATTGGCGTCAGTCGGCGGTTCTATGGGCGCTTGGTAGACTTTGAGATTTGAAAAAGAAATCACTCGGCCGGCGGTCGAGAGCGAAAGAAAATTTACACGACTCCATTTTTTTAATAGTCGCCTTACGTAAACATAGTGCAAATCGCTGACGGAATACAAAAAATGAAATTTTAATCAAAATTTAGACAATGTTAGAAATGATTTTTAAAAACATAAAATAGTACCAACAAAATTACATCATTCCTCTTAATAATAGTATGAATCTTTTGATAATAAAACTCTGTTTTTGTTTAGTTTGAGACCCCTTTAACAACATGATATGCTTTTTTTTGTCAATTGAGTGGAGGTACCTAAATTCGTAGTTTTATTTCTTTTGTTTTACTGCAACCTCCATCTCAACGATTTTCTATAAAAAATTACTTACTTTTATAATTTTCTTTTTGGTGCGTGGTTGAAAGAAGTATGCGTTATTTCTATCTTTATCTAAAATGTTCGTTTTTACTTTTCGTAAGAGGGGAGGAAATATAGATGTTGAGTCGAGGATAATATTTTTCCAAATGAGTTTCTAATAGTCTGTGAGCGTCTTTAATCTGAGCTAGAGACATTTTGGATCCACTCTGGAAGGAGCTTGTCAATCTAAATTCCATTTGTCAGATCTTGCTTTGATGATTGCGGGATGTCATTGTCTTTTGTTTAACCACACATTTCGACGTAAATCAGGTTCCATGCACAAGACGAAAGATTTCCATAATATCATTGTAAATTGGGAATCTTTAATGGCATACTTTTGGATTGCAAAATGAATCAGATTTCCTTTTTGTATATTTGAAGGGACACGTTTCATTGCAAGATTTTTAATCGACTGCGGGCGAGTAAAGCAGTAAACTTAAATCACCCAATGAAGTTTTTATTAGACTCAGTCTATCGGGCGAGTGAAATCTCAAAGGCTATATATATATATATAGTCATCTGCAGACAGATCTGTTTCGCTGTATCATAGCTCGTCAGTATGGTTAGACATCCAATTGTTTTTTTACCCAGGATTGAAACCCGACCGAATTGGCGTCAGTCGGCGATTCTAACTCTGAGCTATGGGCGCTCGGTAGAAAGAGGTAGACTTTTTAGCTTGTACGTTATCATTATACACGCCCAATAGCTGAGAGTGTTCTAATTCATTGCTGAATGAACGATATGCATGTATAAATAAGTAAGTCGTGATCAGTGAAGTCTTCTCGAACTTTTTCTCCTAAAATTTGAATTTGAAGTCCCGTAAATGACGTACTATATTTCAATGCTTGTAAAAGTAGTAAATAACCATATAAAGAGTATTTGCAGGATTTTGTTTAAAGCTGACCTAAACCTGATGCTAGGGTTATTTGCATAAACATCACACACAAATATATATGTAGAAATACAAATATGACTGTTCCTAACAATCACAGTGTTTCAAGGCATAATCACAAACGACTTCGATTTTTTTTCCGTTTTCCCCCGTTTCTCTTTATGCATATATGCGGGTTTATTGTCTGTGCCTTATGCATACACAGGGATACACGTACACACATATATGCGGATAAATTTTAAAAGCCATGTCATATACTGACAAGTCCTAATTATCTGAAAACTGATCTCGAATTCCATTCTATAATGTTCGGTCGTTGTCATTAATATTCACCAATGAATTAAGTACTTAAGAATGGGGATTACGGGGAGAAACAAATATTAGTCTGGAACCACAAATGACTTTTCCAACCGAAAGACGACTTATTTTCTTGCAAATATGTGTCACCGAGCATTTTTCTCTCACTTCCTGCCTCTCTTTATATATATATATATATATATATATATATATAAATAGAAGTTTGAGTGTCTGTCTGTGTATGTGAGTGTGTGTGTGTCCATTACCTATAGACTCCGAAACAGCTGAACCGATATTCTTGAAAATTTACACAATTCTACTATAAGCGTCTGCGAGTGTTCTTAGCTAGGTTTTGTGTCGACTTACCCCCGATAAATATCGAAAATCGATAATCGAAAAAAATCGGGTTATGGAAGGAGTGGTCCGATTTTAATCAAATTTGATACACTCACAGACAAAGACATATGAAACGATATTCAAAAGTTTCAAGGTTGCAGTTTTTACAATAGTGCAGAAAATCTATGATATATATATATATATATATATATATATATATATATATATATATATATATATATATAAGGCAAGTTGTTTGTGTGTGTGTCTATTTATCTGCCTGTATGTCTGTATTTTTTTCAGCCCTTTTATTTTAGTTTTTGCTTCGTGTTTGACTCTGAGTAGGTATAACTGTAGTTCTTAGTCTCAGCCATAATACCATTTACTCAGAGGGCTTATTTAGGCTTCAAAATTCAGTTTACGACCAAAAAAACTTATTTGATATCGATACCAGGAAATGAAAATTTGACTTACATCCATTCATTTTTCTTTCAGTCTACCGTTTCACGTTAACTGGAAACAACTATTGCTTTTTAGTCTTTCGTGCCAACGTCGAAAGAGTCTGAGCTCCAGGACCATGGATTAGTTTTAAAGCTTTCATTACACCCGAGCAACGCCGGGCTCTTCTGCTAGTATACATATATTGTAACAAAGTTGTGCAACTCGTAGGTTTTTTACCTGCTGTTCATGCATTTACTTTTATAAAGAATGCTCGAACACAACGTAGACCATTATAATGTAATGGTTGTTACAATGGTTTATACATTCATAGTTTCACTACACAAAGATTTTTTGCGTTTCGAAGCTACACTTTCTAAAGTACCCCAACAGTAGCGAACTATTAAACCGTAGAGATGAATTTGCAGTATTATGCAAACATCGCAAATAAACAAAAAAGAAAAACACCCCATCCACACGACCCCCCCCCAAAATGCAATAAATACACATAATCAACCCTCTAAATAAATACAACAAAAATCGTAAAAACGTTTTCACCATTTAATTTGTCACCCGCTGAGAAGCGCGTAAAGCAGCTTCAAAACGCGAAAATTTTTGTGTAGTAATACTATGAATTTATAAACCATTGTAACAACTATTACAATATATATATATATATATATATATATATATATATATATATATAGTACTGTGCAAAAGTATTAGTACAAAAAATGTTTTCTTCTATGAGGCATCTAAATAAAGTTTAAAATCTGTCCTAACACTTTTGCGCTACTAACCTCACTGAAATTCAAATAGAGTGTGAAAAGCCAAACCTTTGTAAGAATTATTTAACTAAAAAGGAAGAGGAAGGAAGGCTTTAGAATTTGAATTGGCCCCCAGAAAGCCCTGATTTCAATCCTATTGGACATCTATGGGATATTTGGGATAAAAAATTGATAAATCTAATGTTACTTTGCCAAACAGACTTTGGGAACAAATACAAGCTACTTAACAGGAGATACCATTAGATTTTTTTTAATCATATCACCCCGAGCAAGGCGGTCACGCCACTGATGTGCAGGGGGCTACGTAAGAGTGAAAAGATTGGAAAAGAGAAAGCCGGAAACCACATCCTAAACAGGAAACAAGACGTTCAATAGACGTGGGTGGAGTGTGAACCGGGCGATAGTTTAGTCTATATACTCCAATAAGCTTGTGATATCAATGCCTGACAGAAAGAAGGCTATAATCAAAGCAAAAAGCTATTATACTAAATATTAAATTTATTTTGTAACAAGTATTTTTTCTTGTTAAAGAATTTGTTGAGTAAATCAAATAAAATGACTATAATTAAATTGTTTATTTTCTGACAATATATATATATATATATATATATGTATATATCGCAGATTAAGCGGGTGAAAACAAAACAAAAAACAACCTTCAAACAAGGTTTTACAAATTTAAACAAAATTTCATTATTGGGTATTTGTTTACTTTCATGTTGAAACAAAATGAACTTAGCTCACTCACTGTTGCCCCCTGTATATAAATTACTCGAGCAATAAGATTAACAACTCGCTCCCAAACTTTTACTGTGAAACCAAAAAATTATAAACGTAAATTCTACTCAAGCAGCTTCTTTTCTCGCACGTGCCGCCTGTGCAATCCCTTCCATTTACTTGCTTTCCCGACAGCTATACTCTCCAAGAATTTGAAATCGATCATTTCTTAATACTTTGCTCAACTTTTGGAAGTATCGCTATATCAATGACTTTTTGATATCGATATCGCATTTTCATTCCGTTAATATATTTCTTAGACAATGGAATAGCTGTCGTGTCGGTCTAGAGTGTGCAATGAGAACATTTCTATCATTTTACATTACTTATTTCTCTCATGCGCGTTGGTTTTCTTTTTTTTTTTACCGCTCATTATAGAAGGGCCTGTTGGGCGCCGTCTGTGAGAAAAAAAAGTATTATCACGCAATTCACCCAGTCAGAAATTTGGAAACGGCATGCTATACTGCGTGGTATTTGCACCGGAAGTACCAAATGCGAACATCTCAGTGTTTGGATGTCAATCTCAATACACTGCAAAGGATCCGAAATTCTACCTTCCTTTATTTACACAAGCGGCTTAAAACTCAACATAGAGACCTATATCGTGTCTTGACAAAGTAATGCGTTACCTGGGTCAAAAGGGTGGATGCTGGGAGACCCTATGTCGGGAAACAGGACTCTTCACCATGTCACACAAGCAGGAAAACCAAATCATGACTGTCAGATAATTTCTGCGACCACATAATACCTTACATCTGGCCACCCCAGACTGTAACCGCCTTGATTATTACCTGTGGGGCGCAGTTGATGGAGAGACCAACTGAACTCCTTGAAACACCAAAGATGCATTGAATGCAAGGATTACGGCAACCCTCTCTAACTCAAACAGAAGATTGTCTAAAAGAGATGCAGTTGATTCCAATGTCGTCTGAAGATTGGAGCCAATGGCGATTTTATTGAATAAGTTTACTTTTTGGTAATTCAATATATTTTTGTATAATTCTGATATGTCCGTTAAAATGAGATGTCAGCATTATTTTTATTTTTGCGTTCTTTAAACTGCAATTCATCCATCGCACCCTGTACAGAGTACAAAAGCTAATATATAATACCATAGTTTAAGTTGCTCAAGATCCTTCATCTATGAGCACTTCTCTTCTGTAAAACCAATTTTATTTCACTGCAACATGTACAGCCTTATAGGCTACAACAAGCACAAAAGTGTCGTTTCCATGAATGTGCCGCCCAGAGCAGATACCATTGAAGCCGCCGTCTAAACAGGTAAAATTATTGTATTTGTTTGATTTTGCTATCTCCAGTTAGTAATTTGCATTCTAGACCGATTTTTTTGATTTGATAGGGCTTTATGGCAAAATATATATTTTCAGAAAGTCACTTCTTTTTCCTTTTTATCAGCTAATAACGAATTCTTAATTTTTCTTACTCTTGAGCATGCAGCAGTCAACTGGCTATACGTAAATATTTCATTCTAGAGCCAAATTCCAACGTTTTAAATAGTTTGGCCTTGTGATTTGTTCATATTTCTTGCAAAGGCAGTGTGAACTGAAAACTAGATGATTGTAGATCAGTCAGTTAAGTGACACACGTGATACACGCTTGGGCGATCATATCTCGAAACAGACATGAGCAGAAGATTTTCCTGCAGTAGGTTGCCATTACATTCGGCGGTAGACTGGTTGCCAACCGTGGCTATAAAATTTAGTCTGTGTTGCTATTTAACCTATAGGTCGAGAGAAAAGAGAAGTATCCGAATTTGTAATTCAACTGAAATCCTAACTCGGTTCTATGATTTCTCGTTCCAAGCTGATGTCTACTTCCCAACTATGCTCATTATTGTATATTCTTCTTCTTCTTCTATGTGCCCTGTCCCTTCAGGACGTAGGCGATCATGGCTCTCCACGTCTCCCTATCCCTTGTGGCTCTTAGTATGTTTGCTCCTGTTGCTCCTGGCAACCCCCGTTCCGTCATCCACCTGATCAGGCCCTGCAAATATGTTATCCGCTGCCTTCCTCTGTCTCTCCTTCCTTCTATCTGACCAGTCAGTATCAGGTTCTCCAGGCTCTCTTTCCTCATTGCATGTCCCAGGAACTTCACTTGTCTCTTCCTGATGCTCAGCATCAATTAAAACCTTAAATAAGAGACATAAAAAAACAATATTGCATTTTTATTGAATAAGTTTTGCTATTTTAATCATTAAAATATTTTTAAATAGTGAGTAGTTACATAGCAAAATTTTTAAGTTTTTATGAAAATTGTAATAAAAAATATTATAATACTGTACCTAGTAAAATCTACTGTAATTAATACCTCCTTATCTTTTTTCAATTCTCACCAAAATTTGTTTTCTATCGGTCAATGTGTGGCTATTTGGGAGCGTGTGAAGAACGGAAAAACTAACGGAATCTGTGTGTGTGTGTATCCGTTACCTATAGACTCCGAAACGGCTGAACCGGTTTTCTTGAAAACTTACACAGTTGTACTATAAGTGTCTGCGAATGTTCTTAGCTAGGTTTTGTGTCAAGGTACCTTCGATAAATATCGAAAATCGATTATCGAAAAAATCGGGTTATAGAAGGAGTGGTCCGATTTTATTTTGATACACTCATAGACAAAGACATAAGAAACGATATTCAGAAGTTTCAAGCTTGCAGCTTTTACATTAGTGCAGAAAATCGCTAATATATATACATATATAAATCGATACCAGGAAATCAAAATTTGACTTACATCCATTCATTTTTCTTTCAGGTTTCTACGGTCTCGCTTTAACTGGAAACACCTACTGCTTTTTAGTCTTTCGTGCCAACGTCGAAAGAATCTGAGCTCCAGGACCATGGATTAGTTTTAAAGCTTTCATTACAACCGAGCAACGCCGGGCTATACTGCTAGTTTATATATATAGATAAGAGCTTATTTACGAAAGATCATTTAAGGCGGAATGAAAACGCCAACGTCAGTGTGGTGCAAATCTCGTAGTTACAAAGCATCTCCTGTTCTATTCATTTCGTAGATGTTTTAGAAAAAAAGATTGAGCTTAAACGACCCAGTGCAATTATGCAGGCGCAGGGTTAGTAATGAGGTAAGCGGCTGTTATGCTAACAAGAGGCTTTACCGAACTATAATAAGTGAACAGGTCTTGTACTGTCATAAAAATGGAATACCAATCAATTTTGTATATAAAAATCTTAACTTGGTCATGTAGAAAATATTGCTTTTGCTTTTGCAAAATCACTTAAATTGTTCCGTTGTATTATAATCGGCATGTACTATATATATATATATATATATATATATATATATATATATATATATATTTTATAACTAACCTGATGGACGTGACTGCGAAAGTTATTCACAAAAATTCGACAAGAAAGAAGAGAAAATATACACCCTGGGTTACAATGTTTTCCGCCATTTTATTGTGCAGCACGGGTAAAATTGAGCGCATGCGTAATGCATTACGCATGAAAAGAATAGATACGAACCATTTGTTCGTTTCGCCTGTTTGGACCCGCCATTTTAAACTGACACGGCATCAGGCTGGAAACGTTGAAATGCCTCAGCGCTGCTACTGATTAAATGAACAGTTACAGATGTGTTCCGGGTATGAATGAATGAATGAGTGAATGGAAAGCAGGTAATAAATGACGCATAAACAAGGCTTCTCTGAAATGATAGAAGGAAAAAAACGACGATACTCGTTGGAAATGAGGATGAATTTCTATCTATTCAAATGCGAATTATGATAATTCCATTTCTCAGAGACCCAGCCAATCTCTCTCTCTTTCGCATTTTATCTCTCTTGCATTCCCTCTCTCTCTATCCCTTCTATCCCTCCCCCTCTCTCTCTCTCGCTTTCTTCGAAATTCTTTCCTTCTCTACGATTTTATCTCTGCCCTCTATGAACACATTTGTCTTTTTTTTGCATCTTTTTAAACATCATTATTTTTCTCTCTCTGTCTCTGTCTTTTGCCTTTTCTATTGTTTTCCCTCACTTTTTCTCTCTTCAAAGTTTCTCTCTGTCTCTCTGTCTCTCTCTCTCTCTCTAAGTATTTATCTATACAGCTTTCTCTCTCTGTCTCTTTTCATCTTACTGGATTTTAATACTTAACTCAAACACTTTTATGTACTTTCCTTCTCATTAAATATTACTCTATTCAGGATTTGTTGTTTCTCGATCTATATATCTATAGATCGACCGATATTATTAAGTAGCTATATATATATATATATATATATATATATATATCCAAGTGAATAAAGAACGAAAAAATATTAAAAACGTTCAAAACATTAATTTAAAACAATATAAAATAGAGCTATGAATATTTATTATAAATTATTGTTCAGAACATTAATTTGTACATGTTCTAAACTATAATTTATAATAAATATATATATATATATGTGTGTGTGTGTGTGTGTGTGTGTGTGTGTGTATGTGTGTGTGTGTGTGTGTGTGTGTGTGCGTGCTTTAGTAGGGCGTGCAAAAAGTTAATAGACAAACAAAAGATATTTAATTTAAACCGGAAAAAATATATCTGTTAAGATGTTGTCATGAAATGAAGCTTATAGACATATTGTTAATAAATTTCTTGATGAATCCCATACTTTGTACGAAAGGTATTTTTTTTTTAATCATTTCACCCCGAGCAAGGCGGAAACGCCACTGATGTGCAGGGGGTTACATAAATGTAAAAAGATTAATTAGAAAAGAGTGAGGAGTACAAGCTAGTTAGAAAGGAACAATAGAAAGCTGAGAAAGAAGGTGCGATGACAGATACATAGGAGGAGAGAAAGGGAAGGTTATACAGGGGAGGGGAGAGAGCTAGAGGCCAGTGGTTAGTAGATGAGTATTAACTTTGCATTTAAATTTCTAGAGGTTGTAGCCGTCAGGAAAGCAAGAATACGGCAGTGAGTTCCACAGGCGGGAAGTGCGAGAGAGGAAGATGCAGGAGTAGAATTGTCGTCTGCATTTGGCTAACCTGACTGTGAATGGGTGGGACCCAGTTGCCAGTCTGGTTGCACGGGTAAACACCTGTTGAGGAGGCATCAGTGACTTAAGCTCATCCGAGCAGAAGCCATGAAAGTATTTATAGAAGAGACAGAGGGAGGCCACATTTCGACGATGGGAAAATGGCTGCAGTCGAGTCGCCAGATCAGTACCTATCAAATTACAGACTCTCCTTTGGAGCTTGTCAAGAACACTGAGGAGAACGGCAGGGGCACCTGACCATAAATGGCAGCAGTACTCCATGCACGGACGGATGGATAACTTGTATATATGCAGGATGGATTCAGGTGGAAAAAACATCCTGGATCGACATAGTGACCCAACCTTCTTAGCAGTAGATTTTGCTATGGATTCAATATAGTGGTTCCATTTGAGGTCTGAGGACAGGGTAAGTCCGAGGAGGCGTAGTGTATTACTCTCCGGGAGAATCACCTGGTCCATGCTTATGGGAGGCAGAAGAGGTTGCCTGTAATGGTTGACAAACAAGAGCTTGGTCTTAGATGAATTGAAGTTGACAAGCCACTTCTTGCCCCAGTTCACCACAGAGAGTAGATCCCGCTCAAGGTCAGCAGCGAGATTATGTCTGTCCGCCACGACAGGTTTCTTACTGGAGCGGGAGTATATTGTAGTGTCATCTGCGTAGATGCCTACTTGGCGATTTTTTATTTCTCCCATGTTTGAAACATAAAAGAACATTAATTGCGGTCTGAAGTATGAAACATAGTATGAAAAAAACTATTACTATCATTAAAAACGCTTAAAATAACATATTCATATGCATCAAACATTTATTTACAACCTCATATAAGTTTTTCGTGATGACTTTTTATAAATCTCTGAAGATTTTGTGTACACACGACACACACACACAGATATATAAATAGCTAATCTAGCAACAACACATCGTTCATTCAGTAATGAATTAGAACACTCTAACTACTGACGTATAGATACATGGTATATCACACGCTAAATGTCTCCTTCTACCGAGCACCCATAGCTCAGTGGTAGAATCGCCGACTAACGCCAATTCGGTCGGGTTTTAATCCTGGGTAAAAAGCAATCAGTTGTCTAACCGTACTGATGAGCTGTGAGACAGCGAAACAGATCTGTCTGCGGATAACTATATATATATAAAATTTGGAAAATCAGCTGATTACACTACCAGGGTTTCAAACTTTCGGTATCGTCAGGTATTATACATTAACTGATTTTCTAATGCTTTATCTTCAACTCACAATAGTAATTTTAAAACGCATAACAGGAAGTTTAATAAGTGGATGAGTTTATCAAGTCTAGCGAAATAGTATTTAATCCGTGTTTGTTCGAACCCAAAATGTATTTTCTAATGTGCATGCAGGATGCGCGTTGTGGTGCAGTAGATATCAGCTCGGAACGAGAAAATAGAGAGCTGAATTCGAATTTCAGTTGAATTCGTTTCTTTTTCTTAAGCGCAAATGGAAAAATGCATTAATCCGTTGCTTGTCTCTCCAGCTATGGGTTAAATAGAAGGATTGATTAAATTCTTTAGCTCTTATTGGCAACCAGTCTACCTCAGAAATGAATGGCAATCTATAGTGAGAAAATCTTCTGCCTAGTCAGTCATGTCTCTTTCGAGACATGATCACCCAAAGCGTGTATCACGTGTGGAACGTAACTGACTGTCTGATAGTGTATACATTCGGACATAATTTCAAACTTAACATTTAGTTAACTTTTTTTCGTTCTGGAAAAAATACGATAGGAAACACTTTTCCTATTGGTACAACCTAAAGACATTACTACTGCTGCAATGTGTGGCCTTTCTTAATATACTTCACAAAACACTAGGATATTTGTTCATATTTTTATTGACTTTCATATTATTTGGTAGATTGGTACAATTCCTAAAGCTTTAAAAAATCCATTTCTTTACAAATTACGTTCGGATAGAGAAACAGATATGTCTTTTTCCAGAGTCATAGAATATATATATATATATATATATATATATATATATATATATATATATATATGAATTAGAACACTCTCGGCTATTGGGCGTGTATAATGATAATATACAAGCTAAAAAGTCTGCCTCCTTTTACTGAACGCCCATAGCTCAGAGGTGGAGATGCCGACTGATGCCAATTAGGTCGGGTTTCAATCCTGGATAAAAAGCAATCGGATGTCTAACCGTACTGATGAGCGAAACAGATCTGTCTGCGGATGACCATATATATAATTATAATCATTTTTATTAATTATGCTTTAGAACATGTACAGACTACAAACTACTTTGTAGTTTGCACATGTTCTAAACTATAATTTATAATAAATATTCATTGCTCAATTTTTTATATTCAGCAACTGTTTAAATGGTAAATGAAAATGAGTACGGAAGAAAAATATAACGCCACGAAAAGTGTGAAAGATCCTAAGACGATATTATTTGTTTTGTTTCAGTTAATTCTTACAAGGAGATACCTAGGCAGGTATTACTGTATTAAAATATAAAGACTCCGACTTGCTATGTTGTTAACAGCGAGAATTGAAGGACAGATTGTATAAAATAAAGATAAACAGATGAAAAGTATTTTACATAGCTGAAGGAGAATCAAGATTAAGACTGCAAAGAAAGATTTGAAATTATTATTTAAAGAACAAAAAGCGCTATAAGTACAATAATTCTATCTTTTTCTCCTCTCTCTCTCTCTCTCTCTCTCTCTCTCTATATATATATATATATATATATATATTCATCTCTCTTTTTCTCTATATCTCTTTTTCAATCCCTTTCTCTCTCTCCATATATATATATTCATCTCTCATTTTCTCTATATCTCTTTTTCTCATTCTTTTTCTCTCACTTTCTCTGTCTCTCTCTCTCTATATATATATTCATCTCTCTTTTTCTCTAAATCTCTTTTTCTCTCTCTCTCTCTATATATATATATATATTCACCTCTCTTTTTCTCTATATCTCTTCCTCTCTCTCTCTCTCTATATATATATATATATTCATCTCTCTTTTTCTCTATATCTCTTTTTCTCTCCCTTTCTCTCTCGCTCTCGCTATATATATATACATATATTCATCTCTCTTTTTCTCTATATCTCTTTTTCTCTCCCTCTCTATCTCTCTCTCTCTCTCTCTCTCTCTTATATATATATATATATATATATATATATATATATATATATACACAAGCTATATAAATACACACAAGCTAGGTTTAAATAGGGACTTAGGTGTTTTGAATCTTTACAAATATTTCAATAGTTAAAAAATTTACGTAGAGTAAAATCTGCAGGCCGTATTCATGTTCTAGCTTCTTTACATTCATTTCCCACAATTAAATCCGTTTTTAGACTTTTTTCAATTCGTGCAAAATTACTACATGAGTCAATGGCATCATAACTTTTTGGGGGCTTGATATCATCATCGAGTGGCTTGTGTTCAAATCTAATCATCAGCCATGTTTAGGCTCAGCAGAAACGTGCTTGAAAAGTACAGTTGACGCAAGGGAAATCTATTAGATGATACTGTGTTCATACCGATGGAGCAAAAGCGAGGTACCGGATGTTTGCACTCTAATGACCAAAGACCAAATGACCAAAAGTCGTCGGTGCGCAGCCGGATTCACGCAGATGTTCCGGTTGAAAACTAAAAATTAATTAAATATTAAATTTCCAGTTCGCGAGCCTATGCGAATTTTATTTATCAGCCAATAGGAATATCTTGTCAGCCCTCTATTGCCACAATAATACCATTGCTATTTCAACTCTACTGACATCAGTCATAACTGAGTCTGTTGGACTCGTTCATTTCTGCATCCCCTCCAATAAATTTTTATGTAAGGCTGCCAGTTTAAAAGAAATACTACATTAGATTCAAAATCAGGGATAAGCAACAGGAAATCACTGCAATATTTTTTCTCAAGTACAAGATTAGCAACAAGGTCCCACCTTTTTACTATGAAACCAATAAAACCTAAACGCAATGGTAAATTTTTGTTTTGTTCCCCGAAGGCCTTTCGAAAACATCCTTATTTCCGTGCAAAAGTAAATGCTGAACTCAAATCGATAATTGTTTATTGACGAAACCTACCTTTTTTGAATTTTACAACCAGAAAAATATCGAACTTCTTTTCGCTGTTTATCTCATCCCGTAACCACGGTTCAAATTATGTTATTCACTGCAGAATGACTTCGCGCGCAGTTTGGCGATTTTTCTACCAATTTACTTCCTTTTTGCTATTCATGCGCGTATATTGAGTTCCGAACCCAAACAAATCGCGGACTATTTGCTCAAAGGAAGTAAACAGGTCGTAATAAGTATCCTACACCCCAAGTCATTCAGTGGTGAATCAGGCATGAAAACGGTGGTAAGAGGTGAGATTTAGTCCGACTTTTTTTGTGGTCGATAACAGGAAAAAGAGTAGGTTTCTTCAATAAACAATTATCGATTTGATTTTAGCATATACATTTGCACGTAATTAAGGAAGTTTAGGAAAGATTTGACGGGGTAAAGGCCTTCGTGGAACAAAACAAAAATTTACCAACGCAAATTCTACTCCAGTAGCTTCTTTTCTTGCACTTCCCGCTTGTGAAATTCCCTCTCGTTTACTTGCTTCCCCGACAGCTACAATCTCCAAGAATTTAAATGTAAAGTCAATAGTCATCTTCTATGTCACTAAATTGCATCCTCTCTCTCTCATGCTCTTTTCTCCGTCAACTCCACTCCCATCAGAATTCTCATCCTTCTCTTACCTACTTCCTGACACCCCCTATAACCTGTCATTCTTTCTCAGAACTTTCCTCCTATGTAACCACTTACAAAACAGTGGCAGTAAAATGCCTTTCTTGGGCCGATATGATTAGAAAAAACAAGTTAGATAGATAGATAGATAGATAGATAGATAGATAGATAGATTATGCCTATTTAAATGTAAAGTTAATAGTCATCTCTTATCTCACTGACTTGCATCCTTTCTCTCATGCACTTTTTTCCGTTCACTCCACTCTCATCAGTATTCTCATCCTTCTCTTACCCACTTCCGGACACCCACTGTAGCCTGTCATTCTTTTTCATAACTTTCCTTCTATATAACCCCCTGCACAACAGTGGCAGTAAAATGCCTTGCTTGGGGCGAAATGATTATAAAAAAAAAATTGCAATGCAGAGAAATTAAATGAAAGTTAACTTAAAACATAAACAGCGATCATGAAAATACCCGTTGATGAAATATATTCATCGGTTTGCCTGAGAAAAGCTGGGATGTAGGCAAAACGGGTTAGTTTTTGTGATATAAACAGCAACATGAGGATATTAATTCAATTGAAGTAGATAGACTAAACTATAGACCGGTTCACACACCACTCACGCCTATTGAACAGGTTAAGAGGTTCGTCCCTTGTTCCCTGTTTAGGATGCGGTTTCCGGTTTTCTCTTTTCCAATCTTCTCACTTTTTTTTTCAGTTGGAGTATATAGATCTATCTATCGCCCGGTTCACACTCCACCCACGTCTATTTAACAGGTTAAGAGGTTTGTCCCTTGTTCCCTGTTTAGGATGTGGTTTCCGGCTTTCTCTTTTCCGATCTTTTCACTATTACGTAGCCCCCTGCACATCAGTGGCATTACCGCCTTGCTCGGGTTGATACGATTAAAAAAAGCCTATATCTAAACTTATTATAAATAAAACTTTGTCTGTGTGTCTGTGTGCGTGTGTCCGTGACCTATAGACTCCGAAACGGCTGAACCGATTTTCTTGAAAATGTACACATTTGTACTAAAAACGTCTGCGAGAGTTCTTAGCTAGGTTTAGTGTCGAGGTACCCCAGATAAATATTGAAAATCTATAATCGAAAAAATCGGGTTATAGAAGGAGTGGTCCGACTTTAATCAAATTTGATACACCCATAGAAAAAGACATAAGAAACGATATTCAGAAGTTTCAAGGTTACGGTTTTTACAATAGTGCATAAAATTTCTTATATAAAAGGCAAGATGTTTGTGTGTGTGTGTGTGTGTGTGTGTGTGTGTGTGTGTGTGTGTATGTGTGTGTGTGTGTGTGTGTGTGTTTATCTGCCTAAATGCCTTAGGTTGCTTATCTATTCATTTACCCGTTGTAGTGGGAGTCCGTTCTAGTGAAGGGTAATTGTATACTGATGCAGGTTAACGGAATTTGACCTTGTGGTAGATAGCCCACTATAAGTCATAAAATGAATATAAAATCAAGAAAAGCAATTTGAGTAGAAAAATAACATTTTTATATATACACATATCAATTAATGTTTTTACAATTACAGTAATACTTGAATATAAGTCCAACGTAGGTTAAATGTCCATGGCAAATAATAAGCTGAAAGAGATTCAATGCTTAGGTATGTGGGTGCGTTGTAAGTAAGGAATGTCTTTGTTGTATTCGCTCCTTAGGTCAGTAAGTAGCTTTGAGACAGGGAAGAAGGTTAGGAGAGGTAAAGGGAAGCGAACATGGTAGCCGCTTAACTTAAGTCAAGGGGATATTGATTACACCCTTCGCATTGGTGTCTACCCGCTGGGGTCTGTCTTTCTGTCTGTATATCTGCTTTTTGGATCAGAGCAGCTCGTTTGGGATTTCACACTTGTATTTAATTCTGGGCTTCCCATTGGCTGATAAATAAAATTCGCGTAGGCTCGCGAAATGGAAATTTGATATTTGATCAATTTTTATTTTTTAACCGGAACATCTGCGCAAAACCGGATGTTCAACGACGACTTTTGCTCATTTTCCTTTTTGTCTTGAGAGTGCAAACATCCGGTCCATCGCTTTTGCTCCGTATCACCACGATGTCTGTATTTTTTCAGCCCTTTTATTTTAGTTTTTGCTTCTGGTTTGGCTCTAAGCAGGTATAATTGTAGTTCTTAGTCTCAGTCATGATATCATTCACTCAGAGGACTTATTTAGCCTTCAAAATTAAGTTTACGACGAAAAAATTTATTTGATGTCGATACCAGAAAATCAAAATTTGACTTACATCCATTCATTTTTTTCTTTAAGTCTACATTTTCGTTTTAACTGAAAACAACTATTGCTTTTTAGTCTTTCGTGCCAACGTCCAAAGAGTTTGAGCTCCAGGACCATGGATTAGTTTTAAAGCTTTCATTACACCCAAGCAACGCCGGGCTATCTGCTAGTATAGTAACTAATCGAAAAAATTAGTGGCGATCATTATTCGACTATATACTGAAGAGACGCGGCATAAATGTACTCTTTAAAAAGTTTCCGTTTTAGAGAGTACTGGGTTTCGTCTATTATTGTTTTTATAAGGGTTTTCTTGCCTCGAGAGTTTATCATTAAACAAATTCTCTTCTGCTTTCTTGAATTACGATCTGCCGATATTAAACGCGGCAATCGGACGCACTTTCATTACCAACATCAAGAGACACTATTTACTGTCTTTTCCAGCGATCTACAGTAAAATCAGTAAAAAGATTTCGTATCAGCTGTGTTCTCCCTTCACACTATACGGCCAATGTATCTGTTAATAACATTTCGTCTGAAAGTTAATTAATCATACAATGGAGAATGTCAGACGAATTTAAAAGAAGAAAAAAAGAAGTTGATTTTCTTTTTATGTTTGAATCGTTTTAAACGCGCAAACTGTTCCAAATAAACATAAGGGCTGTACAAAGTTATGAGCTGATAAATTCTGTGGATGAATTCTTTTCTATACCCATTTTTCACAAAGGAGAATTAATGCCAAGTTGCAAAAGAGACGTCAGTTAATGCATTTTATAAGATTTATTCTTTGTTAAAGAGTTTAATTAACTTTCACTCAATAACAAGTGTGTCTCTCAAGACTATGTATATTCATTTTTTGAACAGTCTATGTATGTATGTGAGAATGTGCCTATCTATCTATCTATCTATCTATCTATCTATCTATCTATCTATCTATCTATCTATCTATCTATTTCGATTCATTATCTATCTATCTATCTATCTATCTATCTATCTCGATTCATTATCTATCTATCTATCTATCTATCTATCTATCTATCTATCTATCTATCTCGATTCATTATCTATCTATCTATCTATCTATCTATCTATCTATTCTTTCTTTGATTCATTATCTATCTATCTATCTATCCCTTTCGATTCATTATCTATCTATCTATCTATCTATCTATCTATCTATTCTTATGTATCTATCTGCCTATCTATATCTCAGTTATTATCTATCTATCTACCTATCTATATTTCTATTCATATCTATCTATCTATCTATCTATCTATCTATCTATCTATCTATCTATCTATCTATCTATCTATCTATCCCAGTCTATTTTTATGTGTGTATCTACCTGTGTATGCCTGTGTATTCATTTCTATGTGTATATGTGTACATGCCTGTCTGTCTGTCTAGCTATATTTTCATATATATCTACCGACTTATGACATTCTAGATCTATCTATCTATCTATCTATCTATCTATCTATCTATCTATCTATCTATCTATTATGATAATTTTCTCAAAGTACGCATGAACTTTTTGAAACAATAAATAAACAGCAGTTTCTGCTTTCTGCTGAACAGAGAGAGGGCTATCCCAGCAGCTGGACCAATAGAATCACATTTTTATCTTCTCAGGTATTTATCTGTGTGTATTACTGTTCCGTGCTATATATATATTTAACCCTATTCCCTCTTTAAATCTTTATTTCTGTCCACAACACTATCTATCTATCTATCTATCTATCTATCTATCTATCTATCTATCTATCCACACATACACACACACACACAAATATATATATATATATATATATATATATATATATATATCAGTCTATGTTTATGTATGTATTTATCTATTTCAGTATATTCATAGCTATATATGTATTCATATCTATCTGACTAGTTATCTCTCTCTCTCTCTCTCTCTCTCTATATATATATATATATATATATATATATATATGTATATATATATATCGCTGTCTCTTCTTATCTATCTCAGTTTGTTCATAACTAGGTATCTATCTATCTTACCTTGTTTATATCTATCTATCTATCTATCTATCTATCTATCTATCTATCTATCTATCTATCTATCTATCTAAGTATATTTATATTTATTTATCTATCTAGGTGTATGTATATCTATTTATGAAGGGATTGTAGATGCTTCTGCAACTTGTCTTTTTTAAGGATAAATGTGTTGAACCTAAGCAAACTTTTTTCCTTCGGGCAAGATAGACTGGTTGCCAACTATGTCTATAGAACCAACTCTGTTCTGCTATTTAACCTATAGCTGGAAGAAGAGGGAAAGGATTAATACCTTTTCTAAATGAATGCAACGAATTCGACTTGAATTCGAACTCGGCTCTCCGATTTCTCATTCCAAGGCGATATCGACTGCACCACATTATACAGCCGTGCTTCTATCGGAAGATTGTATAAAATGTTCTTCCTATCATATATTTCTTTTAGGGCTTTCATATATCTGCAGGGTTATATAGTTTCATTGATTGTATCAGTTGCGGTCGTTATTAAATCCAAACCCTAACCCGTTGCTGAAATATAATTCACTTTACTATTAAATCTGTAATATCGTTTTTCCGGTAGCAAATTGTAGGCCGAAACGAAAAGCTTCCAGTCGTGTATCCGATAATTTGTAATTAGGTAAGTTTTTTTCATATTTTTTTCTGCTAAACCTTAACTACCTACGCTTGGAAACTATTTTTTTTTTCGTTTTGCAAAATGTAAATCTGTTTATTGCTTATACAAGGTGTATCAACAAATAGTTTTACAATTTGGAGACGAATTTCTGACGCCAAAACAAAGTCCAAATGGCCATCGTTGTACCCCAGCATCGCAACTTATAACATATGTTCAAAATGTCCTTCGTTTAATTTTATACACGCATAATATCGTCGGATCATTGACTGGTAGATTCTTTTTAAATACTCCCAATTTTAAAGATGAATAAACAACAATATATTTTATAGCAAAATGACAAACGGTATATTTTATCCGTGGTTGTCCTCAAGGGAAGTGCTAATTATGCTCGTATTTTCTCTACTCAGACCGTCTTCTTGTCTTGTAATTTTATTTCGTTTTTGGGGGCTCCAAACAGGTTATTTGGGAATTGACACCCTGATATAATTCTGGGCTTTCCATTGGACGACAAACAAATTTGCGTCGGCTCGGGTAAATGATCCGTAAAAGGAATTTACTTTTTTTTATAATTAAGATTATTTGACTCTTTTTTTCTTTTAACACCTTTCCTGGTTTGCTTTTTGCCGAAAACATTTCACGTCGAGGTGTGAAAGTTTGCGGGTTTTGTGTGCAAAGTTTGTACATTCTAGAAAATTCGTTTTTCTTCTTATTATTTTTCTAACAAAATCAATGAGTCAGATTTGAATTTTAAATTTTGAATTTGTTTTGTTCACTACAGTAGGACTGAAATGACGTTAAAAATATATAGATCTCGGCATTACGTGACTCATAGAATTGTTAATATTCCGTTAAACAAAATCAATCAAACGAACACAACCACTTTTTTTGGAACGTATTATTTTCCTTGTTTTCTTTACTCTGTTCTAGTCTGATTGTAATTATCTGAGAGTTCACACTCACCGGCGATTGTGGATCTTTAAGTGTAGAGCTGGATTTAGAAACCGAGATTTTTTTCTGAGGAGAAGGTGGACAACATCAAGCAGCGTCTTCATTTTCATGCTACACTATTTTCGTTTGTACTATAGTCGGATAGGAAATTAAGAATTAAAATCAGCCTTCTTCTTCACTTTTACAAAAATTCACAATGACGTGTGAAATTATGTTTTTTTTTTCCAAAATAGAAAAAGGATTGAACATGTGCTTGAAAACAAGTGGAAACCAGATATCACAAGTAAGTGTTAAATTGATTTTTGACCAATAAACGTAACTTGCAAGACTTGAAGACTTAGCGATCCAGTGCTATATTCAAAAGAACTATATAAATGACACACATCAGCGTCATATATAGTCATCCGCAGACAGATCTGTTTCGCGGTATCACAGCTCATTAGACAGCCGATTGCTTTTTACCCAGGATTGAAACCCGATCGAAATGGCGTCAGTCGGCGATCATACCTCTGAGCTACGGGCACTCGGTAGAAGAAAGTAGACTTTTCAGCGTGTATATTATCATTATAAGCACACCCAATAGCTGAGAGTGTTCTAATTCATTGCTGAATGAACGATGCGTAGATGCCAGAGTAGCTCCTGTTTTTCACAGTCTACCATTCTTCCAGAGTGGCCATCAGGGTGTGAGAGCGTAAATAGTCATCCGCAGACAGATCTGATTCGCTGTATCACAGTTCATCAGTACGGTTAGACAGCCGATTGCTTTTTACCTAGGATTGAAACCCGACCCACTTGGCGTCAGTCGGCGATCCTATCTCTGAACAATTATATATATGTATATATATATATATATAATTGTTGTTTCCATCTACAATTTGAGCTTCTTGTTTTGTATTCCTCTTATAGTAGGCTATCTACTAACAAGGCCAAATCAAACTAATCTGTTTCAAATAAGACACACACTTACCTATATCGGATAAATCACTGTAACACTACTGAAGACTGGCATTCAGTATAATTAGGTTACTTCAGTAAATAATAATGAATGAAAGAAGAATGTCTAATAATGGTTGCAGGATATTCAGCATCTAACTTCAACATTTTTTCAGAAACTCCTGCTTCTTTGGTGTTGCTGTTTTTATGTTGAACTACCTTTATTATAATTCAAAATACCTAAACTTATATAATAAATAGAACTTTGTCTGTGTGTGTCTGTGTGTCCGTTAACTATAGACTCCGAAATGGCTGAACCGATTTTCTAGAAAATTTACACAGTTGTACTATAAGCGTCTGCGAGTGTTTTTAGCTAGGTTTGTGTCGAGATACCACCGATAAATATCGAAAACCGAGAATCGAAAAAATCCGATTATAGAAGGAGTGGTCCGATTTTAATCGAATTTGATGCACCCATAAACAAAGACATAAGAAACGATATTCAGAAGTTTCAAGGTTGCAGTTCTTACAATAGTGCAGAAAATCGATAATATATATATATATATATATATATATATATATATATATATATATATATATATATTTTAATTCAGATACTTCTATACAAGGGAAAAAAGCAGGAAGGTAAATTCCAAAAACCCGATCCTAATTAATATGAAAAATTTTATTTTAATATTAAAAAATGATAAAGGAAGAGAGCTCCATGTAATAAGATATTACAGAGCAAATATAAATTAAAAAAGGATTAATTCAATGATGTTGAATGGCCATTTCAATAAAAATCTTCAGAAAACCTTCAGAAAACCTTTCAGAAACCTTTCAGAAAACCTTTCAGAAAACCTTCAGAAACCTTTCAGAAAAATCCTTTCAGGTTTCTGAAAGGATTTTTCTGTTGCTGAGGTGATGTGTTATCCCCTGTGGGGATCTTCATATCGAAATGGCCATTCAACATCATTGAATTAATCCTTTTTTAATTTATATATATATATATATATATATAGCCAAGATGTTTGTGTGTGCATCTGTTTATCTGCCTGTATGTCTCTATTTTTTTCAGTGCTTTTATTTTAGTTTTTGCTTCGGGTTTGGCTCTAAGTCGGTATAATTGTAGTTCTTAGTCTCAGCCATGATACCATTTACTCATAGGACTTATTTAGCCTTCAAAATTCAGTTTACGATAAAAAAAACTCATATGATATCGATACCAGGAAATGAAAATTTGACTTACATCCATTCATTTTTCTTTCAATCTACGGTTTTGCTTTAACTGGAAACAACTATTGCTTTTTAGTCTTTCGTGCCAAAGTCCAAAGAGTCTGAGCTCCATGACCTTGGATTAGTTTTAAAGCTTTCATTACACCCGAGCAACGCCGGGCTACACTGCTAGTTATCCTTAATGCAGTGTTGATTTATAGTTGTAGTGTCCTGTGTATGTTTGTGCTATGTTCAGTAAAAGGATGTTTGGAAATATAACTGTATTTAGACGTACGGAATCGAATATGAGACAGCCAAGAAAACGTATGGTTCGTTTGATCATTCATTTAAAAATGAATTATTTCGGTGTTCAGTAATGACCTCTAAAAATAATTCTTTTTCTTAAGTGCTGGCATTGCTAAATGAAAAAGAAAACGCAGAAGGAAAAGTGCTGAAGATCAATTTTTATTAAACTCAGAAACTGATCAGTTTCATGAATTTTTAACCTTATACAAATGGGAGGAGACCAAGGGGTAAACTAAAATTCGTAGAGGATCTTTGCCCGTTCTGATCCCTCGTATAATCACCACTGTTCACATTCATTTAAACTAGTGGTTTACTATGAAATTCAAGTTACAACAAGTTTCATTGCTATTGCATCACTCTCCTTCTCTTGCCGGGTGAAATATATTCTTGGGACTCACAGAATATAATTGACCTCACATCAATCAAAGGCAAAAAGAAAATACAGGTGGGGATTGCAGTCAAAACTGGAATGCAGAAACTCTGTATCTTTGACACAGTATAATTTTTATTATATTTTGTCAAAGATACAGAGTTTTAAGGTTACAAAATATAAAAAAAATGAGGAAGGAATGCAGTCTGTGCTCCACAAAATATAATTAGAAAAATATTATTGCAGGCCGGAAAAGAGTTTAAAAATGATTTCAGTCGAAGCTAGAATGCAGAAAAACAGTGTATTGTGTCATAGACAGAATATAATTTACATTAAATGTACGTTATTATGATTAGAAGAATGTATTATATTACAGGAAGCCAACAAAAAATCGTTTTTGGTTTTTGGTATAAAAAACACGAAATAATCAAGCGTTGAAAAAAATTTGAATAACGAAATAAACAAGAGTGTAATTACGTCAAAATGCAAATAGCCAAAGACAACAATTGGTGATTAGGCCTGCTCTGGATTTACGTAAATTGCTGAAGCTTGACTGGACCGGGACTTATATATGTAGGGGCCTCGGTGAAGCTTGGTAAATTGGCCTTGTGCCAAACATGTCCGAAGTACCCACAATTTAAATATCAGAAGATTGAAGGTTGGATGTTGGAATATGGAAGAATAAAATATTTCGTTTTTACATTAAAGCAAAGATCTATTAAAAGATTAAGACAATCGTAGAAGAAATATATGTGAAATTTTGTTAACTGAACACTATAACATATTTGAGAGAAAAAAATATTTATTGACAAAATGCCTGTATTTTCTAGTTAAAATTGTTCAAAGAGAAATTTAGGTATTTAAAACGTCCACAGAAGTTTAGAGTTCATGGTTGTGTAGTAACAGAATGTAAAGTCTTATGTTCCTTCCTTTTTTTGGGTAGTCAAAGACAGAGACAGGGTGAGAAAGAAGGTAAAACAAATAAAGATATTATTCTTTGCCGACGTGAAGTAAAATGAAGAAAAAACATTGGACGAAGAGGTAGCATGGATATGTGGCGTGGTCTGAAAAAGAAGAAAAAAATGGCAGCAAAGGCGAGACAAGATTGCGTCATCTTGAAGTTTCTTACTTGCATTGTGGCAAGATGCCGCTCCTATTCTGGCAGTCTTTGACCAGTCACAGAATGTCCTTAAGTAGTGAATTTGATCGTGTGACCGGCTCCAGCGAACATTTTCATTTTAGGTGTGAAAAACTGTTTGACTGACGTTATATATGAATTTTTGATTTGCTATCCAATCAAGAGCCAGAATTATGCTTTTCACACTGACTTGTAAATTTGTCTTGGTCTGGGTTTTTCAAAATGCTTTTAGTCGTTTGGATCCGATTTTGCGGGTGTGCAACTGGGTTAAATAAGATATGTATCCTATATATATATATATATATATATATATATATATATATAATAGGATACAGGATATAGGATATATATATATATATATATATATATATATAACACCGGATTTTCCTGGGTCGGGACAGAGCAGAGAACAAACGAACACAAAGAGAATAAAAAGAAGGCAACTGCAGCCGTTAGGCTTCGGATAAGCGTGGTTAATACGATTACCACTCTACACACAACCGTCACTGCAAACAATAATCTGAATAAGTTAATATATTTTTATACACATGTTGTCTGTCGTTATATTTCAGGCCGATCATCAACACTGGTTTCTAGGTTATACAGCATACGTTGAGCTGGTATACGTATCTGTTATACAACACGAGATTCTCTAGACATTTCTGATCTCCAATTTTGGTTGCCTTTCTTCGAAATTAATAATAGGTTACCAGGGTTATGATATTACTTCGCAACCCCATATTTTAAAACGGCATTTTCGAAATATTAAGAAAAAAATTCTTTCAGATTTAGTCTGTGGACTGTCCAAACCGAAATTCCACTATCTAGAATATATATATACTTTTCGCAATACTAAATGTTACTCGGCATTTATTAGTTACTACTATAAAAAAAGATCTATTTTATGAAGTATGTATTATTCATACAGTGAATCTATCTCATGAAGTAGCTCCGCGTCACTGCTGATAACGTATATATATATATATATATATATACACACTACCGGCCATAATTATTACGCCACCCCAAAGTTTTAAAAAATAATGTATTTTATAATATTTTTTAATATTTATTGCCAAGTGAATAATTGTAAATGAAAATAGAATGGTTCTTTTGTTATTGCACAATAAAATATGCATTATATAAATTTATAAATATTTAATAAGTACCTATATTGTTGTTTCGTCAATGAAAAAATGAAGAACATTTTGGGTGATTCGGACGAGTTCATCTTCGCTTACTTGCCTTGTAAAATTTTGCGAAGAAATAATAGCAAAAGAACCATTCTATTTTCATTTGGTAACACATACTAAAAATATTATAAAATACATCAATCCTTTTCAAAACTGGGGTGGCCTAATTATTATGGCTGGTAGTGTATATATATATATATATATATATATATATATATATATATATATATGTAAAAATGATGGCTTGTCAGTGGAGATAATAAAGGTATGATACGTGTTCGCTAAAACTCTGTACCTGTCGGACCCTCTGTCTCCGGGCGGAAAGAAACAGAAACGAAGGGCAGAGTCTCGTCTCGTATTGATAAATGAGAGCCGACCCCGTGTGCATCGCCCTTGTGCAACATCCTACTTCTGTGAAGAGGCTCGGGTAATCACCAATATAATAAATGTATGAAATCATAGTGTATTTGCTCTGATCACAATCCCTCTATATGTATTTGTACTGATCACAATCCCTCTATAAGTTTTATGTAAAATTGCATTCAAGCATATTATTGGGTATACACGAGCCGCTGCCATTTAAAAGTATATGGTATTAGTTATCTTTTAAACATTGTAAATACAGTATGTATATCACGTAGTAAAGCTGAGACAGTGTCTATTTGATTCCATCGGAGTAACCGATCCCCTGTCTGCTAAACAGTTTCGAAAAATCCTGGCCTATTGATAGCGTGTCATCACCGCACTAATGCATACATGACTATGGGGCTTAGTCTCGCCCAGTGTTATAAATCGCTATAATATGGTTCATCCTTCCTTTCAAAGGCTTTGCTTCTAATCTCGTTAGATGTCTAGCAACCCACCACAGCAGAATAAAAAAAAAGTGATGGAAATATTGGTTTAGTTACCGATGAACCGACCATACTGTTACATGATACAGCATCACTTGTCTGTCAGTCAGTTAAGTGCCATACGTGATATCCTTTTGGGCGATCATGTCTCGAAAGAGACATGACTGACTGGGCAAAGGATTATCACGCAGTAGGTTGCCCTTATTTTCTGGTTGCCAGCCAAGGCAACAGAACCCAATCCGTCTTATTATTTAACCCATAACTGGAAGCAATGGAGGGATTAATACCTTTCCCAAGTATATTTTTGCGTAAGTGAATGCAATGAATTCAACTGGAATTCGAACTCGGCTCCCCGATTTATCGTTCCGAGTCAATAACCTTTGCACCACAACGCACATCCGTATCACTCGTACAGTGGCCTATATCGCCCGGTTCACACTCCACCCACGTCTATTGAACAGGTGCAGAGGCTCATCCCTTGTTCCCTGTTTAGGATGTGGTTTTCGGTTTTCTCTTTTCCAATCTTTTTACTCTTTTTTTTTCTTTTTCAATTGGAGTAGATAGACTAAACTATCGCCCGGTTCACACTCCACCCATGTCTATTGAACAGGTGAAGAGGCTCATCCCTTGTTCCCTGTTTAGGATGTGGTTTCCGGTTTTCTCTTTTCCAATCTTTTTACTCTTTTTTTTCTTTTTCAATTGGAGTAGATAGACTAAAACTATCGCCCGGTTCACACTCCACTCACGTCTATTGAACAGGTGAAGAGGCTCATCCTTTGTTTTCTGTTTAGGATGTGGTTTCCGGTGTCTCTTTTTTCTTACTCTTACGTAACCCACTGCGCATCAGTGGCGTTACCGCCTTGCTTGGAGTGATATGATTTTAAAAAAAAATGTTAAAATGCAAGTGATTAGCATTTGACTAAAGATGCAGTAAGTTACAAGGACGATCTGCTGGTGATCGACGTATTTTGTTCCCAACAATTATTTTCGCATTCATGCAGATGAGTCTATTCTACAGAAAATGTACACACATCTTTACCCGAAAATGTATTCTGCTACATTTTAACTTACTTTTCCGAAACAGAGGAAAATTCCTACAAAAATAATTGGGATTGTCTGAATGCCTAACAGGGAAAGATGGCATTACGGATATTTTGTTTGTAGACTGTTACCATTAAAATAAGGAGGCGTTTTCTTGCCGAGAGGAGTTCTTTTTAAGTGGTCTAATTAAGAGATTTACTCCTGGAAAATTATGGGCTGCATCTTCGTTTTTACAGTTAATATATACGTTATCGGCTATCTGTGCATCAATGTGTATAACAAATCTGTAAAAATGATGGTCTGTTTACAAATCAGTTCATAATAAGGAAAACATCATGAGGTGTCTTCGAATCACTGTTGAAATGCATCTTTAATACTGAACGATTATCGACTACACACACTAAAAATGCATCTATGTTATGATGTGCCTATAAATAATCGTTGTGCTTTGTCAGATGCGTGATCACTTCGGAATATCAGGTACTGCAAGCTTGGATATGTGTGGTGAATGGCTAAGTCGAAGAGCCGAGTTCAAATTCCAGTTAGGTTCGTTACATTTCCATAAGCGAAAATACCCTTAGGAAATGTATGGATCTACCTCATCTGCCCTCATGTATAGGTTCAATCGTAAGACTCTGATGTGAAATTTATTATCAACTCTAATATTCCCTTACATAAACAAATGAATTATTTTTAAAATGCAAAAGTATGCTACGTCTTTAAATAACATGAAAAGGTTGATAAACATTCAAATTTTTTTTTTAATCATTTCACCCCAAGCAAGGCATTCCACTGCCACTATTGCACATGGGGCTACATAGGGGAAGGTAAAAAGAAAGAGTGGTTAGATATAGGAAATGTCAGGAGAGTGAAAGATGGGTAAGGGTACCGAGGCTGAGGGTTGGGTAGATGGGAAGAGTGTTTGAAAGAATGGATACGAGTTAGTGTGTTAGGAGGTGTCTATTGACCTTACATTTAAACTCCTGGAGGTTGTAGCTGTTGGGGAAGCAATTCCACAGGCGGGAAGTGCGAGAAAAGAAACTCCCCGTTCTGATCAACCCACAGGCAGTTAACTCGCCTAGATTATCTGCAAAAAAAATAACAAAATAATAATAACATAAACTATCGTGATATTGAATGTATCTCATGAGATAGCTAGGCGTCATTGTGAATCTAGTGATAGACTGTATAAATCAAGGGGTATCTACGTAACACTCTTGATAATACACCTTAAAATGGAATGGTAATCAAATACAGATTGGACATATGCTTCCATAGAGTAGATTGTCTAAGAGACAGAGCTGTAAACAGCTAAAAATAACCGTGTTAATTAAGTTACAAAATCATTGGGTTTCTCCGAGTCACTGACGGTAATACCTCTCTGAAATCCGTGTTTTATTTATTACCAATCATAAAGATGAATCAACGTTATGGGGTATCGACGAGTCATTGTTGATAATATGTCACTTTTATGAGTTATAAATGATTCATTGGGAACGTGAATCTATTTCATGGAGTATCTCTACATCACTGTGGATATTGTATCTATAGAAATAATGGCTTCTCATCACTATTGATAAATCTTCTTGGTGCTATTTTTCTTTCAAAAACTGAATATAATGACTTTTCACATGTTCATGTTCTTTATGCTGCGAATATCATGGACCAAGCATGTGAGCAATGATGAGGTTTTGGAAAGAATGGAAACGAAAAGGAAATTAATACTGAACATCAGGAAGAGACAGCTGCAAGAAAACCGAATGTATGGTCATCAGCAAAATGGGCAGGCCATAATGCCGATTACAGGTAAGGGACTCTAAAATCAAGCAAGTACAGAAATTTAAATACCTGGGGAGTGTTACAACAGAAGACGGAATGTGCGACACAGAGATCCGAAGACGAATTGGCGTGGCGAAAGATGCATTCCAGAAGTTGATTAAAGTATTAAGAAACAGGACAATTTCACTAGAAACAAAGAGAAGAGTACTGGATTGTTATGTGATGTCGGTTTTTCAATATGGCAGTGAATGTTGGACAATATCTTCCAAAATGGAAGAAAAAATTGAAGCAGCTGAAATGTGGTTCTACAGAAGGATGCTGTGGATATCATGGACCAAGCATGCGAGCAATGATGAGGTTTTGGAAAGGATGGAAACGAAAAGGAAATTAATACTGAGCATCAGGAAAAGACAGCTAAAGTTCCTGGGACATGCATTGAGGAAGGGGGGCTTAGAGAAACTGATACTAACAGGCTAGATAGAGGGAAAAAGAGACAGGGGAAAGCAGCGGATAACATATTTGTAGGACCTGATCGGGTGGATGACAAAACGAGGGTTGCGTGATGTAAGTGGAGTTTGTGTTTGCATTTGAGTTTTGTTTAATGGCATATCAACATCTGTGGTTTTAAGATATTTTTTTAATGTCCAGTTATAATGAGAAGGTTGATTTAATCACAATTTGATGAAAACAATTTTATTTATTTATTTATTTTTTGTATTTTAGAAAACTGATGATATTTTCTAATTTTCTATTCAAAAATGTCATGCTGGTAATAGTTTTTTTTTCAAAAATATATTATGGTAATAATTTTATTTTTTCCTTCAAAATTGTATACTTTTCTTTAAAATTTATTTTCACATATATTTTTATAAAAGTGTATTTGGATGCACCTCCTCCCATTAGCATGGAACAGGCTTGCCTCCCAGAGAGTAAATCATTACGCCTGCTTGACCTGACACTCTCAGCGGACCTCAGGGGGAATGACTACGTCGAATCCATTTCTAAATCTGCAGCTATGAAAGTCGGCTCTCTGTGCAGGGCCCGGAAATTCTTTCCGCCTGAATCTATCCTGCAATTATATAAATCCACCATCCGCCCGTGTATTAAGTACTGCTGCCACATCTCATCGAGTGTCCCTTCTATTCTCCTCAGGGTTCTTGACAAAATACAGCGAAGAATTTGTAATGTGATTGATACCGACTTGGCTGACCGCCTGCAGTATCTCTCTAACCGGCGTGACGTGGCTTCCCTGTGCCTCTTCTATAAATACTTTCATGGCTTCTGCTCTGATGAACTTAAATCACTGGTGCCCCTTAGATGTGAATTTGCACGAGATACTAGATTGGCAACTAGGTCCCACCCTTTTACAGTGAAACCGATGAAATGTAACCGCAATTTCTTCTCCAACAGCTTCTTTCCTCGAACTTCCCGCCTTTGGAATTCCCTACCGCATGCTTGCTTCCCCGACGGCTACAACCTCCAGGAGTTTAAATGTAAGGTCAATAGATACCTCCTAACACACTAACTCACACCCACTCTCTCCAACTCTCTCCCTATGTGCATCCTAAATCGTCTATCACCCTCCTTCTGACATTTCCTATACCCAATCCCTGTATGTAACCCCCTGCGCTATAGTGGCAGTGGAATGCCTTGCTTGGGATGACACGATTAAAAAAAATACTTTCGTAGTGTTTTGACCCCAGTTTGGGGGTTAACTATTTGCCAATAGCTGGGACCCTAACAGGTGCTACCACCCCGGGTCAAGGTGGACCTGGGAACAATAGCAATTAAGAGATGGTTCCATGCTCCACACAACCTCCCAATCAGAGGCTTTGTTTCCGGATGCAGTTTACTGTCGTACCCAGGACCAGGTGTAACAGAAGAAGGGGTGCTAAGAGCCACCAGGGAAAGCCATGGTCGCCTACGTCCTGAAATGACAGGGCACATAGAAAAAGAAGAAGATATATGTCAACTGTTTATAAGAAATTATAATGTGAGTATAAAATGGGGGATCAAATCTATATTATAATCAATATATAAAATGATCCCTCAATTTGTGGCCATGCTAGTTTCTATACATATATATTCTAGATTTATGGGATTGAACTAGTGGATGGTAGAGTCGGGTTTGTGTGGTGTCATAGGAGAAAGCGTGCTAAAAGCCACCAGGAATAGGGAGATGTGGAACGCCATAATCGCCCACGTCCTGAAAAGACAGGGCACATAGAAGAAGAAGAAGCTCTTAAGAAGCTTCATCTTTTTGTTATCTATTTTAATGACAGTTCTTCCAATCATTTACAGAAACACGTTAGGTAGGGTATTCGTTATTTTATTTTATTTTTTTTGTTCCTCTCACATGTTCTGTGTGTATCGAATATTCCAAGCCCTTTTTCCTCATTATTTACCATCGATATATTTTTGGACCATGTCCACCATAGTTTATGAATATAAAATACAGCACAGTACGTAATTTGTTCAATGAAACAACGTCAAAGATTAGCCATCCCGTTCTCAGGCTCTAAGTTGCATGAGTTGACATGTTGTAAGTTAGTCGTACCTGAGTCTGCAGCTGTTCGCTTCCGTTCCGTCCCTAATTAATAAAAAATGTCAGATGATCACACGGAAACTTTCACTTCCTCTGCCACGTTGTAATTTCTGATCTTAAGAGAAAACTAGAGACCTGAGAAAAAAGGGGCGGTCGTCTTCGTGCTACATTCCTCGACAACTAAAAATCAAGAGGTGGCTGGGTGCAAAATACAGAAATAAGTGAAACAGACAAGACCAATAAAAAATAACAAAACAGTAGAGAAGGCCAGTCTATATGGACTAATCATTTTATTGTATCTAATTTTACAGCAAAAGAGAAAGAGAAAGAGAGAGTAAAAATAGAATTAAAAAAATACAATCCATAAATTTCTTGCTGCTACCATGTCTATTCGTCGTTCGAGGAAATACAGTCTTTATGCTCCCCACCCCTTTGCATTCTCCTTAGACGTGGTGTACGTGTTACTAGCGTGATGGAAGAGAGAGAACCTTTTCGTGTCTTTACTCCACACGTTCCAAACGGGTCTCTCTCTCTCTCTCTCTCTCTCTCTCATCTCTGACTGACATTTTCTCTTATGACTTAATTTTAATATCCGTTGTCTTTTTGTTGAAACTGTTTCAATATGGCGTGAGTGGTGAGTGGTCGGAATGTTTCTCCATAGAAATCTAACGTCAACTTCGTATATCTGGCCTCCATCACCCGCTTACGGTTTTCGCGTATGTTTGCCATTCTGGAAGTTTGGAGACAAGATTCCGTTAAATTTCTATATTCACCTGTTAGCGTTAATTACAACTGCATCCTTACGTGGGTAGTCTTTTTCAAAAGCCGCCCGATAATTCCACTTTTCAGTTGTTCCTTTATCTCTTACTCCGAGAGAGAAAGGAAGATAAAGAAAGTCAACAAGGAAGAAAGTAACAGAATTCTCTCCCTTCGCAGGACTAGCTGGCTTGATTTCAGTATCTTTCTCCTGTTTTTTATAATCGTGTCGCCCCAAGCATGTTACTGTCACTGTTGTGCAGGGGGTTACACAGGAAGAATGTTATGAGAGAGAGTGACAGGTTACAGGAGGTGTCAGGAAGAGGATATAAGAAACATGAGAATACTGATGACTCCCAACAACTTCTTCGTGTGTGCGTGATTCTCTCTGGTTACACCCTCTCCCACACAAATGCCGCCAACAAAGAATAAAAATATAAGTTTATATTTTTATATCTATATATGTATGTGTTTTGCTCATCGTCTGTCCTAAAAGATGATCGTCTTCGTTGTTTGTCCAGAGAAAGAGGCGTAATATATCTTACACAAGAAGGTTGAGAACTAGGAAGAGGGTATTCATAGACTTTCTGAACAATATTCAATCCTGTTGAAAAATCAGCGCAAACGCGATTTTTTTTTTATAGAGCTCCAGTTTTTACTAATCTCACTGGTGCCCCCTAGGTACGAATTTGCACGAGATACTAGATTAACAACTACGTCCAACCATTTTACAGGGAAGCCGATAAAATGTAACCGCAATTTCTACTCCAACAGCTTCTTTTCTCGCACTTCTCGCCTGTGGAATTCCCTTCCACATACTTGCTTCCCCAACAGCTACAACTTCCAGGAGTTTAAATGTAAGGTCAATAGACGCCTCCTAACACATTAAGTCGCATCCATTCTCTCAAACACTCTTCCCATCTACCCAACCCTCATCCTTGTTATCCTTACTCGTCTATCACCCTCCTTCTGACATTTTCTATATCTAACCACTCTTTCCCGTCACTTTCCCCTACGTAACCCCCTGTGCAATAGTGGCAGTGGAATACCTTGCTTGGGGTGAAATGATTAAAAAATATCTATAAAGTTCCTCGTTAATTTGTTCCAGTAAAGAAAAAGACAGATTTCGCTTCTTTTTGAATACTGGCTGGATGTCGACTTTCAGTTCAATTTTTGCCATCCTTTTGGTACATCTGCCTGACTCCACATAAAATATTCATTGATAATCTTCATTTAGTTCTTTATACAGTATATCCGGTTTGGCGTTCCAATTTACAATTTATTTGCAGTCTGAAATTACAGGTAAACCCCAAAGCTGGAGTTGTGTCATCCAATCAGTGCCAAATAGGTTGTTAGTATATTTCCCGACGAATAATTTTATTTTAAGATTCTTCCCTTTGAATGTTGTACTAACAATCAATTCTCCCTTGAATTTAATTTTTTTCCCTGTGACAGATGTTACAATCTTGCTAGTTTTTATCATGGTCCGCTTGCCCAATCTTTTCCATGTTTGAAAGTTTATTGTTGTCAAATCAAACCCCGAGTCTGGATGAAATTGCTCACTTTTGTCTAACATTTTTACGTGCACGAATTTCCTGGTATTAGCACCATTTAGTTCGTCCGACCTTGTATTCTTTATGCAGGTATTGGTCTTCATTTTTAGATCGAAAATGTTCTGACATGCTGAATTTTGTTTGACCAACTGAAACTCTCACAGTTATGACCCTCGATACCACGTACACTGAGTCGAAACAGTTTCATTTCCTTTGTCTTCCATTAAGAAGAAAAAGGTTACAGCTTCTTCGTACGATTTACTACTTTACGGCAACGACTCCTAAGATGATGCTTTCCCAAACTCTACAATCTTAACCTCTTCAAGTCTAGGTTTAATCTTTACATATCACACGTAAATTCAAAAATTCGGCTTCTTACCTCTTATCTATTACCATTAATACAACAGCAGCATACAGTATTCCTTCTACTTTGAATGACTTTTCGACCCTGTGTTCAGTAAACAAAAGTAAAAAAAACAATGTATCTTTCTTTGCATAATTCGAACTTTCTTTTTTTACAATAGAAATCTTCTATAAACATAATCACTTATATTGACTCTGGACGGTAAAAAGCTCACAATTTTCACTTCCCGACTGTGGAATTCTCTTCCACACGATTGATTCCCCGACGGCTACAATCTCCAGGAGTTTAAATGTAAGGTCAATAGACACCTCCTAACACACTAACCTGCTCCCATTCTATCAAGCACTCTTCCCATCTGCCCAACCCTCATCCTCGCTATCCTTACTCATCTGTCACCTTCCTCCTGACATTCCCTATGTCTAACCACTCCTTCTCTTTACCTTCCCCTATGTAGCCCCATGCGCAATAGTGGCAGTGGAATGCCTTGCTTGGGGTGAGATGATTTAAAAAAAACACTCTTCCCATCTGCCCAACCCTCATCCTCTGTATCCTTACTCATCTGTCACCTTCCTCCTGACATTACCTATGTCTAACCACTCCTTCTCTTTACCTTCCCCTATGTAGCCCCATGCGCAATATTGGCAGTGGAATGCCTTGCTTGGGGTGAGATGATTAAAAAAAAAATTGGTAGGAGTTCCTATATTTGCCGTCAGATGGCGCAGTGTATCAGAACTGTCTGATATACGTGAGCTGCAAATACAAAAACAGTGAGAGAAGCAGACAATTCATGACAAGCAAATAATAACAGCATAGTTTTCAATTCGCAAGCAATGAAAAACTAATCTTCGCATTTTCAGTGATATTATTCACACAGTCTACGAAGCAAAATGGTGGAAAAGAAAAGCCGCGTAGAAGTAAAATTTGCCGCTTTGCTCAGATTTTAATCTTAGATATGGGATTATCTCCCTTTAGTGGTTCTATCTATGTTTACATTCGCAGCGACGTTTTTACGAGGCTTTCTTTTTTACAGCCACCAAGAGAAAACGGTCAAATACGTTGGAATGGATAATTAAACTCTAGTCTGCTACGATCAAATATACACCAATCTTTGTTTTTTTTTTTTTTGTTTTTTTTTCTTCTACTTACCTTTTAGGGGCTGTTTTCATTCTCTTACCTTCCTATCACATTGTTGTTGACGTTCGCATGTTTTATTTGCAGATTTACTAACTCCCTCATAATGGTGTACATATCCCGTGTCGTTAGTGCGTTTCTGTATATTCTTATATGCATTCGAAAACTTAGTAACTGCTTGAAACATTACAGATACGAATATGTTTATGAATTACGATTTGAAATATTTAGTATGTATTTCTAAATGTCAGAAGTGCCTTTTAGAGCAATGGATATCGGCTCGGAGTGATAAAACACAGAATCGAGTTCAAATTCCAATTGAATTTGTATTCACACCAAAATACGCCTGGGAGATGTATTAATCCATGTCTGTCCAACTCGCAAAAATTTATCCAACTCAATAATCTTGTTTGTAATATCATTTATTCCAAATTTTCTCGATTATTCACAATTTTCTAAGAATCCTTGCTTGACCCATCGTTACCAATACGTGCGGGCTGTGCGTGGTGATGCAGTGGATATCGACTCGGAAGGCAAATCGGGGTGCCGAGTTCGAATTCCAGTTGAATTCCTTGCATTAGCTTATGCAGAAATAGCCTTGGGAAAGGCATTAATCGGTCTCTTCCCTCCAGTTATGGATTAAATAATAAGTTCAGATTGGGTTCTATAGCCTTGGCTGGGAACCAGTCTATCGCAAAAAGCAATGGTAACCTACTGCGGGATAATCTTCTGTCCAGTCAGTCATGTCTCTTTTGAGACATGATCGCCCAAGCGTGTATTGTGTATGGAACTTGACTGACTCATTGGTTGCTATTATCAATGCTAAAGTAGATGGGCATCTCATATTTCAAAACATTTTTTCTGACAATATGGCTTTCGCTTTGCCAGGTTTATCGTTGATAAGCTAACGACCATTACTGAATATATATATACCAGGCTCTTGATAAGAACGGCGAGTCTCGATCTGTTGCTCTTGATATCTCGAAAGCATTCGACAGAGTTTGGCATGCTGGCCTTCTATGCAAGCTCCAGAGCTAGGATATTTCTGGACGATTGTTTGATTTAATCCAGTTGTTCCTATCTCACTGCGAACTACCCCCTACCAGACAGAGTGGCCTTAAGCCTCGATGGTGAAGCTTTAGAAGAGGTCGAAAGCTTCAAATATCTTGGGGCCAATTTTACAGTCAAGCGAAAGATAAAATTACAACCCGTATCAATCTGGCTAGAGCTGCTCTTGTCCGTCTTCAAAAACCACTTTGGTCTCGCCAGGAGATCAGACGATCTACGAAGTTGCGAATCTGCAATGCCATTGTCAGAACAATTCTTTTCTATGGATGTGAGACCTGGACACTGCGCAGAGAGGACCTTCATAAACTTGAGGTCTTCAATCACTACTGCCTTCGATACGGTTAGCTCCATTGGAGACGTCTCAACCCACTTCGGGTTAACCCCGTTACAAGTAAATTAGTACTTATCAAACTGTGAAATGAATGTTGTTTTGAAGATGCAAACTTCAAAAGCCTTTCATACGAACGGGAGCAACCCTCAAAGCGCTATTTTTTGTCCTCTTCTGCCATCCATTTCCACAAAATCATCAGGTAGGTTATTTGCTTTTTCACTCTGTCCTTCTTGCTTATATTCTAAACTTATTTATAAATGAAACTTTGTCTCTGTGTGTGTGTGTGTGTGTATGCATCTGTGTGTGTCTCCATTACCTATAGTCTCCGAAACGGCTGAATCGATTTTCTTAAAAATTTACAGAATTGTACTTTAAGCATCTGCGAATATTCTTAGCTAGGTTTTGTGTTAAGACATCCAGATAATATCGATAATCGAAAAAATCGGGTTATAGAAGGAGTGGTCCGATTTTAATCAAATTTCATACACTCATAGATAAAGACATAAGAAACGATATTCAGATGTTTCAAGGTTTCAGTTCTTACAATAGTGCAGAAAATCGATAATATATATATATATATAAGGCCAGATGTTTGTGTGTGTATGTCTGTTTATCTGCCTGTATGCCTGTAATTTTTTCAGCCCTTTTATTTTAGTTTTTGCTTCGGGTTTGCCTCTAAGTAGGTATAATTGTAGTTCTTAGTCTCAGCCATGATACCATTTACTCAGAGGACTTCAAAATTCAGTTTACGACGAAAAGACGTATTTGATATCGATAGCAGGAAATCAAAATTTGACTTACATCCATTCATTTTTTTTTTAAGTCTACGGTTTCGCTTTAACTGGAAACAACTATTGCTTTTTAGTCTTTCGTGCCAACGTCCAGCGAGTTTGAGCTCCAGGACCATGGATTAGTTTTAAAGCTTTCATTACACCCGAGCAACACCGGGCTATATTGCTAGTATATACTAATTTCTTCTTCTATACGCCTTGATAGTCATGCTCTCCACAATTTTTCGTCTTTTTTAGTTCTTAGTAAATTTTGTCTTTTTTTTTTTTCATGTTCTGTCATCCATTTACACAAGTTCATAAGGTAGGTTATTTTCTTTTTCTCTCTATACCCCTTGCTTTCAATCTATATGAAATTTTTCTATAATTTTTTAATCGTTTCACCCCAAGCAAGGTGGTACCGCCATTGATGCACAGAGGGCTACATAAGAGAGTAAAAATTTAGGAACGAAGAAGGTGAAGGTCCTATTTTAGGTCCTACGCTTTTTCTGATCTTCATCAATGATCAGTGTAATGAAATCAGTTACAAGGTAGGCAGCCGCCTAAGCAGGAATTTACACGAGATACTAGATTAGCAACTAGGTCCCACACTTTTACAGTGAAACATATAAGATGTAACCGTAAATCCTACTCCAACAGCTTCTTTTCTCGCGCTTCCCGCCTGTGGAACTCCCTTCCACAAGTCTGCTTTCCCGACAGCTACAATCTCCAGATGTTTAAATGTAGGGTCAATAGACACCTATCACACTAACTCCCAATTATTCTCAGAACACTCTCATCTACCCAACCCTCATTCTCGGTATCCTTACCCGCCTATCACCCACCCTCTGACATTTCCTATATTTAACCATTCTCGGTATCCCTACCCGCCTATCACCCACCCTCTGACATTTCCTATATTTAATCATCCTTTCTCCACTCTATGTAGCCCCCTGTGCAGTGGTGGCAGTGACATGCCTTGCTAGGGGTGAAAAGCTTATTAAAATAAAAATAAAAACTCCCTTGTTAATATGAACTCTTCAAAGGGTGAAAAATTATACCTGGCTGCTGCTTTTCAAAAGGACCTAAAATTAAATGGCTCGTAAATTTTCATGCCTCCAAAGCAAAGCTGCTTTCTCTTAACCACCAGAGAGAAACTTTCCTGACTACCATTAGAATGGATGACGCTAGTCTTCTAGAGAGCAAGACACTTTGCCTATTGGTCTTATTCTATCAAATGATCTCAGATAGCATGACTACATCGAATCCATAGCTGCATGCACCACTAAGAAGTTTGGGACACAGTGCTGGTTTAGAAAGCTTTTCTCGTCAGAATCCATTTTGCACATTTATAAAACTGCCATTTGTCAGTGCATTAAATACTCTTGCCATATCTAGTCGAGTTCTCCTGCTATTCATCTAGATATTCCCGAAAAAATAAAGAAGGATCTGCAATATAATCAATCTTGACTTAGAAGTTCGATTTTAGTTTCTTTCTTAATAAGGTAATGTGGCTTCCCTCTGTCTTTTCTACAAGTATTTTCATGTCAATTGCTCTGACGTGTTTTTTTTCTTGGTTTATGACCACATGCAATTACTCGTGTTACTAGATTACCATCAAGGCCACCACCCTTTTACTGTCGAAATAATTAAATGCATCATCCTCTTCTACTCTAATAGTTAATTTTCTCGCACTTCTCGTTTGTAGAACTCTCTTCCATTTGCTTGCTTCCCTGATAGCTACAATCTCCAGAAGTTTAAATGCAACATCAATTGCCCTCTTCTATCTACTTGATTCCCATCCTTCTCTTATCATTTATTTGACATTACCTGTACTTTGCTTTTTTTTAATCTCACTGTAAAACCCTGGGTACCAGTGATGGTTTTGTCTTGCTTGACGTGAATTGATTCCAAAAACAAAAAATAATCGTCAAATACTGAAATTCCTTGTTGAATTCCGGGAGAATGTATGCTAATTTCAAAAGGTTGGCTTAAACATCGAGTGGTGGATTATTATTTCTTTGTTCTTTTAATCTTCGTCTATTTGCCGTGTCCCTTCAGGAGGTTGCCGATCATGGTCCTCTACATCCCCTATCTTTTTTCTGTTGTCATTTCGATAAAGCTTTGCTGTGCCATCCATTTGCTCAAGCCCATCAATTTTCTTTCCCTGTATCTCTTCCTTTCAATCTTTCCTGTGAGTATCGGATTCTCCAAGCCCCCCTTCTTCATGACGTGTCCCAGAAACTTCAGCTGTCTCTTCCTGATGCTATGTGTGCGTTTTCTGTTCGTTTCTATTCAAGGGTGTATTTAATAAAATAGAGAAACCAATTCGAGAAGAAATTAAACTATTTTCAAATGTTCACCCTCAAAGTTGAGTGATGCTTTATTATTCCTTAAGGTTTTTTTAATTAATAGTTTTCTTAATTTCCTCATTAATACGTTCATTATTGTTTGTTTGGCTAGAGACTGCAATGATTCGATAAATATTGATATATGTTCTCTTCCTCAGATTCATAACACACGGGAAAAGAGAATAGGCAGTTTTCACACCCGTAACATATTAACTGTCCAAAATATTAATATAGAAATACGACGGACCTGAAGGAGACTGCCACCACCTTTAAATTTGTTGTTTTTCTAATATTTAAAAACTTTTTTTTCAGTGCAATCGTATTGATTACACCCTAAACTTCCCGAGTGACAAAAAATATTGGAAAAATTTCAAAATCTAAAGAATTTTAGTGGTGGTTGGGTGGGGGGCAATTTTTCATTCAAATCGATTTTGTGCAATTAACATTTTTCCTTGCGCATATTCAAAAACTAAATAACGAAATTTTTTGATAAAGCCATTCTTGGAGTTTCCGAGGAAGATGCGATCGTAAGAACTGAAGAAAACTTGAAAAAAGAAAATGAAAAAATCAAGAGCAACAACTCATCCCCCCCCAAAAGCGACCCTGGAGTGAGTGGTTCTAAAATGGAGGATCGATTTAGAATAACGTTGTATGAGAAAATGAACACCCACTTCCACTAAAATTGTTTAAATATAGAAATTTTTTCAATTTTCTTTGATAATCGGAAACTTTATGTAATAACCGATAAGACTGTGCTGAAAGAAGTCAAACAAACAAAAAAATAATAAAAACATCAAATTTAAAGGCGGTGGTAGTCACCTTCAGGTCTGCCAAAAATACCTTTGCGTCCCTAGTCACCATTTTTAAAGGGTTCGTGCAATCAAAATGGGGTTGCACATTCTTCTGCAAATTATCTGAAACAAAACGAATAATGTCTTCCTGGAATGTTTCACAGATTCTCTGATTACGTAAACGTTGTCTCTTACCGTTGTTTTTCTGACTGCCCTTTACTTTACGTTATGCACTAAAAGATCAAGTTTTTCGTTTTCCTTCTCCTTGGTAACACGACTGACAGCTGAAATGTTGACACTAACAAATATCCGCCATCACTCTGTAAAATTTGCCAGTGTGTTCGTGCAGCGTTATGATTTTCGTACGCTTCCTTGGCGTAATGTCCACCGCAGACAATGGCCGTAGGACAACTAATCGACAATCGAGACAATAGTGTCTGGGCGTGATAAAAATCTGATGTAATCACGGATGACACAATATTTTTCAAAGTTAAACGAATTCCATCATACTCATAGATTCATAATTACTGCATACCACTTTAAATGACGTAATTTGATGAAAACATAGAAATCGATTACACCCTGTCACTTCAATGCTTCTAAAACTGACCGTAAGGTGAAAGAAAAGAAACTAAAACAGTTGTTCCAATTAATTTGCATAAGTTAGCATGTTTCGAGTTTTGATTAAATCATTATTTATTATAACTTTAAATTTTATATTTAGCAGATACAAATATTGGTGTAGACACCATTTTCTTTAATCGATGTAAATTTACACCCACCAACGTGTGTCCAAGTCTATACTAGCTGAATATATATTCATAAGTGTGACTCTTGAATGCGCAATAAGGTAAAAGTATATATTCAATATTAAAAAAAAATGGAATTTCCCCCAAAATTATGATGTCCAGAACCGGAGAGGTCCTTTTAACATACTAGCACAGCTAAGTGGGATATGAGTTGGCTTTTATTATTTAGTAGTTCCAAAATCAATCTGATGATGTTTCATAATCGGAAACGCCGTGTTATCCACAGTCATAGTTGGTCTTTCAATGAGGCTCCTGTCTTAGAACACCACACCCCTTAAGTGGGAAGCGTAATACGATTCATCGTTAGATATGCCGGGAAAAATTTCATTTCTTTGTACTGTACCTCTCGAAATATTATTTGACTTCTTCTGTTATGCTTTTTCTTTAGAGGCGACAGCTAAACAAAATGGCGTATTCCTGTCATATCTTAGCTGAAGCTGACAAATTACCCATTGTCCAGCTTTGTCAGAGTTTGTGCGACCTTGTGAGTGACGATTTTTCCCAGCCCTAATACCCTTTTCTTACAGGCGAAAATTTCATTGTTGCTCTCTCAATGTTTTCAGGACTGATGTTCCTGGGAAGAACATTCCGTGGTTCCATAAGTTCAGAACGTCACATCGAGTTACGTCCCTTGCATATAAACCGAGTCAACTCATTCCCATTTCTTTCATATTCCATTCATAAGGAGGAAGGCACTTAGGTAGATTCTTCCCTAAAACCTTTTCATTTTCGAAGAAAACCATGAAAGGAAATCGCCACTGTCTGCCTATAGCCTATATTTTACATACATCACTATTATATTTTATCATAATGTTTATTTTTTACTTCGTCCTTTTAAGCGCTTACGACATCTTCATCCACTAACGCTCTACTCTGAGTGGCAATTGAGCCTTGTAGTGAAAAACAATGGTATTAAAATATATTTTGAAACAAGTATTCTTCCTTTATGTGCCCTGTCCGTTCAGATCATGGCTTCCACGTCTCCCTATCCCTGGTGGCTCTTACCACGCTTTCTTCTGTTACACCACGCAACCCTCGTTCCATCATCCACCTGATCAGGTCCTTCAAATATGTTATCCGCTGCTTTCCCATTGTCTCTTTTCCCCCTCTATCTGGCCTGTTAGTATCAGGTTCTCCAAGCCCTCTTTCTTCATTGCATGTCTCAGGAAATTTAAATATATCTTCCTGATGTTCAGTATTAATTTCCTTTTCGTTTCCATTCTTTCCAACACCTCATTATTGCTCACATACTCGATTCATGATATTCGCAGTATCCTTTTGTAGAACCACATTTCAGCTGCTTCAAGTTTTTCCTTCATCTTCAAAGATATTGTCCACAATTTACTGCCATATTGAAGAACCGACATCATATAGCAATCCAGTACTCTCTTCTTTGTTTCTAGCGAAATTGTCCCATTTCTTAATACTTTACTCAACTTCTGGAATGCTTCCTTCGTCATGAGAATTCACCTTCGGATCTCTGTGTCGCGCGTTCCGTATTCTGTTAGAACACTTCTCACATATTTAAATTTTTGTAGCTGCTTGATTTTAGTAACCCACGCCTGTATTTGGCATTTTGAGCTGCCCTTTTTGTTGATTACCATGCATTCGTTTTTTTTTTTCAATTTATTTGTAGTCCTTTCTTGTCACTATCTTCAGTTACCGTCTGTAGTCTTGTAGTTTCCCTTCCGTAACAAATAGATATGATGTTTAAACTAATAAGAAATAATGTTTGGTTATAAATAAACTTTATTAATTCCTGAAATAATTGTATATATATAAACACCAGAAGTAATATTAATGAGAGACCCCGTAGTAAAGAGCGTCACTTTGCTGGTTAATATTTTCACATCTGTTTATTGATTTTAATTTTTTACCTGTATTTTTGTTATTCATTTTGATATTTTAATGCCTCTGGAAAAGAGTGACGGGGCAGCAATAAAATATACTTCTAAAATCGTTACCAAGCGAATACGAACATTATTTATTTCGTCCAAGATACATCAGAACTGGTGGAGGCGGTGGGGAGTGGTGAAATCAGGTTAAGTGGCGTTTATGCCGCAAAGGAATCTACATATATGGAATTTGGAGGGGCGGCTTGGTGGGGGTATCTATTTCGCATTGTAGAAATCGATATTATAAATTATAACTGGCAGATAAGAATTTCGCGGGAAAAAAATTTGCATATTACCTCATGAATATTTATCAAATATTTAAAAATTTAATATTGGGATATGCCCTAGAATCTCTTCCGAGCCGCAAAAGTGTCCTTTTCTACATGCATATTTTATATATACTTTCTTGCCAATAAATATTAAAAGTTAGTTTTCAAATATATATATATATATATATATATATATAAACACTCGTATATATATCATAGTACTTATGAAAATTAAGGGATTATTAATATTGTGAACAGAACATCTATCTAGGATCAAACAGACGCTCTATTTGATTTCAGCTTTAACTGAAAGTGTAATATCAGTGTTACGAAAAACTTAATCACGTAGAATATAGGAAGCTAAGTCAAAAATTATCTGCACTTTCGCCATAGTATACACTACCGGCCATAATTATTAGGCCACCCATGTGTTTTAAAAAATTATGTATTTCATACTATTTTGTAGTATTTATTGCAACCTTAGAAATTTAAATGCAAAGTCAATACTCATCTACTAACCACTGGACTCTAGCTCTCTCCCCTCCCCTGTATAACCTTCCCTTTCTCTCCACCTATGTATCTGTCATCGCACCTATTTTCTCAGCTTTCTATTGTTCCTTTCTAACTATTTTGTGCTCCTCACTCTTTTCTAATTAATCTTTTTACATTTATGTAGCCCCCTGCACATCAGTGGCGTTTCCGCCTTGCTCGGGGTGAAATGATTAAAAAAAAAATGAATAATTATAAATAAAAATAGAATGGTTCTTTTGTTAATACTTCACTATAACATCTGTATCAAATGAATTTATAAATATTGAATAATTAACAATATTGCAGTTTCATCAATAAAAGAATGAAGAAAATTTAGGGTGATTGGGACGAGTTCATCTTTGCTTCCTTGCCTTGTAACATTTTGCAACGTAATACTAACAAAAGAACCATTCTATTTTCATTTAGAATTATCCACTTGGCAATAGATACTAAAAATAGTATGAAATACATCATTTCTTTTAAAAAACTGGGGTGGCCTAATAATTATGGCCAGTAGTGTATGCATATATATATATATATAGCAAGTCTACAGGGTGCGATTGGTAAATTGTCGCTATTTGCTTAGTAAAATTTTGCAAAGTAATAATAACAAAAGAACCATTCTATTTTCATTTAGAATTATCCACTTGGCAATAGATACTAAAAATAGTATGAAATACATCATTTCTTTTAAAAAACTGGGGTGGCCTAATAATTATGGCCAGTAGTGTATGCATATATATATATAGCAAGTCTACAGGGTGCGATTGGTAAATTGTCGCTATTTGCTTAGTAAAATTTTGCAAAGTAATCATAACAAAAGAACCATTCTATTTTCATTTAGAATTATCCACTTGGCAATAAATACTAAAAATAGTATGAAATACATCATTTCTTTTGAAAAACTGGGGCGACCAAAAGATTATGCTGCTAGTGTATATTTAGTTCTGACACACTGCCTTCTTTTCATACGTCCTTATATTTGGCACTGTTGTATACACGTGATCGAAGTTTGAGCTTGATCGCGTCAGTTTTACTGCTGCTGTTATAGTATAAACATGGCAGATCGGCTAGCAGTTTTCTTCTTCTTTTATGTGCCATGTCCTTTCAGGACGTAGGCGATCATGGCTTTCTACATCTCCCTGTCCCTGGTGGCTCTTAGCACGCTTTCTCCTGTTGCACCATGTAACTCTCCTTCCCTCATCCACCTGATCAGGTCCTTCAAATATGTTATCCGCTGCTTCTGTCTCTTTTTTCCCTCTATCTGGCCTGTTAGTAACGGATTCTCCAAGCCCTCCTTCTTCATTGCATGTCTCAGGAACTTTAGTTGTCTCTTCCTGATGTTAAGTATTAATTTCCTTTTCGTCTCCTTTCCAAAACCTCGTCATTGCTCACATGCTCGGTCCATGATATCCGCAGCAAACTTTGTAGAACGCCATTTCATCTGCTTCAAGTTTTTCATCCATCTTCGAAATTATTGTCTATCATTCACTGCCATTTTGAAGAACCCACATCACATAACAATCCAGTACTCTTCTCTTTGTTTCTAGCAAAATTGTTCTGTTTCTTAAGACTTTACTCAACTTCTGAAATGCATCTTTCGCCACGCTAATTCGTCTTCGAATCTCAGTGTCGCACTTTCCGTCTTCTGTTAGAACACTCCCCAGGTATTTAAATTTCTGTACCTGCTTGATTTTAGAATCCCTCACCTGTAATTGGCATTATGAGCTGCCCTTTTTACTTATGACTATGCATTCGGTTTTCTTGCAGTTTATTTGTAGTTCTTTCTTGTCACTCTAGTCAACTACCTTCTGTAGGAGGTCTTGTTGTTTTCTTTCTGTGTGCGCTATCAGCATTGTAACATCTGCGTACCTTATATTGTTTACATTGTGGCCTCCGATGACGAAACCTGGCATAACTTAGTTTTCACCAGGGATAAACAAAGAGCAGCGATCCGATTCCTCTGGTCGGAATGTGTGTTTGATGAAATTTATAGGAGGCTTTTAACACGATAGTGCGCCAGTGCATTATCGTGTAGAAGTGCGTATGAATGCATTGAAAAATTTTAAAATGGCTGAATAATCGTGACGCTCGAAAAAGCACCAGGTATCCGTCAACCTCAACTAGCGGTTAGAATATTAAAAAAGCATGTTAATTGTTAATTAACAGACGAGTTATCATCAATAAGGTAGCAATGTCTTCTGCAGATTCAGATCACTAGTTTTCATTCTTGGTGCATACTGCAAAAGCAGCAAGACAACAGAGGTGATCAAACACACACTTCGATCCCGGGACCACAATCGTATCAACTATAAGCATGCATGAGTAGAAGGTAGTTTAACAAACCTATATCTATATTATAGCGAAAGAGAAGATAATTTTCACTTTTTCAATTGTATATATATATATTGTGATGGTGTTTTCATAATATATATATATAAATATTAAATAGATAGTATGTACGAATAAATTGTCATCGTATAGATTAACGGCTTACGACCTTAACATGTAGAAACACCGGTTCTCGTAAGATTACCGAACTTGAGCAACGCAGAACTTATTCAGTACCTAGATTAGTTTAAAATCCAGTCAGGTTCTGTATATTAAGTTACATATCAATAATGTTCGTAAATGTCAGTATCCATTCCTTCTCTCCACAAGTATGGGTTAATTAGTAGGAATGTTAACAATAAATTAATACATTAATAATACAGTCATAGAAAAAGATCTTTTGAAAAGACCATTAAAGAGAACTTTGGAACCAAATTTGGATGAAGAAATATTTTAATCACATGAATGCTATTCATTAATAATGCAGTCAGAGAGAATACCGCAGATCGAGTTAATAATCCATTAGGGTAAGTTTGGAACCAAAGTTTGAATAAAGAATGCTTTTAATCACATTAGAGATATTCATTAATTACACAGCAAGAGAGAATGTCGTATATTTTGTAACAAAAATTTGAGTGAAGAACGTTTTTACTCACATGAGAGATTGAAGCCGTAGGGAGATGGTTAATGTTTATTAAATTGGCCTTGTGTCATACATAACCGAACTCCCCACAACTTAGGATTCTTTCGCTATCATCAGAAGGTTGGAAATTGGAATGTGTGGAAGAATAAATGTATACCTTTTGTATGTTTAAATAGAAATTTATTAATAGAAAAGAATAACATAGAAGTTAATATTTAATGAGAAAAATTATAAGAAGTTAAGTGTATCAAAGTTCGTAGTAGTGCTTGCAAGAATGAGTTTAAGTGTACGTAGGCAGGAACGTATGTGTGTATGTATGTATGTATGAGTTTTTATTTTTGGATAGGATCGTCTTTGAAGCTATCACTCAGAGAGAATGTTGAAGATGAAGGAGGTGAGAGATGATAGAGAAAGATACAGACAATAATAATAACGATCGCTTGACGTTTGTCGAGGTTACGTGTTAATTACGCTCGTCATCTTAACTCAATGGCGACAGTCGCTATTGCTCCGTCTTTTATTTCGTTTGTGGAGTGAACTCCCGGATGTGATTCAGGCTTTTCATTGAACGACAAACAATCTTTGCGTCGGCTCGCGAAAAGGATCCGTAATAAGAATTCTTTTCTGAAAATTATAGATTAGTTGATTTTTTTTTTTTTAGATGTTTCCTCTTTTTCTATTGGTCGAAAAATATTTCGCGTCGTGGTGTGAAATTTTACGAGTTTTGTGTGTGTTAAGCAAAGTTTGTAAATTCGAGAAAATTCCTTTTTTTTTTCTGACAAAATCAGTGAGTTATCATTTGAATTTAAACTGTAGATCTTCTTTTGTTCACTACAAGACATTCATACATAATAGAGCCATAGAGCATATTAAGAGTTTGTTAAGAATGCTTTAAGAAAATTTTGGAATAAATAAACCGATAAAATGTAACCGCAATTTCTACTCCAACAGATTCTTTTCTCGCACTTCCTGCCTGTGGAATCCCCTTCCACATACTTGCTTCCCCGGCAGCTACAATCTCCAGAAGTTTCAATGTAAGGTCAATAGACAACTCCTAACACACTAACTCGCATCTATTCTCAAACACTATCCCATGTACATCCTTACCCGTCTATCACCCGCCTTCTGACATTACCTATATCTAACCACTCTTTCTCACCACCTTCCCCTATGTAAACCTCTGTGCAATAGTGGTAGTGGAATTCCTGGCTTGGAGTAAAATGATTATAAAAAGGTATTACTGAAAAAGATTTTAATCAAATGAGAGACAATGGTTAATAATGCAGTTATAGAGATTACTGCAGATTTTTTTGACAAAACATTAAGAAAACTTTCGAACCAAGATTTGAATGAAGGATGCTTTTAAGACTATGTTAGACATTTCATTTATCATGCAATCATATAGAATACCGTAGAATATATTAAGAAAACTTTCGAACCAAGATTTGAATGAAGGATGCTTTTAATACTATGTTAGACATTTTATTTATCATGCAATCATAGAGAATACCGAAGAAAATATTAAGAAATCTTTCGAACGAAGATTTGAATGAAGGATGCTTTTAATACTATGTTAGACATTTCATTTATCATGAAATCATATAGAATACCGTAGAACATATTAAGAAAACTTTCGAACCAAGATTTGAATGAAGAATGCTTTTAATACTATGTTAGACATTTTATTCATCATGCAATCATATAGAATACCGTAGAACATATTAAGAAAACTTTGGAACCAAGATTTGAATGAATGATGCTTTTAATACTATGTTAGACATTTTATTTGTCATACAATCATATAGAATACCGTAGAACATATTAAGAAAACTTTGGAACCAAGATTTGAATGTAGGATGCATTTAATACTATGTTAGACATTTCATTTATCATGCAATCATATAGAATACCGTAGAATATATTAAGAAAAGTTTCGAACCAAGATTTGAATGAAGAATGCTTTTAATACTGTGTTAGAGATTTTATTTATCATGCAATCATATAGAATACCGTTGAACATATTAAGAAAACTTTCGAACGAAGATTTGAATGAAGTATGCTTATAATACTATGTTAGACATTTTATTTATCATGCAATCATATAGAATACCGTAGAACATATTAAGAAAACTTTCGAACGAAGATTTGAATGAAGGATGCTTTTAATACTATGTTTAACATTTTATTTATCATGCAATCATATAGAATACCGTAGAACATATTAAGAAATCTTTCGAACGAAGATTTGAATGAAGGATGCTTTTAATACTATGTTAGACATTTTATTTATCATGCAATCATATAGAATACCGTAGAACATATTAAGAAAACTTTCGAACCAAGATTTGAATGAAGGATGCTTTTAATACTGTGTTAGACATTTTATTTATCATGCAATCATAGAATACCGTAGAACATATTAAGAAAACTTTCGAACCAAGATTTGAATGAAGAATGCTTTTAATACTATGTTAGAGGAACCATTTATTCATCGGCTGATGTATAGAATACCGTAGAACATATTAAGAAAACTTTCGAACCAAGATTTGAATGAAGGATGCTTTTAATACTATGTTAGACATTTTATTTATCATTTAATCATATAAAATGCGTAGAATATATTAAGAAAACTTTCGAACCAAGATTTGAATGAAGGATGCTTTTAAATACTATGTTAGACATTTTATTTATCATGCAATCATATAGAATACCATGAACATATTAAGAAAACTTTCGAACCAAGATTTGAATGAAGGATGCTTTTAATACTATGTTAGACATTTTATTTATCACACAATCATATAGAATACCGTAGAACATATTAAGAAAACTTTCGAACCAAGATTTGAATGAAGGATGCTTTTAATACTATGTTAGACATTTTATTCATCATGCAATCATATAGAATACCGTAGAATATATTAAGAAAACTTTCGAACCAAGATTTGAATGAAGGATGCTTTTAATACTATGTTAGACATTTTATTTATCATGCAATCATATAGAATACAATAGAACATATTAAGAAAACTTTCGAACCAAGATTTGAATGAAGGATGCTTTTAATACTATGTTAGACATTTTATTTATCATACAATCGTATGTAGAATACCGTAGAACATATTAAGAAAACTTTCGAACCAAGATTTGAATGAAGAATGCTTTTAATACTATGTTAGACATTTTATTCATCATGCAATCATATAGATACCGTAGAACATATTAAGAAAACTTTCGAACCAAGATTTGAATGAAGGATGCTTTTAATACTATATTAGACATTTTATTTATCATGCAATCATATAGAATACCATAGAACATATTAAGAAAACTTTCGAACCAAGATTTGAATGAAGGATGCTTTTAATACTGTGTTAGACATTTTTATTTATCATGCAATCATATAGAATACCGTGTAGAACATATTAAGAAAACTTTCGAACCAAGATTTGAATGAAGAATGCTTTTAATACTATGTTAGACATTTTATTCATCATGCAATCATATAGAATACCGTAGAACATATTAAGAAAACTTTCGAACCAAGATTTGAATGGATACTTTTAATACTATGTTAGACATTTTATTTATCATGCAATCATATAGAATACCGTAGAACATATTAAGAAAACTTTCGAACCAAGATTTGAATGAAGGATGCTTTTAATACTATGTTAGACATTTTATTTATCATACAATCATATAGAATACCGTAGAACATATTAAGAAAACTTTCGAACCAAGATTTGAATGAAGGATGCTTTTAATACTATGTTAGACATTTTATTCATCATGCAATCATATAGAATACCGTAGAATATAATAAGAAAACTTTTTCGAACCAAGATTTGAATGAAGGATGCTTTTAATACTATGTTAGACATTTTTATTTATCATGCAATCATATAGAATACCGTAGAACATATTAAGAAAACTTTCAGACAAGATTTGAATGAAGGATGCTTTTAATACTATATTAGACATTTTATTTATCATACAATCATATAGAATACCGTAGAACATATTAAGAAAACTTTCGAACCAAGATTTGAATGAAATCGCTTTTAATACTATGTTGAACATTTTATTCATCATGCAATCATATAGAATACCGTAGAACATATTAAGAAAACTTTCGAACCAAGATTTGAATGAAGGATGCTTTTAATACTATGTTAGACATTTTATTTATCATGCAATCATATAGAATACCGTAGAACATATTAAGAAAACTTTCGAACCAAAGATTTGAATGAAGGATGCTTTTAATACTGTGTTAGACATTTTTATTTATCATGCAATCATATAGAATACCGTAGAACATATTAAGAAAACTTTCGAACCAAGATTTGAATGAAGAATGCTTTTAATACTATGTTAGACATTTTATTCATCATGCAATCATATAGAATACAGCAGAACATATTAAAGAAAACTTTCGAACCAAGATTTGAATGAAGGATGCTTTTAATATGTTAGACATTTTATTTATCATTACAATCATATAGAATACCGTAGAATATATTAAGAAAACTTTCAGACAAGATTTGAATTAGGATACTTTTAATACTATGTTAGACATTTTGTTTTATCATGCAATCATATAGAATACCGTAGAACATATTAAGAAAACTTTCGAACCAAGATTTGAATGAAGGATGCTTTTAATACTATATTAGACATTTTATTTATCATACAATCATATAGAATACCGTAGAACATATTAAGAAAACTTTCGAACCAAGATTTGAATGAGATGCTTTTAATACTATGTTGAGACATTTTATTCATCATGCAATCATATAGAATACCGTAGAATATATTAAGAAAACTTTCGAACAAGATTTGAATGAAGGATGCTTTTAATACTATGTTAGACATTTTATTTATCATGCAATCATATAGAATACCGTAGAACATATTAAGAAAACTTTCGAACCAAGATTTGAATGAAGGATGCTTTTAATACTATGTTAGACATTTTATTTATCATACAATCATATAGAATACCGTGATATAATAGAAAAACTTTCGAACCAAGATTTGAATGAAGAATGCTTTTAATACTATGTTGAACATTTTATTCATCATGCAATCATATAGAATACCGTAGAACATATTAAGAAAACTTTCGAACCAAGATTTGAATGAAGGATGCTTTTAATACTATGTTAGACATTTTATTTATCATGCAATCATATAGAATACCGTAGAACATATTAAGAAAACTTTCGAACCAGAATTTGAATGAAGGATGCTTTTAATACTATGTTAGACATTTTATTATCATACAATCATATAGAATACCGTAGAACATATTAAGAAAACTTTCGAACCAAGATTTGAATGAAGAATGCTTTTAATACTATGTTAGACATTTTATTCATCATGCAATCATATAGAATACCGTAGAACATATTAAGAAAACTTTCGAACCAAGATTTGAATGAAGGATACTTTTAATACTATGTTAGACATTTTATTTATCATGCAATCATATAGAATACCGTAGAACATATTAGAAAACTTTCGAACCAAGATTTGAATGAAGGATGCTTTTAATACTATGTTAGACATTTTATTTATCATACAATCATATAGAATACCGTAGAACATATTAAGAAAACTTTCGAACCAGATTTGAATGAAGAATGCTTTTAATACTATGTTAGACATTTTATTCATCATGCAATCATATAGAATACCGTAGAACATATTAAGAAAACTTTCAGACAAGATTTGAATGAAGGATGCTTTTAATACTATGTTAGACATTTTATTTATCATGCAATCATATAGAATACCGTAGAACATATTATAAAAACTTTTAAGAAATAGTGGCTGCAAAGACTAAATGGAGATTGCTTAAAATCCCATTATTAATGCAGTCATGGTGATTACCGTATATCTTATTAACAAACTTTAACGACATTTTGGAACAAACGTGTGAGTAGAAAACGCTTTTAATCATATCATAGACATTTATTATTTATACAGTCATATAGAACACTGTAGATCATGTAATGAATCTGTTGGTACTAAGGTTTGAGTGAAGACTGCTTCGAATGCCAAGAGAATGAATCACTAATAATGCAGTCACATGGAAACCTGTAGATTATGTTAAGTATCATTTAAGGAAAAGGTTGTATAAAAGTATGAATGAGAAAAGCTATTAATCCCATGAGAGACATTCATTAATAATTAAGTCATAGAGATGCTGTTAAAATACTTAAAAGTATTTAGACCCAAGTTTCGAAGGAAAAATGCTTTTAATCACATTAAAGACATTCATTAAAAATAGTTATAGAAGAATCATTTAATTCCAAAAAGATAATGTTTTAAGGTCTTTTTTTAATGTTTGATTGTTGTGAAAAGGTTGGTTTAGTCAAATTTTAATGAAAAGTTGTTATTTTTAGTCTTTTTTATTTTAGAAAACTGAAAATGTTTTCTAGTTTTGTATTCAGAAACGCTTTGCTGAGAATATTTTTCTCTTCAAAAATGTATATTTTTCTATAAAAGTTCTTTTTTTATATTAAAAAAAGTGTATTTTTATACTTTCATAATGTTTTGACCCCGGTTTGTGGTTAAGTATTAGCCCATAACTGGGACTCCAGCAGGTACTATCACTCCGGGTCAGTTCATGCTATTCATTAATAATGCAGTCAGAGAGAATACCGTAGATCGTGTTGATAATCCATTAGGGTAAGTTTGGAACCAAAGTTTTAATAAAGAATGAGAGACATTCATCAGTAACAGAGTTTTAGAGAATCCTGCAGATCTTATCAATTACATGTAAGGAATCTTTAGAGCTTATATTTCATTGAAGAAGACTTTTAATCACACGGGAGATATATATAAATAATTCATAGAGAATACCGTAGGTCTTGTTAGTAATCGTTTACGGAAACTGTATAAGAAAATTGGGACTGAAGAAGCTTTTTAATCGCAGGGGAGGCATTCATTGATAATACAGTCATAGGGAATACCGTAGATATTGCTAAGAATCTTTCAAGACATCGTGAAAGAAATACTTCTGGGAAGAACGCTTTGAATCGCATGAGTTACTATCGTTAATGATGCAGTCATTGATATTACTGTAGATCTTCTTAAGGATCATTTCAAGAAAATACAGTAACAATGGGTGGAAAATGCTTTTAATTCCTTATGGGACATTCATTAATAGTAATGTCACAGAGAATAACGCAGACCTTGTCAAGAAACATTTAGGAAACAGTGGAACAAAAGATTGATTAAATAACGCTTTAATTACCTGAGTGACATTCATTAATAATGCACGCTGAGAGGATACCTTAGATTTTTCTAATAATCAATTCATGAAAGCGTATAACAGAAGCAGGAGTGTAAAATGCTTTTATCACATGAATGACATTTATTGATTATACAGTCATAGAGAATACCATATTTCTTGTTAATAATTCATTTAGTAAACCGCGAAACAAATGTTTGAGGAGAGAACGCTTTCAATTACATATGAGATATTCATTAATAATTCACACAAAGCGTATACCGTAACTCTTTTTAATAGTCTATTAAGGATAGAGTATAACAAATGAAGAACTCTTTTAATGTCTTTTAATCTCTTTAGTGACATACACTAATCGGGAATACCATAGCTCTTTCTACGAATCCTTTAAGGAAACAGTGGAAAAAAAGTTCGAATAGAGAAGGCTTTTATTCACCTGAGGTTGTTATATAATTAATACAGTCATAGAGAATACCGAAGATTTTATAAGATTTCTGTATGCTAAGTGTACAACAAAAACATAAGTAAAGAATATATTTTATCCGATGTTAGACATTAATATTAGTCATAGAGAATACTGTAGATTTTGTTAAATCTTTTACGTAAACTGTGAAACAAGTATTTGAATGACAAAACGCTTTTAATCTCATGACAGACATTCATTTGTGATACAGTCATAAAGAATATCGTTGATCTTGTTCGAAATATTTAAGGAAAAAGTTGAACAAAAGTTTGTGTGAAAAACGTTTTTAATCACACGAGAGACGTTCATTAATGATGCTCTCATGGACAATATTTTACAACTGGTTAAGAATAGTGTTTGAGCCTTATATGCATAGAAATTTAAGTTTGAAATTTTACATAGCACAAGGCCATTTCCCAAAGAATTTCCTAACTAAATTCCTGCATTCCAACAACTTGTTCCCTGTTTAGGATGTGGTTTCCGGTTTTTCTCTTTTCCAATCTTTTCACTATTTTTTTATTTAATTTTTTTTTTTTCAATTGGAGTAGATAGATTAAACTATCGCCCGGTTCACACTCCAGCCACATCTATTGAACAGGTGAAGAGGCTCCTCCCATGTTTCCTGTTTAGGATGTGGTTTCCGGTTTTCTCTTTTCCAATCTTTTCACTCTTACGTAGCTCCGTGCGCATCAGTGGCGTTTTCGCTTTGCTTGGGGTGATATGATTAAAAAAAAAAAAACAAGAAAAAATTATTTTATACGGTTGAAATCATTCATGAAAAAATGGAAAATTGAATAAAATGGTCAAAGCATTAATTGCAATTTTATAAAATGTATTAAAAAATAACAAGAATTACATACTTTTTTACAGACGTCGAATGTGTCTGATAAAAATGTCTTTCATTTTCTGCATAAGATTGTGTTACAGCAATTGAGGTAAGTTCTTTGTCGCTGGAAGATTTATCAGTGTCATATGTAAGTTGTGTTAGGAATAATTTTGATAGAAGATTCGTGAAAATTTCTAAGTCCGTGAATAAGTTCATCTTTGTAAAGTTTGGAAGAATGATTAGTAAGAGAAAATGAGTTGGTCTTTACTTGTTGTGCGCGTTAGGATTATGTGCAAACTGACGAAAAATACGCAGCAAATCGTTTAAATAGGCATTCAAAATACCATTACGATTGGGCGGTAAAATTGTGCATAACTTACCTTGGTTCTGATTGGTTAACTTAAACCAACCAACGAACAGCTTACATTTATTCGAATCTATACGGTTAGAAAAATTTAGGTTTGAATTTTAGATGGCACAATGACATTTCCCAAAGAACTTACTAACTAAATTCTTGCATTCCAACAATTATTTTATACGGTTGAAATCATTTGTGAAATTAACAAATGGAAAATTGAATAAAATGGTGAAGGCATTAATTGTAATTATATAAAGTGTATTAACAAATAACAAGAATTACATACTTTGTACAGACATTGAATGTGTCTGATAAAAATGTCTTTCATTTTCTGCATAAGATTGTGTTACGGTAATTGAGGTAAGTTCTTTGTCGCTGGAAGATTTATCAGTGTCATATGTAAGCTGTGTTAGGAATAATTTTGGTAGATGATTGGTGAAAATTTATAAGTGTTATTTAAAGAAATAAAAAGGGATCTAATTGCGTCCTGCAATTAGTGCGGTTGTGTAGGAGAATAGCTTGATAATGAAGAGCGCGAACCTCCACAATAGCATGCTGCTATTGGGGGAAGCTGTGAACTGCCTTCCTTTGTGTTCTCTGGTCTTGCTGCAACTGTCCCTCAGTGTACCACGTGTCTACTATATATACATCCCGTAAAAGAGCGAGAAAGCAAGATTATCACGTGATTGGCGCGTGTGTATATGTACAATGAGTGAATGTAGTTGTGTTGAAATACAAAGGATGTATGTCGTAATGAAGTGGACATCGGCTCGGTACGAGAAATCGTAGAGCCGAGTTCGAATTCTAGTTAAACTCGTTCCATTCATATACGTGCAAATAAGAAAGCGAAATATCCTAATCCGTCTCTTTCTTATAGCTATGGGTTTAATAGCAAGACAGACTGGGTTCTATAGCTTTGGTTGGCTACCAATCTACCGCAAAAAGTAATGGCAAACTACCGTGGGAAAAAATCTTCTGCCCAGTCCTAAAGCAGTCAATCTTGGAGCAGCTGCTTTCACGCCACCAAATTTCCTCGTCGCTTCTCGGGCTATGACAGATGTGTGTGCGCAACACAACTGTCTTTAGTCAGTATCAATGCCACAACCACCACTACCACCACCATCGCTTTCCCGGTACTTGACGTACTCATTTGCGTATCAGAGATCACTTCTTAGGACAGGACATAAAAAAAAAGCAATTAATTGCGTGCTGACCTTATATTTCAATGTCATCATTCGGTATGGATACTATGGTTCATTGTCAATAGATCTCGTTTTTGTTTTTTTTGTTTTTTGGTATTGATAACAAAACTCATAATACTTTTTAGGAAACAGCAGAAAATATTTTACTGAAACGCTATTAATCACATCAGAGATATTCATTAATTATACATTCACAAAGAATGCCGTAGCTCATATTAGGAATCTTTTAAGAAAACGTTAGGACAAAATTTGATTTAAAACCACTCTTAATCACATGAGTGACATTCATTGATAATACAATGATGAAGAATACCGTAGGTATTGTTAGGAATCCTTTAAGGAAACGGTGGATAAAATGTTTGATTGAAAGACGCATTTTATCCAATGGGAGACGTTCATTATTAATATAGCCATAGAGAAAGCATTAAAGCTTGATAAAAACAGCCTTTAATGAAATAAGGAAACCTAAGTTTAAGTGTTGTACGTTTTAATCATATGAAATATAAGCACTTGAGAGTCACGAATTAGGAATACAATAATAGAGATTACAGTTTATCAAGTTAGTAGGTACAAAAATTTCAAGAAGCTGAGTAGAGTATTAAGAGACAGGAAAATTTCACTAAAAACAAAGAAGAGAGAACTTGATTGCTATGTGATGTCAGTTCTTTAATATGGCATAATATCCAAAGACATAACAGAAAAGAATTCGTATTTTTAGAAAAAATGTTTTCAACGTGACTTATAATCAGAGGAAGTGTTGTGTTTCTTGTCTTTTACTCATTTCCACGAATATATATATATAACAAAGCTCATATTAATAAGCTAGATACGTTCCGGGAAATGGATGAGACCAAACTATAGCATTTAGGGAGGAGTGATAATCAGTATCTCTGGCGTGTACTTAATACGGCATTTAAAGAGAGTGATACGTAAAGTGCAACACTGAGATCCGAAGGCGAATTGGCATGGTGAAGTACGTATTCTTGAAGCTGAGTAGTGTATTAAGCGACAGGAAAATTTCACTAAAAACAAAGAAGAGACCCTGGATTGCTATGTGATGTCAGTTCTTTAATATGGCAGTGAATGTTGGACAATATCATCAAAGACGAAGAAAAAATGTGGTCCTACAGAAGCATACTGGATATAAAGTGGGGGATCAGTTCCATATTGCAAACAAGATATAAAGTGATCCCTCAATTTGTGGTATACATTTATATTCCTGAGATCCAAAAGCACAAAGATGCATTTCAAGAGCTGAGTAGAGTATTAAGAGACAGGAAAATTTCACTAGAAACAAAGAAGAGATTATTGGATTGCTATGTGATGTCAGTTCTTTAATATGGCATTGAATGCTGGACAATCTCATCAAAAATGAAGAAAAAACTCGAAGCAACTGAAATGTGGCTCTACAGAAGGATGATATGGATATCATGGATCGAGCATGTGAGCAACGATGGGGTTTTGGAAATTATGGAAACGAAAAGAAAATTAATACTGAGCATCAGGAAGATGCAGCTAAAGTTCCTGGGACATGCAATAAGGAAGGAAGGCTTGGAGAATCTGATACTAAGAGGCCAGATAGAGGGTAGGAGAGACAGAGTAAAACAGCGAGTAACGTACTTGATTGGCTTGAGCAGTTGGATGGCAGAACGGAGTACGCCTGGTGTAACAGGAGAAAGCGTTCTAAGTGCCACCATGGATAGGGAGACGTGGAGGGCCATGATCGCCTACCTCCTGAAAGAACAAGGCACATAGAAGAAGAAGAAGAAGAAGAAGAAGAAGAAGAAGAAGAAGAAGAAGAAGAAGAATATAAGTAAACCTTGAAAAAATTGTTAGTTAAGAAGATGTTTAATCAGATGGAAGTCTTGCATTAATAGTGTAGTAATAGAGACAAAGGATGTATGTTTTAATGAAGTGGAAATCGACTCGGTACGAGAAATTGTAGAGCCGAGTTCGAATTCTAGTTAAACTCGTTCCATTCATATACGCGAAAAGGAGAATGGGAAATCTCTTAATCCGTCTCTTCCCTCTAGCTATGGGTTAAATAGCAAGACAGACTGGGTTCTATAGCTTTGGTTGGCTACCAATCTACTGCAGAAAGTAATGGCAAACTACCGTGGGAAAAGATCTTCTGCCCAGTCCTAAAGCAGTCAATCTTGGACCAGCTGCTTTGACTCCACCAAGTTTCCTTGTCGCTTCTCGAGCTATGACAGATGTGTGTGCGCAACACATCTGCCTTAGTCAGTATCAATACCACAACCACCACTACCACCACCATCGCTTTCCCAGTACTTGACGTACTCATTTGCGTATCCGAGATCACTTCTTAGGACAGGACCTAAAAAAAAATCAATTCATCAAGTCATCATTCGGTATGAATACTATGGTTCATTGTCAATAGATGTCATTTTTTTTTTTTGGTAGTGATAACAAAACTATTTCAATTATATAACACCAAATTGTAAAACGATGCCTACTACCACTCTACCAGGGATCGCAATTGTCAAATCGTGTTATCGGTCAACGCACACATATTTAAGCCATAAATTAAATCAGACAGATATATCAGCTCTTAAAACGGCGCCCAGTATCACGTTAACAAAGATCCAAAAAAGCCAAATCCTACTATCGGTCAACACACATATATAAATTATAAGCACACACACACACACACATGCATACATGCTCAAACACACTTACAGGTACACACATACAAACACACACTCACTAAAATTAACGACAGCAGTAGCAGCGAACGATGACCATTTATTGAAAGGCACTGTCCATGAGCGAGCGTGAAAACAAGCTCTCCTACCATTCTGAAGATAAGAATTTTGATCTCGAAATATTAATGAGTAATAAATAGGTAATATCCAACACCTTGTTTATCTTCCTTTATTATACTAAACGCATTGTGATAGCCTTCTAATACCTACCCATACATATTATATAAACAATGCTTCAAGCAAATTACAAAACTCTCCTATTACCACTATATTTAGTATCTGTTGCAAAAGCTATTAACTTGTGCTGTCTAACATTATATGTAAGGAAATATGTGGTAACAATCTTAACAACAATTGCAAAGTTTTGAATAAGTAGCTACCAACTTTTGAAATTTGAAAACCACTGAAGTTCTTACCTTATCCGAAAAAATTAATTTGTTTGTCAGATATGTAGTTTACAAAACTTGTGTTTGTTTTATATTACAACATTCTTTGAGGAAAAACTGACATGTGACGAGACTACGTGCAATCCTGTTATGAATGTTCTTATTACCACTAATTTATATCTAACTGAATTTTCTTAACCGGCAGCATGTCGTGGGTATTAGGTCTCGTCCGTCTAGTCCTGGTGCACCGTCACCGGCCTCAGTGGTTCGCTGCTGCTGCACGTCGTCCGCCGTTTTGCAGATGCAATTTCCGCTGTTATTGCCGCCGCCGCCATTATCTCCGCTGCTACTGAAGCCGCCGCAGTATCAAGCAGTATCCTATAACTCATTTTATCGTGTCTTTAACCAATACTAGCATCATAGCCCGGCGTTGCCCGTGCAACTCAAAACATTTTAGTAGTAGAAGAATGCCAATAAAAGAAGTAGATAAAAATCATAACGGCTCTTTTTTTTTTTTAATAAAAAATATTTTAGTCGCATTTGACACGTGTGATTTGATTTCTCTGACGTAATTTAGAAACCAACTTAGATCCTAGATTTTTTACGGAGCAAATGTAAACAATCGGCTCCATTGGCCAAAAAGGGCGAAAGGGAAAATTGCTGAACTTAACCCTCTAGGGCCATTCGTATCATATTTGATACAGTATGAAAACAAGCCTTGAAAGAAATATTTTCCTGAAAATTTTTTTAAGGGAAATATTTTATAAATTTCAAATGAAAGCAGTACTGACTGCTCAGTCAATGAATACCAAATGTTTCCTTATAGGGAAATACCAAATGTTTCCTTATAGGGAAATACTGTATCAAATATGATACGAATGGCCCTAGAGGGTTAAACTCAAAATGTATGTGACGACCTGGCTTCCCTGTAGATATGTGTCCCTAGAAAGTTTGAATTGCGTAGCTTAAAAATTGTAGGCGTGCATAGGGAACAGTCACACACAGACTCACAGATTGCTTTTTATATATATAGACTAGCATTAAAGCCCGGCGTTGCCCGTACAACTCAGAACATTTTAATAGGAGGAGGAGATGCCACTTTTTATTTTACATATTTTGTTTTTGTTTGAAAAAACACTTTTTTTAAAAAGATATTTCTTTTGTTTCAAAATTGCGGGGAAAATTATTGACATTTTTGTTGACCAAATGAATTTTTAAAACGTCGGAATAAAAATTAATTATAAACGCTCATTCTTCATTTTTTTAATAAAAAAAATATTTTAGTGATGTTTGACACGTGTGATTTGATTTCTGTGACATAAAACTTCGGAATAATAATTAAATATAAAGGCTTATTTTTTTAATAAAAAATATTTTAGTGGCGTTTGATACGTGTGATTTGATTTCTGTGACGTAATTTAGCAACCATCTTAGATGTTTTAAGGAGCAAATGTAAACAATCAGCTGCATTGGCCAAAAAGTGCGAAAGGGAAAATTGCTGAACTTAAACTCTAAAAGTATGTGTCGACTTGGCTTCCCTGTAGATATGTGTCCCTAGAAAATCTTTTTTTAAACACACGTGTGCACCAATGACCGAACTGGCTCTAAAAGGCGACTACTAAAATTCTACGATCTCTGGTGATTATAAAGGTGTTTGAAGTGGTCATAACTTATGGCGACGTTATGACTTCATTCATCTTCTATCGTGATTCAGACTCAACAAATCAAGTGCCTTGAGAAGATAGTGTTTATTTGGAACAAGAGGGTGTTTGCTGGACCATCCTGTATCTGGCAAGAGGACTCTATATCATGCCGCACAAGAAGAAGAACCAAGTTATAGCTATCAGATAATTTCTGCGACCATATCACTCCTTACATCTGGCTCCTTAACGTCCCATATTGCAGCCCTCTTATTATTAGGTGTATGTCGCAGTTGAGCGAAAGACTAACTGATGTAATGACTATGCATACAGCTTGGCTTACCCTCACAAAAATATGATTGGCTGGTGTCAGCCATAAATACAGACAAATCGGAGACGCCTAGGGCTACGCTTATTGGAATGCTTATTGACTATGCGTATTGCATAAGACTTCGCCTATGCATATTGCTTACGACTACGACCAGTACCGGTCAATTACGGCTATTTGCTAGATTGTCCTACCCGGTTACATTTTCAAACCCCCTTAGCTACTTCGAATAATATATATATATATATATATATATATATATATATATATATATATATATCCCTTTACGAGACATATCACTAACAAAACTGCCACTAATACGTAGGGGGTTACATAGGAGAAAATTTATGAGAAAGAGTGACAAGTTATAGGGGGTGTCAGGAAGTGAGTAAGAGAAGGATGAAAATATTGATGAAAGTGGAATGGAAGGAGAAATGAGCATGAGAGAAAGTATACAAATTAATGAGATAGGAGATGACTATCGATTTTACATTTAAATTCTTGGAGATTGTAGCTGTCGGGGAAGCAAGTAAACGGAAGGGAATTTCACAGGCGGGAAGTGAGAGACAAGAAGCTGGTAGATTAGAATTTGCTTTTACATTTTATTGATTCCACAGTAAAAGTGTGGGACCTAGTTGCTAATCTTATGGCTCGAGTAAATTCATACATAGGGGGCACCAGGGAGCTAGGTTCATCGAAGCAGAAGCCGTGGAAATATTTGTAGAAGAAACACACACATAGAAGGATTGAAATCAAGGATTATGGACGCATTCACCAATTTAAACATGTGGCTATCCAGAAAGAAGATATACCAGAGATTCCGAAATTGTCTGGAGGCTGTGTTTGAAGCAAATGGCAATTTTATGGAATACAATAGTATATACTTTAGTATTTTGAGATATTTGTGTGTAACAATGGTAAATATATCTGCTAAAATGAGATCAGAGTAATTTTCATTTTTCTAGAGTACTGGACTGCTATGTGTTGTCAGTTCTTCAATATGACAGTGAATGTTGGACAATATAATCAAAAATGAAGGAAAAACTGGAAGCAACTGAAATATGTTTCTACAGAAGGATGCTGCGAATATCATGGATCGAGCATGTGAGTAATGATGAGGTTTTTGAAATAATGGAAATTAAAAGGAAATTAATACTGAGCATCAGGAAGAGACAGCTGAAGTTCCTGGGACATGCAATGAGGAAGGAGGGTTTGGAGAACCTGATACTAACAGGCCAGATGGAAGGAAGAAGAGACAGGAGAAAGCAACGGAGAACATATTTGAGGGATTTATCAGGTGGATGATGGAATGAGGGTTGCATGGTGGAACAGGAGAAGGTTTGCTTAGAGCCACCAGGGATAGGGAGACGTGGAAAGCCATGATCGCCTACGTCCTGAAAGGACAGAGCACATAAAGGAAGATATACGCCAACTGTTTATAAGAAATTATAATGTGGATATAAAGTGGAGTACAATTCTATATTATAATCAAAATATAAACTGATCCCTCATTTTGTGGACATGCTAGTTTCTATACATTTATATTCTAGATTTATGGGCTTGAGCTAGTGGATGACAGAAACGGGGGTTGTATGGTGTAACAGGAGAAGGTATGCTAAGAGCCACAAGGGACAGGGAGACGTGGAAAGCCATGATCGCCGAAGTCCCGAAAAGACAGGGCACATAGAAGAAGAATATATATGACACTTTATTAATCGCATAATATATGTATTAAGCTGTTCTTCTGTGTTGCTATTTTTTTTCTTTTAAGGAAATACGTTCTTTGGAAACTATAAACGGAAATTGGATTTTCAGATTCGAATTGACGCAACAAAAAGAGAAGGCTGAATAAATTCCCGTGGAAAATGTTGTGCCATAGCATTGATTTGTTAGATTCCAGCATTTCTTACTTGCATTTAAATCTTTTTTTCGAAATGAGATGATGTTGCGTTGAGGGAAGCTTGTTTAATTTAATTTTTTCAACACGATTCGTTCAATCATAATATCTTGTCTGTTGTGTTCATCTAAATCACATACACACACAGATACATATTCACAGATTAATAAATGCACAGACACTCGCGTACGCACCATATTTATCTATCTATCAATATATATATATATATATATATATATAGCAAGATAAAGAAAACCAATAGTTTTAAAATTCCGAGTTCTCTGGCATTTACTTTTGTTTTTAAAAGTGCTCACTACAATAAATATTGTAGAGCATAATATGATCAAATAATTAAATTTGTTTTTTAATTATTAATACATTTCGACACGGGAATTTCTATCTTTCCAGATTTCTATCTCGTCATCAGGAAACGTTAGATCATAATTTGAAAATGATTTTCATATAAATATAAGAAACAATAAACAATACGTTTGTTATTTATAGAATTGAGAAGACATAAAACACAGTCACAAACAAACACACACATAAATTTCTATGTCTTCGAATTTCTATCAATAACAAACATATTGTTTCTTATATTTATATGAAAATCATTTTCACGACTATGATCTAACATTGCCTGATGACGAGATAGAAATCTGGAAACATAGAAAGTTCCGTGTCGCAATGTATTTTTAATTAAAAAAACATTAATTATGTATATATATTTTAAAATTTGTGTATTTAGGCATGAAATATGTACAGTCACTTTTAGCATCACAGTTTTGCGGTTATTTTTGTTACCACAACTCACACCACTGAAAATGATCTCGGAAAGAGATTAAAAGTACTTGGGAACATCGAGAAATGAATAATAATATCATCTGTCAACGTTACAGCTAATTTCTGACGTCCTTCAATTGTAATACGCGAAAGATTGTCCGTGAGTATGAACGGATTTTATTAAAATAATCAAACATAATGTTTGGAATTTATTTAATCTGATATATATATATATGATACTATTTATTCATAAATTATAACATGGATATGTTGCAATATCACTACAAAAGTAACCATTTTGTTTCAACACTTTTGTGTCTTTTCAAGTGATGTGATGGTTCTTAAAAAATGGTTTAAAAGTCTGAAAACGAGCGTTGCCCCTTTAATCAGGGAGGTATTATTGTATATGCAATGTGGACCAATCATAGTGAAGCAACTTCTCATTTGGAAAATATGTGGCAGGCTTAAGGTTAATTTTGGAGGGTATTGTTATTAATATTTGTATGAAGTCATATTATTATTATTATGTCATTTTTCATCATATTTCGATTTCTGCTTTGGTCTCACTACCAACCAAGTCTGCGGGGAGACCTAAGGCAGGTAGTGGCGTGTTGTTATGGCTCCATTTCATGTTTTTCTATCTTCCCTATCATCCTCAGCATTACATAGATAAAGTTTTCCTTAGTGTGTGGGCTGTACTTAATAAGACAATTTTTTGTATGTCTCTTAAGCTGGGGTTTCCAGGGATTCTTTCAATGTGTTGTTTTGTTCCATTTTTTATCATTCCAAGTGCACCTACTATCACTGGCACAACTCTTGTTTTCAATTTCCACATTTTTTCTATTTCAATTTCCAGGTCTTTATATTTTGACAGTTTTTCAAATTCTTTGATTGCTATGTTACAATCCGCTGGACAAGCCATATCAATTAATAGACAAGTTTTCTCCTTCTGGTTTTTAACAATAATGTCTGGCCTGTTTGCTTCAATTTTTCTGTCTGTGTAGATGGTGTAATCCCATAGAATGGTTACATCTTCTATTTCTGTAACCGGTGCTGGATGATGTTCATACCAGTGTTTGTTTACAGCTTTTCCATAATGTTTGCACATTGTCCAATGTAAATATTGTCCAATGTAAATATTGTAAATATTGTCCAATGTAAATATTATTATTATTATTATTATTATTATTATTATTATTATTATTAATTAATACTTTTCTCTATTAATAACAATACCCTCCAAAATTAACCTTAAGCCTGCCCGCATATTTTCCAAATGGGAAGTTGCTTCACTATGATTGGTCCACATTACATATAAAATAATACCTCCCTGATTAAAGGGGCCACGCTCGTTTTCAGACTTTTAAACCATTCTTTTCAGAACCAAAACATCACTTGAAAAGACATAAAAGTGTTGAAACAAAATGGCTAATTTTGTAGTGATATTGTAACATATCCATGTTATAATTTATGAATAAATAATATTATTAGCTCTACTTTTGTATTGAGCACTTTCTTAAAAATAGTGTTTCTTTTGACAAGGAATATTATTCCAACAATACTTATATATATATATATATATATATATATATATATATATATATATATATATATATGTGTGTGTGTGTGTGTGTGTGTGTGTGTCTGTGTTTGGACGGTTAATGATGACATTTAGTTTGACATTACTTATACAAATTATGAGCACTATTTTAATAAAACAGAAATAGTTCTTCTATATGCCGTCTCTTTTCAGAAAGTAGACGATCATAGCCCTCGACATCTTCCTGTTTCTTTTAACGCTTTAAAGCGTTTCCTTTGTTACCTCTTTTAAACACTGTTCTGTCATCCATTTGCTCAAGCTTATCAAATATATCAGGGGTCGCTTTCCTCTGAAAGTTCTGTAATATCAGTTTCTCCCTTCTTTTTCATTATATGCCCCAGAAACTTCAGATATCTTTTCATGGTGTATCAGTCTTCTTTTCCTTTTCATCCTCTCGAAAACCTTGTCACGGGTCACATGTTTTGTTAATGGCATCTTCAGCATCCTTCTGTAGAACCCGATTTCGATTGCTTTTCGATTGCTTTAAGTCTTTGATGAGGTTGTCGAAAATTCGCTTCCACATCAAAGGACAAATATCACTTAGCAATTCAGTACTCTGTTTACAACGCAATTTTCTTTCTCAGTTTCTGGAATACATCATTTGCCATGCAAAGACACCTTCCGATCTCAGTTTCACATCTTCTATCCTCTTTTAGTATAATTCCCAGGTGTTTGAATTTCTTTCTTTACCTGCTTGATCTTAGTATTCCTGATTAGTAGGTGGCGTTTTAGGCTACTCTTTTTAATGTTGATCACGCATTCAGTTTTCTTGTATTTTTTGTTTAGTCCTTTCTTCTTGCTTTCCCTCGTTACCTTCTATAGGAATTATTGTAGCTTTCTTTCTGTGCCTGCGATCAGCTCTGTATCATCTGCGTCTAGGTCTACTGCCTATATGCTGTCATCCCTGAATACATATATCAGGCCCTTGATATGAACGGCAATGACCAAGCTGTTACCCTGGTTATCTTGAACGCATTTGATAGAGTTTGGCATGCTGGCCTTTTGCAAAAGGTACAGGGCTACTGGACGAATGTTCGATTTAATCCAATCGTTTCTGTCAAATCGTAAAAATGATGGTCTTTCTAAATAGGCATACTTCCAAGTCCTTATATATGAAGGCAGGTATCCCTCCAGGCTATATCTTAGATGCTACGCTCTTCATAATATTTATCAATGAACTTACTGATCTAATGGGTTCCCAAGTTGGCTCCTATGCAGATAACACCATCATCTGCTGCCGTCTCAATATAAAATCCGCCAGAGCTCTTGGGAAAGATCTTCAATCTATGATGGATTGGGGTAAAAAAAAAAATGCTCGTAAATTTTGATGTTTCCAAATCGAAATTGCTCTCCTTTAACCATCATAAAGAGTCTCTTCTATCTTCCATTAGTTCACACAAGGGTCCCCGAAAGCAATATACTGCACCACCTTGGCCTCACTCTCTCAGCTGACCTCAAGTGGAAGGAATACATCGAATCAATAGCTCTCGGATATGCAGAACATTTTTACAGACTTTATATCCAGAAAATTAAACACGTGTAAGAACACAAGAAAATGAAAAAAAAAACCTAATTGCTCTACCATGTCAATCGTCTTTATTTAAAATATTTATAAAAGAGGGACTGATGCCGAAATATACAATACACACACACACACACACACACACACACACACACACACACACACACACACACACACACACACATGTATATATATATATATATATATATTTTTTTTTTCTTCTAAACATATACTGTTAAATATGAGAGACAATGAATGTCTATTATGTTTAATCATGAGCCGTTCTAAGGATCGTATTTTGGCTTTATTTTCAGTTGAAAATAAAGACAAAAATTCTCCAACATTTGGATACTTTTTTAAGTTAGTTCGAAGCTTTCAACTTAATAAATAAAAAATTATTTAAATGTTGGAGAGTTTTTGTCTTTATTTTTAACTGAAATTAAAGCCAAAATACGATCCTTAGAACAGCTCATAATTAAACATAATAGACATTCATTGCCTCTTATATTTGACAGTATATGTTCAGAAAATTATTTGCTGCCCCCATACAATATATATATATTTGTAATCGTTTCACCCCGAGCAAGGCGGTAACGCCACTGATGTGCAGGGGGCTACGTAATAGTGAAAAGATTGGAAAAGATAAATCCGGAAACCATATCCTAAACAGGGAACAAGGGATGAGCCTCTTAACCTGTTCAATAGACATGGGTGGAGTGTGAACCGGGCGATAGATAGATCTATCTACTCCAATTGATATATATATATATATATATATATATATATATATATATATATGTTATGTCGTGAGTAAGAATAAATAACTCAACAACAGGAATAGGTTAATTGTTGTATTCCGTGAAAATAGTATTTACAAAGGTTATTAGTATCCAATACAAGAATAAAGCTTAATCGTCTCAACCGTCGTAAGACGTAGTATGAGCAATGGGTACTTCCGGGTCGTCACCGGAAGTCTACGACTGACTTGTCGATCGGCTGCTACGGCAAACTCTCTTACGTAGATGCCACCATTACTTTACATAGTAATGGACTAGTCCATTATAGCCGAATAGGCGCGGGCGTCCCAACAATATATATATATATATATATATATATATATATATATATATATATATATAAAATTATGAATTAATTTTACATTGCGACACGAAAATTTCTATGTTTCGAGATTCTCTTCATCAGGCAATGTTGGATGTTGGTTGTGCAACTGATTTAGATTTAAATACAAAACTCCCTTGGTTTGTTATTTATGTATGTGAGAAAATATAAAATTTGTGCATGTGCTCCTTTTAACTAATCAGAGAAAAGATTTATTTAGGAATTTGGCCCGTATTTTCTAAAGAATAAATACTTTTTCTCTTTTTTTTCTCTTTTTTTCCTTTCCTTCCGTTTCCTCCTTTTTCTCCCTAACAGTCAAAATGTCAACCTGCTCTTAACGTAATTTTAATTTTTCCCTTTTTTCTTTATATTTTTATTGCTCCAAACTCTATTTTATTGTCTTTGATGTGATATGCCTATTTAGTAACAAGACTGACCTTTCTCCTTTCTTCTCATTTTGATTTTCTTTCCTAGAGAACAGGAGGAGAGTGAACAAAGAGAAGAACTTTTATTCTTCTCATCAAATCAAATACTTATAAATTAACAATACATTGCGACACGGAAATTTGTATGGTTCGAGATTTTAGGCAATGTTAGATGATAGTTGAGAAAATGATTTCCATTTCACAATGAAAATCATTTCTTGTGTCTCATTTCCTTGTGTTCGTACAAGTGTTTACTTATCTGGATATAAAGTCTGTAAAAATGTTCTGCATATCCGAGCGCTTTCGGCTACTCTTTCAGTCATTATCAAATTTGTTTTTTTATTTTTAATTATTAAATATGTGGGTTTTCTATGTTTATACGTCAAAGGTTACAGGCATTATTTTTAATTTTCCGAACACAGTCAGTACGTCCTAGCTGTGTTTGTAGTTAACGTTACTGAGTGTCGGTTTTTCCTTCTTATTATAATGGTATTTACCCTGCTTCCCCACTGGAGCGGGATGTGACACAAGGTCTTTTTTAGGTGGGGATCCGGCCGCGTACAAACGGGATCAGGGACAAAAATTCCCCAGTTCCCTCAACCGCCGGTTGAGCTGCCCCCGGTGACGGCAACCTGGTCCACCCCTCTGCTGCAATGGGGTGGCGCGGCCTCGGGACACTGTTCCCCCGGACCAGGCATCTATTCAGTGGAATTTTTCTGAGTTGCGACCCTGTCTTCGTGGACGGAGCCACAAGTTGAACCGCACTCTGTCTTCGAGGATAGAGACGCAACTGAGAGATGTTTCGGTACCCACCCGACACAAAAATGTGATGGGTAAATATTATTATAACTTTCATTATTTTTAAACTTTTGTTTATATGTAGTGAGACTTGTTCATTCTACTAGTTTTTTTTTGTTCGGTTAGAATAAAGTAGGTTTTTGTGTTTGTTTAAATTAATAAAGCTTTGACCGGTAAGTACAACGTATGTCGTTGAGATAAGTATGTAGTAATGAAACCAATGTAGTCATTTATGAATTTGGTATGATCAGCAAGCCAGTTAATTATGGGACATTTAAATTCATAAACAATGTTGGTTTTTGAAATTTATATTTTGTATATGTGTGTTTTTTTGTTATTAGATTAACTGATTTAACATTTTGTAATCAGAAATTTAATTGTTTTATTCGGGTCGACTGGACTTGTGTATATCATTTTAATATTTTGAAGAGAATGTTCGTCTTGTTTATAGTTGACAGGTTTTTGGCTTTTTCAAGGAGACTTTGATGTCATTATTTTTATCTGTATGTTCAATATTATTATTAGTTACTTAGGGAATGTATGTGTGATTATGTCAACATCAACAGCGAATCAAAACACTCCCAAGAGAATCACTAACAAACCTACACAAATCCAGCCAATTTTGTTTAAGTACCAACTCTATCAATGAGGATTTTTTTTACAATTCTAGTTACAACACTAGTTTAATGCTTACGGCCTATCACGTTGAATACACCGTTCTCGATCGATCACCGAAGTTAAGCAACGTTGAGCCTAGTCATTACTAAGATGGGTGACCGCTTGGGAATACCGGGTGCTGTAAACGTATAGTGACAATTGTGCGTTGTGTTGCAGTGGATATCGGCTCGGAAAGAGAAATCGGTGAAGCAAGTTCGAATTCCAGTTGAATATCCTGCATTCACTTAAGCACTGGTATATTTGGGAAAGGTATTTATCCGTACCTTCCCTCCAGTTATGGGTAAAATAACAAGTGTAGGACTTGGGGACCCTGCCCTTAAAAACAAATCCCAATGAATCTTGATACTCGAAAAAAAGAATGTATTACTAGACGCAAAAACTTATATAAACAACAATAAATAGTTGAAAGAAAAAGGTATTACCAGCAATAAATAAATAAAGTTTAGTTGGCAATAAATGACCCGCCGAGGTTGATTTGCCATAAAAACAAAACAACTAAGCAAACAACACTAGTTTAGAATATTCTGTTAAAAACGAGGTAAGCAGAAATCACGTAAACGTAACATTATTTGGTTTAACCTATGTCTAACCACTCCTTCTCTTTACCTTCACCTATGTAGCCCCAAGCGCAATAGTGGCAGTGGAATGCCTTGCTTGGGGTGAGATGATTAAAAAAAAAAAAACTACTCTTCAGTCGTAACGTCCAAACTAACATTGGTATATTCCTTAACTTAATTCAAAAACATTTCTACCATTTACCTACACTAAAAAACATCTACAACAAAAACATTGTTAAAGTCAATGACACTTGCGTTAAGAAAATAGATAAATATGTTTCACAACATAATGTTATGATATCAAATAAATATTTGGCCCACATAAACAGCACCTGTCACCCAACTAATAGCAAAAATTGCTTTTCTAAGAATATTTGCAACTGCCGAAAAAATAAAATCTGCCCATTAAATGGCTATTGTATGTCCGAAATTACTGTTATAGAGCTCGAATTCATTCGGATGATAATGGTGTTTAATTTAACTTTGGAACCATTTCTAACAGGATAAAGATAAAATTTAATAGCCATATTTTTTTAAAAACAGTATATACTGCAAAAGCACTGCTTTGTCCACACATTATTGAAAATCAAAAACAACAAAAACCAAATCATTTCCTGAAATATTCTAGCTAAACCCACACCGGAAAACGGGTGTAATCTATGCCTTATAGAAAACTTGTAATCTTAAACCATATCAAAAATCCTAATTTGCTTAATAAAAAGTAACTTTTAATGACAGGAAAATATACTTACTTAAACTCTTAGGCCCAGATTGATATAGATTCCTCTGTACGTTTTCTCCTTTCTTTCTTTCTTTCTTTCTTTCTTTCTTTCTTTCTTTCTTTCTTAATTTATTTATTTATTTATTTATTTACTTATTTATTTATTTATTTATTTATTTCTATCTTTCTTTCTGTGTTAACCCCCCCCCACCACCAAAAAAAAACTTTACTTTTATGAATTATGAATTAAAACCCTTAATATTTTGCTCCCTGCATTGTTTAATGTTTAATTTAAATTCTAAATTTTGGTTTTTAATTTATTTTTATATTATTATTTTTTATTTAAAATTTTAAAATTTTAATTTTATATCTATATGAAATGTTTTAATATCTATATTCTTACATTTTAGGATTTACACTCCTTTGATTTCTTTCCCTTTTATTTCTTTGCCTTGCATTTTATTATTTAAAAAATAGTTTATATATTAATTTTAAATTTTAAATTTTAATTTTTATTTACATGTAACCATAGAATACTTAACTTTTTAATATGCTTATTAAAAAATCAGCAACTTACACTAACGGCCATAATTATTAGACCACCCCAGTTTTTCAAAAGAAATGATGTATTTCATACTATTTTTAGTATTTATTGCAAAGTGGATAATTCTAAACGAAAATAGAATGGCTCTTTTGTTATTATTACATTGCAAAATTTTACCAGGCAAGGAAGCAAAGATGAACTCGTCCGAATCACCCTAAATTTTCTTCATTCTTTCGTTGATGAAACTGAAGTATAGGCAATTATTAAATATTTAGAAATTCGTTTTATGCATATGTTAATGTGCCGTATTAACAAAAGAATCATTCTATTTTCATGTATAATTATTCACTTGGCAATAAATACTAAAATATAGTATGAAATAAATCATTTTTCTAAACACTGGGGTTGCCTAATAATTATGCCCGGTAGTGTGTGTACATATATATAAAGTCTACTGAGTGCGATGGGTAAATTGTCGCTATTTGCCTTGTAAAGTTTTGCAAAGTAATAATAACAAAAGAACCATTTTATTTTCATTCAGAATTATCCACATGGCAATAAATACTAAAAACAATGTAAAATACATCATTTCTTTAAAAAAAAACTGGGATTGCCTAATATTTATGGCCGGTAGTGTATATATACACGGTAATCTGAAAGCCGGTGGACGGTAGGTGGAATACGTCTGTGCATATGTTATAATCTGAATAATATTTTTTTATCATCGTTTCACCCCAAACAAGGCAGTACTACCACCCACTGGTGCACTGGGGCTTACAATGAGAAGCTAGGCAAAAAAGAAAAGAGTACAACTGATGTTGTAGAAAGTCAAAGAGAGAAGAGGGGATCATGGAGATAAAAGATGGCAATTGACGTTATATCTAACTTTTGACGATCGTAGCTATCAGGGAAGTAAGCATGGGAAAGAGAGTTTCACAGGCAAGAATCGTGAGAAAAGAAACTGAGGGAGTAGAATTGTCGATTACATTTGCCTGTTTTGTCATTACAAAGGTGGGACCTAGTCGCCAATCTAGCTTCACCGGTAAACTTATTAAGGCAGGGCACCAATGAATAAAATTTGTCAGAAGCCGTGAAAAGACTTCTAGAAAAAACAGAGGGAATCCATATTCCGTCGGTGAGAAAGAGGCTGAAGGCGAGCAGCCATCTTGGAATCAACTACATTGCTGATCCTCCTATGGATTTTGTCTTGAACTCCACGATGAACAGCAGAAGACCCTGACCATAAATGGCAACATTACTCAACGCAGGGACGAATTGTAGATTTATAAATGTGCAAAACGGTTTCTGACGAGGAAAACTTCCTGGCTTGGCACAGCGACCCAACAGACCCAATGGATTTTCACAACTAACAACTAACATTGCCTGAAGACGAAATAAAAATTTCAAACCATACAAATTTCCGTGTCGCAATGTATTGTTAATCTATAATTATTTGATTATATTATGCTCCACAATATTTATTTTTTTAAAAAAAAGGGAGTAAATGCCAGAGAACTCAAAATCGCAAAATATTGTGTCCTCTTTACCTGGATTTATATACATTTATATATATATATATATATATATATATATATATATATATATATATATTCGGACGCTATCAGATATTCCAAGAAATTTTTATCTAAAACAAACAGGCTTTCTCTACGGACGTGCCGCTTGTTGTGAACAAACACACCACGTGATGTAAACAAAAAAAAATATTCGGACGCTATCGTGAAATACGTTTCTAATTCAAATTTAAAAATCACTCGTTTCTGATGAAGGAGCGAGGGCGGTCTGAAATATAAAATACAATAATAAAAATAAACAAATACTGTCCAAAAAAGTACATTTTTAAATTCAAAACATTTTATTAATATTCTTTCCTATACATATTAAGGCAGTATACGCGGATCATCACTATGTTATATATATATATATATATATATATATATATATATATATGCAAACTTATCACTATACTCGTTTGGAAAACGCCTCCGCGCATCCATAGGGAAGAAAAAATGGTTGTAAAAAAGAAAGAGCTAAGCACATGAACATCAGCCAAATCAATTTGGACCAAGCCAGTACGTAGCCCAAAGAAAACCCGAGACGAGTAATCAATAACAAAAAAGCGATCAATACTTAAGCAGAGCAGAATAAGTAAATTAACCAAGTGAGCCAACAAAACCCTAACAAAGTTTCACCTAAACGGATGTGTGTGTGTGTGTGTGTGTGTGTGTGTGTGTGTGTGTGTGTGTGTGTGTGTGTGTGTGTGTGTGAAAGAGATAGTGAGTTTCAATATCTTCTAGAGTAGGATATTATGGCAGTGAATGCTGGAAAATCTTCTCACTGTTGAAGAAAATTTGGAGACATCAGAAATGCTGTTCTATAGAAGTATGGGTGTACCTTGGGCTAAGCATGTGAGCAATGTTTTATTATTTAACAACGAAATATTCCAGATGTAACACCAGCCACAGCTTTTAATACAATGAGGAATTGGCTCGTACAAGTTGTTAGGGAAATTTAGAATAATTCTTCTCGCTGTTTCAGCGATGGTGAAGGAGTGAAATGGTTCCTTAACCTTTGCACCCAAAGGCGCCATAAATGTTCGATATTGTTGACATCCAGTAATTGTGAAAGCCAATCTAATTGATATGCTCCCATTTTCTTCTCTTCATACCACTTTTCAATAACATTAGGAAGATGAATTGGCGCATTATTATCCCGAAATATTTTAGACTACCATCAGGGAATAATATTTGTACCATTGGATTGACCTGATCAATCAATATTCTTAGATAATCATATACGTTAACTTTGGAACACAGAACTCCGAAAGTGACAAGATAATTCCGTGATCTGACTGCCTAATTCATTATAGATATTCCTACATTCATTTATGTGCCGTGTTCCTTCAGGATGTAGGCGATCATGGCTCTTCACATCTTCCTCTCCTTTGTTGCTCTTTATATATTTTGTCCTGTTATTTCTTTCAAAACCTGCTCTTGATATCCATTTGTTTACGCCCATCAAGTATGCCACAGACTATTTTCCCTAAGTCTGTTTCCCTCTATCCGCCCTGTAAGTATCAGATTCTCTATGCCCTCTTTCCTCATTATGTGTCTCCAAAACTTCAGCTGTTTCTTACTGATGTTAAGTATAAATTTCGTTTTCGTTTTTATTATTTCCTAACTATTGTCCCTGCTTATATGTTCGGCCCATCCTCAGAATCCTTCTGTATAACCTTATTTCCTAACTATTGTCCTTGCTTATATGTTCGGTCCATCCTCAGAATCCTTCTGTATAACCTTATTTCCTAACTATTGTCCTTGCTTATATGTTCGGTCCATCCTCAGAATCCTTCCGTATAACCTTATTTCCTAACTATTGTCCTTGCTTATATGTTCGGTCCATCCTCAGAATCCTTCTGTATAACCTTATTTCCTAACTATTGTCCTTGCTTATATGTTCGGCCCATAATCAGAATCCTTCCGTATAACTTTATTTCCTAACTATTGTCCTTGCTTATATGTTCGGCCCATCCTCAGAATCCTTCTGTATAACCTTATTTCCTAACTATTGTCCTTGCTTACATGTTCGGCTCATCCTCAGAATCCTTCTGTATAACCTTATTTCCTAACTATTTTCCTTGCTTACATGTTCGGCCCATCCTCAGAATCCTTCTGTATAACCTTATTTCCTAACTATTGTCATTGCTTATATGTTCGGCCCATAATCAGACTGCTTCTGTATAACTTTATTTCCTAACTATTGTCCTTGCTTACATGTTCGGCCCATCCTCAGAATCCTTCTGCATAACCTTATTTCCTAACTATTGTCCTTGCTTACATGTTCGGCCCATCCTCAGAATCCTTCTGTATAACCTTATTTCCTAACTATTGTCCTTGCTTACATGTTCGGCCCATCCTCAGAATCCTTCTGTATAACCTTATTTCCTAACTATTGTCCTTGCTTATATGTTCGGTCCATCCTCAGAATCCTTCTGTATAATTTAACCTTATTTCCTTAACTATTGTCCTTGCCTTATTTATGTTCAGTTCCATCCTCCAGAATCCTTCTGTATAACCTTATTTCCTAACTATTGTCCTTGCTTACATGTTCGGCCCATCCTCAGAATCCTTCTGTATAACCTTATTTCCTAACTATTGTCCTTGCTTACATGTTCGGCCCATCCTCAGAATCCTTCTGTATAACCTTATTTCCTAACTATTGTCCTTGCTTATATGTTCGGTCCATCCTCAGAATCCTTCTGTATAACCTTATTTCTGTTGCTTCGAGTCTTCACTTCATCATTGGGGAAATTTCTTAGAAATATTTTATTGGTTAACTCATTTTTGTGATAATAATAATAAAAACTAGCGGAACCCGTGGAATTTCTAAGGAAGGATAATTATAATTTCCTGGAAAAATTTTACCTTGTGATACTCTAAATGATAGTAACGTCTTCAAACATAAAGGTATTGGATAATAAAATAACAATAACAAAGAGTGTAATTTATTAAAATATCTATAAAAGTAATGCCAATAGAAGCTACTTTACTGTAATCTTATATTGTATTAAGCGGCGTATGCACAGACCATAGCCAAAATACTGTACGTTATTTTGTGAGAGATTTTGAAAGAGAAGATATTTTTGTTTTTTTATTACTGAAAAATCATGGCTCCTGTGTCCATTGTAAACAGAAAAGACCAACTGAGTAATGTAGAGGTGTAAAGGCCAGAAATTTCGTTATTAGGTCGCAGGATACAACAAACCTACCTTTTTTTACAATATTGTACAGTACACACACATACACACAATTACAGCTACAACCACCAGCTTAAGCTGCTCCTGCTACGGGAATGCTATAGGCTCTCTCCTCCTACTCTGTCACTCTTTACTACCCTTCCGTTTGGCAAAGGTGAGAGAAAGGCTGAGGAGAATAGCGTTTAAAGTAGAGTAGAGGCGAAGGGAAAGCTCGTGTAGAGAGTAAGTGTGTTATCTTTCTTCAGTGGTGTAACGGAGGTAGGAACTTATTAACTAAGGAAGAAACAAGCAGAATTAATATATGATAATAATAGCCTGACATACCCGATTCTTCTTCTATGTGCCCTGTCCCTTCAGGACGTAGGCGATCATGGATCTCCACGTCTCGCTATCCCTTGTGGCTCTTAGTATGTTTGCTCCTGTTGCTCCTGGCAACCCCCGTTCCGTCATCCACCTGATCAGACCCTGCAAATATGTTATCCGCTGCCTTCCTCTGTCTCTCCTTCCTTCTATCTGTCCAGTCAGTATCAGGTTCTCCAGGCTCTCCTTCCTCATTGCATGTCCCAGGAACTTCAGTTGTCTCTTCCTGATGCTCAGCATCAATTTCCTTTTTGTTGCCATTCTTTCTAACACTTCGTCGTTGCTTGTATGCTCAGTCCACGATATCCGTAGCATCCTTCTGTAGAACCACATGTCGGCCGCTTCTAGTTTTGTCCTCATTTTCGATGATATTGTCCAGCATTCACAGCCGTATTGAAGAACTGACATAACGTAGCAGTCTAGCACTCTTTCTTCGTTTCTATTGAGATCTTCCTGTGTGTTAGTATTTTGCTCATCTTACCCTGTCTATTCGGGTGGTTAGGCAATCCCTAAATGTAGACGAGTGATCAGACATTTGTATTTGTCCAAAACCCACAGAACCAATTTGTGTATGCTGCAACTATTCTGTGCTGAATTAGTTACAGTTTCTTTGTGTGTGTGTGTGTGTGTGTGTGTGTGTGTGTGTGTGTGTGTGTGTGTGTGTGTGTGTGTGTGTGTGTGCGTGTGTGTGTGTGTGTAAGATAGAGAGAGAGCTTTATCAGACGGGATCAACAGTCTGTACAAGGCCAGTATTCTCAAATCCTCGGTCACTATGACAGGTGACACTGTGCTTGTGACAACTCCCAAATAATTTCAGCTATCCAATTTAACTAACAAAGCTTGGGTCAAGCCGTGGTATTGTTTTGACGTTTTCCAAACGTCTGTACATTGAGAACACGTCTCCCTATCGGATAAAATCCATAAATATTTCAATGAAAACAGTTTGTCAAAATTAACCATGGCTTATTCATTTTCGTAACTGAGCTTTTTGTTTACCATATTTTAAGTTTCATGTGATATCGTTGGTCTTGCGTGCCTTATCCTTACAAAGAAATATGGACTGTATACCTATGTTCACTGGGGAGTAGAACCTAAACATTATATCTAAATATAATTATTTACCCTATTTACATTGTTTGTACTATTGTCCTCCTCTTCGTTGCCCTATTCACAACATTTCGGCTGTTGTTCTCTCCGGCCTTCTTTAAAATCTGTCTACATTTCTTAGATGAGATGTCGTAATTATATTATATTATATATCCTATTTACATTGTTTGTACTATTGACCTCATCATTGTTATCATATTCACGGCATTTCAGCCGTTGTACTCTCGAGCCTTCTTTAAGATTTGTCTAAATTTCTGAGATGAGGTATTGTAATTATTTACCCTATTTAAATTGTTTGTACTATTGTCGTCATCATTGTTGCCATATTCACGGCATTGCGGCCGTTGTACTCTGCGACCTTCTTTAAAATCAGTTTATATTTTATTGAGGTATTGTAATTATTTACACTATTTACATTGTTTGTACTATTCTCTTCTTTGTTGCCACATTCACGATGTTTCGACCATTGTACGCTTCGACTTTCTTCAGACGATTAGAATTTCGAAATAAACCCTCACGAGCACACGGCTCAGTAGATAATGACGTTGGTCGGATCCAGTGATTTGACTCAAAGAGTTGTGAGTTCATACCTGGCTATAGCACTGGTGAACAAAAAGCTTAGTGTGTTGAGTTAAATAGAGATAATTGAAAGATCGAGACGAGGCGAGAATCATTGAAAGAGGGCAACCTATCCCGGTGAACGAAATAAAGTGATCAGTTCGAAATTGCAATCACCCGAAGAAGGTCAGGACGTACAGCAGTCAAAACGTCGTGAATGTTACAACGAAAATGAAGGCATTTGTCCGAAAAATGTAAATTATATGAGTATTTTTTTTTAATTTCGTGAGCGCTTTTTTTTTATTAACATTTTTGTGAATTCTGATGATGGCTTAATCCACACTGAAAACGTGGAAAAAACTTTAGACGCGTCTTAAGCAATTTAAACTCTGTTAAGAGTTTTGAATATGTTGGCGTCGCATTTTCGCGAGGTTGTGTGGCCGAACAGCCCATGGGTTTCAACATTGATTTGCTGCGTCATCCACTGTTACCCGTTTTAACCATGTTTAATCGTAATATACGTATATATCTTGTTCTTCTTGATTTTACGCTGTTCAAGGGATATAAGTTTAATATACGCCGCTTAAGAGATGGATTAACGTATAATTTTAACCAGTCACGCTACTGAAAAAATTATAACGACTATAACATAAAGAGGCCCCTTAATTGTGATCACGTCTAATAAAAAAGATCACGGAGATCGTAATTATTAATAATGAATTATTGTAACTATTGTTTGGATTGCAGATTTCTCAACGACAATAAGCAATTGCCAATCATCACTACAATTATCAGTATTTCTATCAAGTGACAATTTTAACCATTGGGATGGCTGTCTACTTAACTAAACACCGAGCCGTTGTATTCGCCTTTACTAGACTAGTTGCTATTCAAATACCACGATATTAATACCAATTTCCTTTCAATCAGCATAAGAATAAAATTCTTACTTAATTTGTAGTGCTCTTAACATTTCTTGTAAGTGAAGTCGGTCGAGAAACGGCCAGCTACTCCACAACAACACCCTTAACACTCACCAACAAAACCTGAAACGACTGCATCGAAGCCAACAGACGTCACCGGGGGAATTTACAAATGAAATAATCCGGGACACAATGCAAGAGATAAGCTTGTTACTCGTCTTATTCTGTCGATTATCGGTGGACAAGGACCAATACATCGTGACAGTCATACAACCATGATTCCTTGAACGGCCAGTTTCTCTAAGTGGATGAACGTAGAAGGCAGCAAAGATGCGACACACGGCCAATTTAGCTATTGGTTTAGCACGATACGTGAGGTTGTTGGGGTCTCCTTGCCCCGTGTGTGGCTGGGCGGACAGTCCGGTATTGCAGAGGTGGTGATATCCACTGCGGCTAAACAAGGTTAGCATCTACTTGGAGCTCCGTGAAAACGTCACTCGATCGAGCTCTTATCTACTTGCCGGCCTGAAAATGAAAGTCGGTTCAAAATAGAAAGTTTGCAATTCTGAACATGTAGCCGCTTAACAATTGGTTAATTAAGGTGTTTTCCCAAGAAAGCCAGGGATAGATAGATAGATAGATAGATAGATAGATAGATAGATAATAAATTGGCTATGATAGATAGATAGATAGATAGATAGATAGATATGAACAGACTAAGATATATATAAAAAGATTGAGAGAGATATCAACTGATTGAGAGAGATAGATGTGAAGAGAATGAGATAGATAGATAGATAGATAGATAGATAGATAGATAGATAGATAGATAGATAGATTTATTAAACGTCGCTTAGATGTCGGACAAGGCCAAAGGTATGGGATATGGGGTATATATATATATATATATATATATATATATATATATATATATATATATATTATTAAAGACGTCTTTAATAATATTCTTTTACTAAGTTCATTATTATGAATATTTATTATAAATAATAATATATATGATATATATTCATATATAATGAAATTTATATGTATAAAATATATATATACATATATATGTATATTTTTTCTAAATATATACTGTTAAATATTAGAGACAATGAATGTCTATGCTTAAGCATGAGCAGTACTAAACATCGTATTTTGGCTTTAAAGTCAGGTGAAAATAAAGACAAAAATTCTACATTTGGATATTGTTTATTAAGTTGATTCTAAGCTTTTTATTAAGTTGGTTATATATATATATATATATATATATATATATATATATATATATATATAGTAAAATTGTAATAGTCTTTCGTGCCAAAAGAACTGTTTTTTACAGACGTCTTTATTAATATTCATTTACTAAGTTCATTATTAAAAATTTATTTACGATATATATATAATATATATATATATATATTTATACATATATATATATATATATATATATATATATATATATATATTTAATTCCTTAGTTTTTGGTCATAATAAAATTAAACCAGTTCACATTTGTATTAAATAAAACCAAAAGTATATGATTTGAATGGTCAACATGAAATATATTTGGGATCAACCAAAGACACCTTTAAGACCAGGTGGTTCAATCACAAGTCTACATTCAAAATAGGAAACTTAAAAAACTGTACAAAATTAGCTAGCCACGCGTGTAAATTGAAATCAAAATATGGAAAAGACCCAGACATAACGTGAAGTATAGTGAAAACAGCCAAGCCATAAAACGGTGGGAAAATATGTAGACTGTGCCAGGAAGAAAAGTTTGAGATTATGCTATTCCTAAACAAAAACCAACTATTGAATGAAAGAACAGTAATTTTTATGCCTAAGTATAACCATACTAAAACAAATACTTATTTGGTCGATACAACAATGGATGAAAACGTAATAATTTCTTGTAATTTTAAAAATTGCGCGTTCCAAAATTCCCTGTCACGTGAGCGTTCCAAAAAAAGACCCCGTTAAGTGAGCGTTCTTAAAAAAAAAGAAAAACTGTAAAATCAGTTATTGAAAATTGCCTCGACCACGAATGACTGGAGCGGTCTAAGACGTTGCCAGATCAAATGGTAGGTTCCCCTATGTAGATAGAGGTCGCAGGTTCAAATCCTGCCGAATAACACACATTTTCATAATAAGAATTTATCGTAAATAATCAGGCCGGTAGATATAAATATATAATACTGTTTAATTAAAAACAGAATATCTACTTAAATATGAGTATCGATAAAAAATAATGTTCAAACAATTCGTTTCATATATATATATGCACTTAAATAAAAATTCAAATATATTCCGTCATTTAGAACAACACGGTTATCAACGCACACTTCTGAGAAAAACGCTTGTTGATAACACGTACATACTCAAACAAGAAAATAATAAGCAGAAACTAAAAATCCTCGAAGCACTCTACATTAAACAATTTAAACCTGGTTTGAATACAATCAATTTCGATATTTCCAACAACGTACTCAAATGTCTGTAATCAGACCAGGGACCACAACACCACTATTTTGTCACTGTCTTCGGCCATCCGCCACGGTAGGGATGGACTTATATTTTCAATTCAATTATCTTTATTGTTAATAGCTTAAATGTTCTATGTTTACTGTGTGTTAATATTTACTCTTTGATAATGGCTTATGTGAGCCGAAAGCTTAGACCCGATAAAAAATTCAACAAATACTGTGATTTTTTGTTGTCTTTTAACGACATCACCATCAAGTATATCAGACGGTATGAACGGATCCTACACAAAATTAATAGACAAAACTTGTCTATATTATTCAATGAAACCTGCATTAATATATATATATATATATATATATATATATATATATATATATATATTATAATCGTGTCTCCCCAAGCAAGGAATTTGACTGCCACCGTTGAGCAGGGGGGTACATAGGAGGAAAGTTATGAGAAATAGTGACAGGTTATAGGGGGTGTCAGGAAGTAGGTAAAAGAAGGATGAGAATTCTGATGAGAGTGGAGTGGATGGAGAAAAGAGCATGAGAGAGAGGATGCAATTTAGTGAGATAGAAAATGACTATTGACTTTACATTTAAATTCTTGGAGATTGTAGCTGTCGGGGAAGCAAGTAAATGGATGAGAATTCTACAGGCAAGAATTGCGAGCGAAGAAGCTGTTGGAGTAGAATTTGCTTTTAAATTTTATTGGTTTCACAGTAAAATTGTGGGACCTAGTTGCTAATCTTGTATTAAATTCATGAATGGATGGTTCAAGAGAGCTAAGTTCATCTCAGTAGAAGCCACGAAAATATTTGTAGAAGCGACACAGGGAAACTAGATTGAGCCGCTGAGAAAGTGACTGTATTCGAGCTGCCAAGTCGGAATCGATCACATTAAAGATTCTCCGCTGGATTTTGTCAAGGAACCCTAGGTGGATAGCAGTTGCACCTGACCAGATGTGGCAGCAGTATTCAATGCACGGGTGGATGGTAGATTTTTATATATGCAGGATTATTTCAGACGATAAAAAAATTCCTGACCCTGCACAGAGAACTTGTGGTCTGTTGTGAGAGTTATATATATATATATATATATATATATATAATAAGAAGAATATTATAATAAGAAGAATATTATATATATATATATATATATATATAATATTCTTCTTATAATTCTTACTGTTAACGAATATGTACCCTCAAACAAGATACGAAACTTCATCGCCCTTTTGCCATAAAAATGGGGACACAGATGGATCGAGCCTGTGAGCAATAATGAGGTCCTAGAAATGATGAAAACGAAAAGGAAACTAATACTGAGCTTCAGGAAGAGACAAAGTTCCTGGGACATGCAATGAGGAAGGAGTGCTTGGAGAATCTGATACTAACAGGCCAGATAGAGGGAAGAAAAGACAGGGCAATGCAACGGATAACATATTTGAAGGACCTAATCAGGTGGATGATGGAACGAGTGTCGCATGGTTTTACAGAAGGTGTGCTAAGAGCCACCAGGGATAGGGAGATGTGGAAAGCCATGATCGCCTACGTCCTGAAAGGGCAGGGTGCATAGAAGAAGAATGCAGATGCATGTAGTGGTAAATCACAATTAAAAGATACAAGGCGTGTCCTGAAATACGTATATTCACTGAAAACAATTCCTTTACATATATATATATATATATATATATATATATGCACACACATCTATAATCATCCACAGGCAGATCTGTTTCGCTGTATCACAGCTCGTCAGTACGGTTAGACTCCGATTGCTTTTTAACCCAGGATTGAAACCCGACCGCATTGGCATCAGTCTGCGATTCTACCGCTGGGCTATGGGCGTTCGGTAAAAGAAGGCATATTTTTGGTGTGTATATTATAATTATACGCGCTCAATAGCCAGAGTGCTCTAATTCATTTTACTATATATGTCTCTGTGTTAGTGTGTATGTGTGTATATAACTGTGTGTGAGGACATATGTATCTGTTTCCTTTCGTGTTGCTTTCTTTCTTTCTGTGTCTTGTTTGCTTCTCTCACTAATCAATATTCGATCTCTCTCATTTTCTCTAGTCATCTTTTATTCTCTCTCTACTTCTCCCTCTCATTCTATCGGTCCTTCTTTATTTTTCTTTCACTTTCTTTCACTCTCTTCAAGTGGCCTTCTTTTAAATCTAGCATATTATATTTTTCACCTCTCTCTCTCTCTATTTTTGTTCATTTATATTTGCATATTTACTTTTCTACCTTGTCTTTCTTGTCTATTCTCTTTATTTGCCCCCCTCTCTATCTCTCTCTTTCTCTTTTTTCCTTCATTTATATTTGCTTTTTTATTTTCTTTCTTGTTTTTCTTGATTATTTCCTCATTCGCCCCCCCCACTCTCTATTTTCGTTCATTAATATTTGCATATTTATTTTCCTTCCTTCTCTTTCTTTTCTATCTATCTGTCTATCTCTTTCTCTCTCTATTTTCGTTCATTTATATTCGTATATTTATTTTCCTTCATTGTCTTTCGTATCTATTTCCTCATTCACTCCCTCTCTCTCTTACTCTCTCTATTTTCGTTTATTTATATTTGCATATTTATTTTCCTTCATAGTCTTTCTTGTTTATTTCCTCATTCGCTCTCTCTCTCTCTCTCTCACTCTCTCTCTCTATTTTCGTTCATTAATATTTACATATTTATTTTCTTCATTGTCTTTCTTGTCTATTTCCTTTTTTGCTCCCCCTCTCTCTCTCTCACTCTCTCTCTCTCTCTATTTTCTTTCATTTATATTCGTATATTTATTTTCCTTCATTGTCTTTCTTGTCTATTTCCTCATTCACTTCCTATCTCTATCTCTCTCTCTCTCTCTCTATTTTCGTTCATTTATATTTGCATATTTATTTTCTTTCCTTCTCTTTCTTGTCTATTTCCTCTTTTGCTTCCTCTCTCACTCTCTCTCTCTCTCTCTCTCTCTCTCTCTCTCTCTCTCTATTCGTTCATTAATATTTACATATCAATTTTCCTTCATTCTCTTTCTTGTCTATTTCCTTTTGCGCACCCACTCTTTCTCTTTCTCTCTCTTTCTCTTTCTCTCTATTTTCGTTCATTTATATTCGTATATTTATTTTCCTTCCTTGTCTTTCTTGTTTATTTCCTCTTTCGCTTCACTCTCTCTCTCTCTCTCTCTCTCTCTCTCTCTCTCTCTCTCTCTCTCTCTCGTTTCTCACCCTTCCCTAACGGTCACTTTCTCTTTTTGCTCACCAATTCGCCATTCTCATCTCATTGACACATCGGACAACGCCGGAAACATACCCCGAATTATCGTGGTAGATCGGCGAAGAATAGAAGGAAGATAGGCGAATGACAGGTATATTATTCGCGTCTACACTTAAATTCTATTTTCCATTTCAATTTCGTTTACAACGTCCGCGCTTGCCGACCAAAACCGACGAAGTCTTCAGTTGGAAATGACGTCAACACCAGATATAGATTCTTGTAAATCAACAATATCCACAGCCTTACTACTTGCTAACGTGACTCGCCTACTAAAATGAACGTCCCGTAATGTCTTCTTGACAAGTGACTTCCGATATTGTCAAACTTGGCGTCACGCCTCAGCGTCCAGATCAAAAATCCTTTTAAACTTTTCCATCCTAATTGTTATTTTTAATCCATATTGTCAGTCAGGGAAGTACAAAAAATGAACAGTCAAAAAAAACAAAACAAAACAAAAACGTTATTTTGAATGTATGAAAAAATATTTAAAAAAAGAAATGAAATATTTTAGTCTTTTGTCGGGTGTCATTGACTGCGAATAGAGTAAAGGGTACCTGTGTAAAGTAAGATGGCAGCGATTGGGTACTGGAGGAGATAAAACGACATTAGGATAAAAGATCAATATGGTTTGCGAGAATTAAAGCAAGCTTAATATTAATGTTTCCGTTATACACAGAATTAATTTCCGAAAACAGTTAATGCTTCGTTTTTTTCTTCGTTCTCTCTTTCGATCTCTATATCTCTTTATAACTCTCTCTCTCTCTCTCTCTCTCTCTCTCTCTCGATAGATAGATAGATAGATAGATAGATAGATAGATAGATAGTTTTTCCATAAAGTTCGTGTGCACTTTAAAAAATGTGTAACTTTATTGTATTTTCGATAGAAATAATTTGTAAAAAAAGAAGTAAATCTATTCTTTTTAAGGTTTTATTGAAATTTTATTTAAGTTACCACATGTCTTCCATCATTGGCAATATAAAGGCTAATACGATTTTGCAGTTCACGGAAAACATTTGACAACTGATTTACAGTAATGCCTGAAATCAGATTAGTTATTTTAGCTTTCAAATCTTCTAATGAACTAAGTTTGGTTACATACACTATTGTTTTCACATGTCCCCATCAAAGAAATCTAATGAAGTGAAATCTTGCGAAATAAGGGCCAATAAAATGGTCCACCCCTTCCGATCCATCTGTTAGGAAATTCCTGATTTAGAAACTGTCTAACACGAAGGCTAAGTGACAAGGAGATCCACTCTGTTGAAACACTGACTGCATTATCCTTCATGTTTACAGATTATTTCTATCACAAACATAAGTAAAGTTATCAATTTTTTAAAGTGCATGAGGACACTATATATATATATATATATATATATATATATCATGGACACCCTATGTATGCCTACTTTGTCTACATGAGAAAGTAGCAATTATATCACATACCCCACAAAAGAACTTACTAAACACGAGATCAGAACTATAACCTGTCCCTCTTTCTCAAAACTTTCCTGCTATGTAACCCCTTACAAATCAGTGGCAGTAAAATGCCTTGCTTAAGGCGATATGATTATATATATAAGGTGTAAATTATATATATATATATATATATATATATATAGGTTGTGTGCAGATATATATATTTGGTGTATATATATATATATATATATATATATGGTAAATATATATATATACATATATATATAAAGTGTGTATATATATGTATATATATATATAGGTGTATATATATATAAATTATGGAGAAGAAAACTCAGCTGATAATTAAATGGTTATAACTCCGAAATTTTATTAAGCAGTTGTTAAAATTACAAACTGCTTCTTCAAGGCCGAAAAATCAAATGTTACATTTAACCCATAATATTACCCATCAGCCAAAAAAACATCCCGGGATTTTGCACAGAGTGGCAGTATAGTAAAGGGAAGAGTTGTATACAGTTAAACACTGAATCGACACATAGTGGAAATGTCGGAGAAATAGAGAACACACAAATCTAATCACATATACACATAAAATCTTAACGGAAATAAAGTATACACGAACAAATATGAAAACAGATATTATAATGCACAAAATAAGCACACACAAAAATCATTATACGAGGCTATATATGCACACAAATATATGCACACAAATATATGCACACAAATATATGCACACAAATATATACACACAAATATATGCACACAAATATATACACACAAATATATGCACACAAATATATACACACAAATATATACACACAAGTATATGCACACAAATATATACACACAAATATATGCACACAAATATATGCACACAAATATATGCACACAAATATATACATACAAATATATAGACAAAAATATATATACACAATAATAACACAAAACTAAAAATAAATAAACTAAAGGAAAAAAAAACAAATAAAATTGTATAAAAGAACATAAGAAATATATAATATATAATATTATAATATATATAATATATAATATTATAATATATATAATATATAATATTATAATATATATAATATATAATATAATATATATAATATATAATATTATAATATATATAATATATAATATTATAATATATATAATATATAATATTATTACATTCACAAATAATTAGCAATCGCAAAAATTAATCAAAGTTAAAAATAATATTTAAAGATTCGCAAGAAAATATATTTTACAAAACAAAGAACAAAGTATAGGATTCACAAAAAATTATAAAAACAAAAAATTTAAAGAAACAAAAAATTATAAAGAAAAAAAAAATTAAATTAAATTCTAGATTTATAAACGTTTGACTATGTGTTGACTTTGTGGTGATACCGACCAAGCAAAAGCGAGGTACCGGATGTTTGCACTCTAACGACCAAAAAGCAAATGAACAAAAGTCGTCGGTGCACAGCTGGATTCATGCCGATGTTCCGGTTGAAATCTAAAAAGTAATTAAATGTTAAATTACACTTCGCGAGCCTAGGCGAATTGTATTTATCGGCCGATGGGACGCCCAGAATCAAATACGGATATAAATTCCCAAATGATCTGCTGTGATCCAAAAAAAAGATATATAAAGCCGATATAGAAAGCATTGCCAGACAGAAAGACAGATAGACCCAGACATTCCTTACTCACAACGCTCCGACATACCTAAGTATTAATTCTCTTTTCAGCATTTTATTGCCATGAACATTTTAACGCCCGTTGGACCTATACTTCAAGTATTACTTTAATTGCAAAAACCTTTATTGATATGTGTATATATAAAATGTCATTTTTCAACTCAATTTGCTTTTCTTGATTTATAATCATTTTATGACTTATAGTGGGCTATCTACAACGAGGCCGAATTCCTTAAATCTGCAACAATATACAACTACTCTCCTAAAGAACGACTCCCCACTATAAACTGGAAAGGGATGGATAACTCACTATAACTTTTTTTCTATCTATTTCATATTTCTCTGGATAATATTCCCCTGCGTATCATTATCATTTTCGAATTGCTTGGGGTGAAACAATATATATATATATATATATATATATATATATATATATATATATGCAGAGATAGAAAGAGAGTGACGGGAAGGGTGAGAGAGAGAGAGAGAGAGAGAGAGAGAGAGAGAGAGAGATTGCGATGGATAAATTGTCGTTTGAATGACCCAGACATGAAAATAACGCTGACATCTCATTTTAATAAATATATTTACAAAAATTACAAAAGAATATCTTGAAATACTAATGAAGAAATTAATTCAATACAATCACCAGTAGCTTAAACTAATGCCTGTAGTAGAAATCTCATGCATTTCCTCTGGACGGTCTCTTTCTATAAGTTGATAAATGGTTTGATAATCCTCGTCTTCAGTAATGTTACAAAAAGTTTTGCTGGTCTCTCGATCAACTGAGACATAATCATATTGGTGGGAGTTACAGTCGGGGAGTTAGATGACCAGGTTATGTGGTCGCAAAAATTGTCTGACAGCCATGACTGAGTCCTCCAGCTTGGGTGGTATGGTTTCGAGTCTTGTTGCCAGGCACAGGGTACCCTAGCAGCTACTTCAACCATGGAAGCACTCCCTGTTCAAGGCATTTGATGTAGGCCTCTGTGTTGTGTCTGAGGTCATCCCCCAACAAATTTGAGAGCTATTTTATGAGAATGATCAGAGTGAGTTTTGCTAGCTGCCAAATCATCGTAATCACAATTAGACTCTTTGCTAATCCTCTGATCTGTTTTCATATTGACACCCAAAACTCTCTTGAATACACACATTGGAATTTCCGGTACGAATGTCAAACAGTACAGCATGCCTTCTGGCCTTACATGTTTGGTGCTATTTCACTCACAGACGTTGTCCAACTGACCCTACTATACTGCGCAATAGATAAAATAAGAAGATACAACGCGCATGCGTAAAATTAAAAATATAAATGGCGCCAATCTAGTATTTTGCACTTTTTACAATGCTGTCTTTTAGAAATCAATTTGTTGACAGTCATAAATTATTGTATACGATTAAGTCAGTAAGTCAATTAAGTGTCATACGGGATACACGCTTTGGGCGATCATGCCTCAAAAGAGACATGACTGACTGGGCAGAAGATTATCCCGAAGTAGTTTGCCATTGTTTCTGCGGTAGACCGGTTGCCAGCCAAGGCTATAGAACCTAATCTGTCTTGTTATTTAACTCATAGCTGGAGGGAGAAAAGATAGATTATCTTACATTATTATATTAACTATAATTAGGGGAGATCAGTTTATTACTTCATAACAATAGAAAACTTATCCCCTATTTATGCCTAGTAGAACCCAATTTGTCATATTATTTAACCCATAACTGGAGGGAAAAGTCGGATCAATACTTTTCCCAAGTATACTTGTGCGTAAGTGAATGCAAGAAATTCAACTGAAATTCGAACTCGGCTCCCGAATTTGTCGTTCCACTGCACCACAACACACATCCTATATGATTAAGTAAATTGCATTAAATTAAGTATAATTTCTTTTATTTTTTACTGTGATCAGCAGGGAATATATTAGTGCTTTTTAAAGTTGTTGTTTTTTATAATCGTGTTGCCCCCAAGCAAGGGATTTTACTGCCACTGTTGTGCTGGGGGTTACATCGAAGGAATGTTATGAGAAAAAGTGAGAGGTTGCAAGGGGTGTCAGGAAAATCGTTGGAGAAGGAAGAGAATACTGATGAGAGTAGGGTGGACGGAAAAAAAAGCATGAGAGACAGGATGTAAGTTCGTGAGACAGAAGATGATTATTGACTTTACATTTAAATTCTTGGAGATTATAAATGTCGAGAAAGCAAGTAAACGGAAGAGAATTCAACGGGCGAGAAGTGCGAGAAAAGAAGCTGTGGAGTAGAATATGCGTTTACATTTTATGGGTTTCACAGTAAAAGGGTGGGACCTAGTTGCTAATCTTGTGGCTTGAGAATATTCTTATATAGAGGGTACTAGTGAGCTAAGTTCATCGGAGCAGAAGCCGTGAAAGTATTTGTAGAAGAGACACAGGTAAGCCACATTGCGTCAGTGAAAAAGTGACTGTATCGTAGCTGCCAAGTCGGGATCGATCACATTACAGATTCTCCGTTGGATTTTGTCAAGTACACCCAGGTGTATAGCAGGAGCACCCGACTAGCTATGGTAGTAATATTCAATGCAAGGGCGTGTGGTAGATTTGTATCTGTGCAGGATTGTTTAGGGCGGGAAAAACTTCCTGGTCCTACATAGAGAACCGACTTTCTTAGCAGCGGATTTGGCTATGGATTCTATATAGTTATTCAAATTGTGAGAGTTAATCCGAAGAGACGCAGTGTTTTACTGTCAGGGGGAGAAGCATGATTCATGTTACTGAGCACGAGGAACGATTGTCTGTGGTGGTTAATAGATAGCAGCTTCGTTTTGGAAGCATTAAAATTTACGAGCCATTTCTTACCTCAGTCCACCACGGATTGGAGGTCCTTTTCAAGATCGGCAGCGAGGTTTGCTTTTTCAGCCTCTGTAGATTTTTGATCGAGACGAGAGTAAACCGTCGTGTCGTCAGCATATATGCCCACTTGGGATCTTATTACATCAGGGAGATCGTCAATATAGATTAGGTATTTTAATCTTGTTTAGAGTTAGAATCCATTTGACTATTGTGTTGTAAGTAGATATATTCAAACTCTTGACTTCATCTTTATTGCAATATTCACAACGTTTCAGCCGTTGTACGCCCCGACCTTATGCAAGTGGTATACATTTAAATTTCAAACCGGACTGTTTATGAAAGTAGGCGTTGCATGTGGAACCAGAAAAATCTACCCCGTGGACTAAATAAATTGTTTGATTTGAAATACCAATGTATATTACCTGAAGAATGTCAGTGTGTATAACGGCTGAAACGGCTTGAAGTCGTTTTATCAATTGATATGAGAAAACTGTTCCCCAGCTGTTTGTCATATTGGGTCTGTTTTCATTTTGTTTGCTTTTTCCATAATTTTCTTCCTTTTCCTATACAACTTTGGTATTTTCAGAACCCACATTTCAGTTCTTTCAAGTATTGCCTTCACCCATGAAGAAATTGTCAAGTATTCAGTGCCATTTAGGATTGATATTATACTGACGTTTAGCATTTTTTGTTTATTTATAATCATATTTTCCTGTTTCCTAGTACTTTGCTTAGTTTCTCAAAGGAATGTTCCAATGCCTATTCGGATTTCGATGCCTCATTTTTATCGTCTGTTATAATGCACTAGCAGTATAGCCTGGCGGGTGTAATGAAAGCTTTAAAACTAATCCATGGTCCTGGAGCTCAGACTCTTTGGACGTTGGCACGAAAGACTAAAAAGCAATAGTTCTTTCCAGTTAAAGCGAAACTGTAGACTGAAATAAAAATGAATGGATGTAAGTCAAATATTGATTTCCTGGTATCAATATCAAATAAGATTTGTTCGTCGTAAACTGAATTTTGAAAGCTAAATAAGTCCTCTGAGTAAATGGTATCATGGCTGAGACTAAGAACTACAATTATACCTACTTAGAGCCAAACCCGAAGCAAAAACGAAAATAAAAGGGCTGAAAAAATACAGATATACAGGCAGATAAACAGACACACACGCAAACATCTTGCCTTTTATATACATATATATTATCGATTTTCTGCACCAGTGGAAGAACTGCAACCTTGAAACTTCTGAATATCGTTTCTTATGTCTTTGACTATGAGTGTATCAAATTTGATTAAAATCGGACCACTCCTATAACTTGATTTTTTCGATGATCGATTTTCGATATTTATCGGGGGTACCTCGACACAAAACCTAGCTAATTAACTCGCAGACGCTTATAGTACAACTGTGTAAATTTTCAAGAAAATTGGTTCAGCCGTTTCGGAATCTATATTTAACGGACACACACGCACACACACATACAGAGAGAGAGACAAAATTCCATTTATAAATAAGTTTAGATTAGAGAAAAATATCGCAAACTTAAACGTGAGTCACCCAGTGGTTGGAGAAACATACTATTGAGATGATTCCAGAATGTTCACATGTCTTGAATTCAATACGAAACATGTTATCAACTATGGCTAGGGAATCAACTATGTTTTGTGAAAATGCAACAGTTCAGCCAATTCATCGCACCAGAGGTAGATTTAATTATCTAGGTTATTCAGCCTTGTTTGACAGCAAGTTGAGAAGATGGAATACTCTTTGTAACTGCTAACCTTTAACTAAGCCGAAGCTGATGAAGGAAAAACTTGAAGCAACTGAAACGTGGTTCTACAGAAGGATGCTGCGGATATCATGGACCGAGCATCTGAGCAATGATGAGGTTTTGGAAAGGAGGGAAAGAAAAGGAAATTAATACTGAGCATCAGGAAAAGACAACTAAAGTGTTTGGGACATGCAATGAGGAAGAAGGGCTTGGAGAATCTGATACTAACAGGCTAGATAGAGGAAAAAGAGGAAAGAAGCGGATAACATATTTCTAAGGGCCTGAGCAGGTGGATAACAGAACTGGGGTTGTCAGATGTTATAGGAGAAAACCTGCTAAAAGCCACCAGCGATAGGGAGACGTGGAAGGCCATGATCACCTAAGTCCTGAAAAGACAACACACAAAGAAGAAGAAGAAGAAGCTATTGCATGTTGTTTTGAGGGGATGATTGGCAGCACTAATCTATTGCAATAATCCTGAGATATAACATGATGTCAATTATTCTCATGACATCCATGCAAGTCCATAGGCTGTGGGTTGCACTTTACAAAACTTACTGAATAAAATATTGGATATAATGTCCTAGCCCAATACAAGATACGATCAAAGGAAAGTCGACAGAGAAATTGTATTAACTTTGTCCCTTTAGGACGTGGACAATCCTGTCTCGTCATAAGTGTCTGTTCTAAGTTGTCCTTCGTAATTTTTTCCTCTTAATCTCATAAATAATGTTATTCCAAGGGCTGGGGTTAAGTAGATAAGAGATAGGAATTGATGTTGCATTTAAATTCATTGTAGCCGTCAGGAAAGCAAATATATGGAAGGGAGTTCCACAGGTGGGAAACGTGAGAAAAGAAGCTGCTGGTGCGTATGTTTGATTGATTTCTTTGAGTAACGGCATATGAACTTCTTATGGGTCATGGATCATTTAATGCCGAGATTATTTTTTTTTCAGATTTAAAATAATATTTTGTTCTGCTTTCCTAAGTGAATATATGGTAAATGGTACTGGGCTTTCGTCCATGTATATGTACACTACAGGCCATAATTATTCGTCCGAATCACCCAAAATTTTCTTATTCTTTCATTGATGGAACTGCAATATAGGTAATTATTAAATATTTATAAACTCATTTGATGCACATATTTTTGTGCTTTGTTAAAAAGGAACCATTCTATTTTCATTTAGAATTATTCACTTGGCAATAAATTCTGAACATAAATGAATTACATTATTTTTTAAAGCACTGGGATTGCCTAATAATTAATGCCAGTAGTGTATATATATAAATACACACACACACACACACACATATATATATCTATATCTATATCTATATATATATATATATATATATATATATATATATAATTGTTTATTTTTCATTGCAAACTGAATTTAAAGCGACAATTTGCATTTAAGTATTAAGAAGAAACCGGATAATTTTTATGTACTTGTTTTAAAACATCCTACCCATGATATACAGGTTTACATAACAAGGAACGTTTACTATATTTTGCTGATATGCTCGCTATCATTTATTGGCACAGGTTTAAGCTAAATTGATTAAACAATTCGGCCATTTGCCAAAATCTATGATCAGCATTTTGAAGTTAGTTGCGTTGTGTGCGCATGTCATTAATAGGCTGCGACCGGAAGTGATTAGAAAGGCATTTCCTAAAAGAGACAATAAAGACACTTACCAGATTACAGTAATTACACCTTACGGTCAGCAAAAGTGGATAATTGCAGATGAGGGGGGTCGATCTTTCGCATGATATATTACAACACTTCAAACTGGCAAGTCACGCCTTCATTTATTCTCCAGACAACGCTGTTGAGATTTAATTTACCTTAAATTTGACGCCATTTTGTATTCAGGTCTTTCTTGCAAATCGAAGTCACTCTCTAAGGAAGTAGCGCTTAATAAACATGCAAATATGTTATCCCGTCAGACAAAGGGGCACAACCACGTTTGTCGGAAGATGCTGTCTCTATGCATCTCTCTGTCCTCTCTATCTGTCTTTCTTTTTGTCTCTCTCTCTTTCTGTCTCTCTATCTTTCACACACACATACATAGACATACACACACTCAATCGCAAAATCAATCACTCTCATACACAGCTACACATTCGTATAATCATTCCTTCACGCACACATTCACTCAGCAAATATTTAATGGCTGCTTTGATATGTTTCGCCAATGGTCCTGCGTCCTCGGAATTTTCTTAGAACATGCATGCTTATTAGTGAAATAGAAATTTTACATATATCTAAAGTTTAATATATTTACCATTCTATCGGATTCTTATCAAAATTTGCTCTCTCATTCACACACAAACACACACAAACACATATTTGTAACTCATTTGTTTAAACATTATTTTTGATGGATACTCGTATTTGAGTAGAAGCTCTGTTTTTTTATAATTAAGCAGTATATTTGTTTGCATCTGCCAGCCTGAATAATTGACAAAGCTAATTTATTTACGAAAGTTTTACGAAAATTGACCCATTTCATAAAAAAATTATTTATTAACTTATCTAAGGATACTTAAACAGAGCAGATATAAATGTTTAAATAAGTTGGGAAGATATGTGTTTAAAGGCATTATTCAGGTTTTGTTTTGCGTGTTCAAGCCGGTAATCTAATGACGTTTTTCAAATTCTGCTGGAGAAAGTAATATTTTCCTAACAAGGTTTCTTGTTTATTCAGATTGGTAGACGTAAACTGTTTAATTATAAAAACCAGATCATCTACCCAAACACGAGTATCTATTAAATATAATCTTTAAACAAATTAAATTATATACACTACCGGCCATAATTATTAGGCCACCTCAGTATTTTTAAAAGAAATTATGTATTTCATACTATGTTTAGTATTTATTGCCAAATGAAAATAGAATGATTCTTTTCTTTTTATTACTTTACAAAATTTTGCAATTCAAGGAAGCAAATATGAACTCGTCCGAATAACCCTAAATTTTCTTCATTCTTTCATTGATGAAACTGCATAGGTAATTGTTAAATATTTATAAATTCATTTGATGCACATGGTATTGTGCAGTATTAACGAAAAAGATTCTATTTTTTTACAATTATTCACTTGGCAATAAATACTAAACAATAGTATGAAATGCATCATATTTTCAAAACACTGGAATTTCCTAATAATTATATCCGGAGTAGAGTACGTGTCACATTTAATATAGAAATGGCTGAATATTTTGAATGTATATGAAAACCTTACGATCCAGACTCATATACGAACACAATCATACATGATTCTCTCAGATTGTTTAGAACAGAAATTCGTTTCATCGCTTGACACGTTTATACATTATTTCACATATTAACTTTGTCGATTCATAAGCCAACACATTCATACATGTTTTCTCTCAAACATAAAACCAAAACTTACATTCATACATGATTCCCTCATTTTGTTCTTAAATAAAGAAAACAATTTTAAACGAAACTATTGTCAGTTGCACACATACTAACGTTAGCGACATTCTACTCTAACAGCTTCTTTTCTCGCACTTCCGGCCTGTGGAATTCTCTTCCATATACTTGCTTCCCTGACAGCTACAATCTCCAGGAATTTAAATGTAAGGTTAATAGATATCTCCTATCTCACTAACTCGCATCTTTTCTCTCAAGCTGTTTTCTCTATCCCCTCCACCTCCATTACAACGGTATTCTCATCCGTCTATTACCCTCCTCCTGACATCGCCTATAACTAACCCCTCTTTCTCATGACTTTCCCCTATGTAACCCTCTGCGCAACAATGGCAGTAAAATTGCCTTGCTTGGGGTGGGTGAAATGATTAAAAAAAATTAATAAAAAAACACACTTAATACGCCTGGCACGCTTTATTTTCGCATATATATACTTACCTTCATAATAAACATCTGGTGTTTGTCACACATGGCACACACACTTAAAGAGACATAAATTTTTACACTACGTATAAAAATTCATCCAATGGTTTTTTTTACACGTGACATGTATCTGACCAATGAAATGAAGCCTCAGTCAACATACTGTCTCTGTGGATTCTGAAAACTTTTCTTTTCAACTATTTAAAAAGTTCAAATCATTCGTTTTAAAATTTTTTTCTGAAGAGACGTGTTAAAGTGAAACATGTTAGATTAAAGACATTTTTTCTACCTGTTCTTTATTAATTCTACTCATCCTGTAAGATTTCCACCCATATATTCAACTAATATATATATATATATATATATATTGAACTGCATTACAAATTTGCAAACTGCGTTTGCTATTTTTGGTAACTGTTGCCATTGCTTAGCGGAGTTTTATGTCAACACAAGATAAAATCGTCGCTGATGATGGGTGTTTTTGTGTTAACGTCCTTGTAACCTCTCTGAAGATGTCTCATGTGTGCGAAAAGCTTAGAACTAACTTAATAAGAAAATATCCAAGTTTTCGAGAAATTTTGTCTTTATTTTCAACTGAACTTAAAGCCAAAATACGATTTTTAGAACGGCTCATGATTAAACATAATAGACATTCATTGTCTCTTATATTTAACAGTACATGTTTAGATAATATTCATATATATATATATATATATATATATATATATATATATATATATATTATTATTATTATTATTATTATTATTACTTTAGAAGATGTACGAACTACAGCCTACGACTAAATTGTACATTTTGTTTCGACATTGAAAGAAGAATGTTTCATCAGGTAGGTAATAATCATGATAATAAACATTTATTTAATAAAGAAATTAAAAAATACAATTTCCATTTATTTTAGGAATTTTTTCCGTACTATGTAAAAAAATATTTAAAAAATGGGAAAAACAAAGAGAAAAGAAAAGATCAGAAAAAAAAAAGAAATCAAGAAAATGAAAAGAAAGATAAAAAGGAAAGATACAGAAGAAACAGAAAGTGAAGAAGCAAATAAGTTATAAAATGTCGAGAGGGAAAATCTAATGAAAACGGCAAAGAGAGAGAAACTTTGAATTTTGGCCGGAAGTGAATTGCAGACAGATATTGACATCGGTTACACGGTGTCTGGGCTCAAATGTTTTGACATTTAATATATATATATATATATATAGTCATCCGCAGACAGATTTATTTCGCTGTATCACAGTTCATCAGTACGGTTAGACATCCGATTACTTTTTAACCAAGATTGAAACCCGACCAAATTAGCATCAGTCGGCGATTCTATCTCTGAGCTATGGGCTCTCGGGTAGGAAGAAGCCAGACTTTTAGAGTGTGATATTGCCTGTATTCACACGATAGTAGTGAGAGTCTTCTAATTCATTACTGAATGAATGATATATATATATATATATATATATATACGCTCTAACATTCTGATTGAGCACTGTGGAGGAATGCTAGACTTTGAAAAACATTAGTTACTCAAGTATCTACGCATCGTTCATTCAGTAATGAACTTGACCACTCTCAGCTACTGGCGCATGTTACATTGTATAAAGTTTGCCGTGATTGCTGTTGAAAAGATTGGCCGAATCTTGCATGTAAAGAAAGATATCAGGACAAAAAATCTGACCATTCCGACGAGTGCACAATGACGAAGTGATAAACGCTTCTCCTAATATTGTTGCTGTTGGTGAAGAAAAAAGAGAAAGGATAAAGAAGAATGTCTTAAAATATGCAAATCTTTTCTAAACACATCAGTTTTATCATTAATCTATAATGGACTTGCCCAACATATGTGCATGAGTGGATTCTATTCACTCATATATATATATATATTTCCGTTAGATCACTCAATGGATTTCCCTTTCATTTGGAGTGATTACATCAATCTACATGTGTGTCGGATCACTTGCTATTTATAAATATCCAACAATTGGTAAGTCTGCTGCTAAAAACGTTGGTTCATTGTGCCGTGCTATACAATTGTTGATCCCCAGAATCCATGTTATATATTTACAAGTTGTCCATCCGACCATGCATATAATATTGCTACTATATATGGTCTAGTGATCCTGCTACAAATTTAGAGATTTTTAATAAAATCAAAAGGAGAATCTGTTATGTTGTTGGTCCTGAGCAAGCATCTCTGTTTCAGATTCTTTTCCAATGCCTTAATTTAGTTTCCCTGTGCCTTATCCATAAATATCTTCGCGGTAATTTTTCTGCTGAAATCTTGTAGGGGCGTCGGTTTTGCTTGGTAATTTGGCCTTGTGCCAAACACGTCCGAAGTTCACACTATTCAAAATATCAGAAGGTTGAAGGTTTGATGATGAAATAAATTGAGGATAAAATATTTTGTTTCTAGATTAAAGTAAAGATTTATTAACAGAATGACAAAAGTGTAAGAATAAAAATATAAGTGAAATTTTATTAACTGAATGTTATAAAATATTTGTGAAAAGAAAGATTGAGAAAATGCATATAGTTTTGTAGTTACAATTGTTCAAAGACAATTGTAAGTGTTTAAAATGTCCACAGAAGTTTAGAATTCATGGTTGTGTAGTAGCGGAATGTTAAGTCTTCTTATGTTCCTTCCTCATTTTGGTAAGTCGGCGACAGAGAGTGAGGAAGAAGGTAAGACAAATAAAGTAATTGTACTTAGAGTGTCCTGTTGTTGTTGTTGTTGTTGTTGTTCTCTTTGGCGGCGTGGAGTGAAAAAAAATAAAATAAAATTGGAAGAAGCGGTCGACGAGTCAGCTTGAAGTTTCTCCATTACATTGTGGCGAGATGCTATCAGATACTGCTCCCATTCTGACTGAATTGAAATTTCTTTTGTTACATTGCCACGAGGTACGTCAGCTAACCGCTCTCATGCTGGACTGATTTTGAACGGTCACCAACGTGGTTTAAATAGTGAAGCGCCAGCAGACCTTTTAGTTTAAATAGTGAAGCTCCGATTGCTCTTTAACTCAGAATTGAAACCCGACCGAATTGGCGTCAGTCGGCGATTCTACCTCTGGGCTAAGGGCGTTCGGTAAAGAAGGCAGACATTTTATCGCGTATATTATCATTATACGCGCCCAATATATATACATATAAAAACATGTTACGGAAATTAACGAAGATTAACGAAACATGGTTATAAACAACTGACAATTTGAAATGATTTGTTTGAACACTATTTTTGATCGATACTCATATTTAAAATTTATTAAATATTTAACAAACATTTATCGTAAATAATCAGGCCAGGAGATATAAATATATAATACTGTTTAATTAAAAACAGAATATCTACTTAAATATGAGTATCGATCAAAAATAATGTTCAAGCAAATCATTTCATATATATATATATATATATATATATATATATATATATATATATATATATATATTAAAATCGTGTCGCCTAGCAAGGCATTTTACTGCCACTGTTGTGCAAGGGGTTACATAGGAGGAATGTTATGAGAAAGATTGACAGGTTACAGGGGATGTCAGGAAGAGGGTAAGAGAAGGATGAGAATACTGATGAGAGTGGCGCGGACGGAGAAAAGAGCATGAGAGAGAGAGGATGCAAGTTAGTGAGACAGGAGTTGACTGGAGATGTCTAGTGCAACAGTTTGGGCTTCGCTGTTCTTGTCGAGGGTCTGATGTATATACTCAGTGACGGTCGTGAGGATATCAGCAGTAGACCTGGTGAAGCGGAAACCATACTGTTTGTCAGAGAAGAGTGTGTGGGCTGTGAGATGTTGTACCACCTCGGCGCTGTTGATGGCTTCGAACACTTTGCTAAAGATCGGTAGGAGGCTGATAGGACGATAATTAGCAGAGTCAGAGGGTTCTCCACTATTTTTATATATAAGAACCACGGAGGAGGATTTCCAGCAGGCAGGAAAGCAAGAAGCAGAGAGGCAGTAGTTATAGAGTTTAGAAAGAACAGAGGAGAGTTCAGGAGCACATTTCTTTAGGACAATGATTGGTATTCCGTCGCCACCGCTCGCTTTATGGGGTTTAAGCTTTGAAATTATGTTAGAGACCACCGAGGGAGTAATGGGTATGACAGTCAGTTGGGCTTGGGTTCGGGTTGGGAAGTCGAGTACAGATAATCCAGACGAGTCTAGTGTCGGATTGGTAGAAAATCTACGAGCGGAGCACTCAGCCTTGTCTGTTGAAGAGCTGAATACCCTAAATTCGTTGATTAAAGTGGGGATTGAGGACTTGCTGCTGTTCAGCACGCTTTTACAGAACCTCCAGTAATCTTTGGAGCCGAACTTACAGGATGCTATGCGCTACTTCATTCTGGCTGCAAACATCAGCTATTTCCCGTTCAGTAACATCGGGCGTCTTAGTGGCTTTGTAAGCTTATTTGTTTTAAAATTATTCAAAAAATGAAAGAACAAAAAGAAAAAAAATACAGAGCTGCGTATTAAGAGTAAGTGCTTCTTAGACCAGAGTTCATATGATACATTAGATATTATATATATTTTAACTGATTAAACAAAATAAAATATAGAGTGAAATTGAAACTTTCTTCTGAGAATGCAAAGCGTTCTGCTGCTGGAATCTTCTTTTTAAGTGGTTTTGGAGTCGATCATATTAATAGAAAAGACACAATCATTAATTATGACAGAAATATTAATTAACTGGAGGAAATTTATACGGGACATGGATAAATTAGACGAGTCATTCGACAACCATGCACACAATTACACACTTATCTTGACACGAAATAAACACAAAACGCTCTTAAAACGAAAAGTGACCCGTATCCACTAGAAAACTAACATTTCTGGTTACTTAAGGGAGTATAAAGTGGGGACTTAAAATAATAAAAAAGTGGAAACAAAGAGAAAAGGTACCAATGTGAATCCATCTCTTAGCTACGTTAACTAAACTAAAAGCAAAACAAACCTAAACTAAACTATCTTTGTCGGGGTCGCCAATATTGAATTGAGGATTCTCAATATCCTGATGTCTAACCGGTAGCAAAATGCCAATAAAAGTCGGCTCCTTTTATTCGCCAGATTCACCCACCACTCACTCACATTTTATCAAATGTTGATGGAGGCAGTCGTAGCCTTCTTGTCTGTATAAGTTCATTCTGTCGCGTCGGCTATTTCCTGACACGCATAGTCGATAGCAAGCAGAACACATAGTGCTCAGATGTAGTTAACGACGACATCAAATTGCTACAAACAGAACTGGCCTCAACGATAAACAACTTTCCGCGCAGCATGTAAACCATGATATATTGAATAAACTTGCACAATGGAAGTACGACCGTGCAGTGAAACAAGACATGAGCCAAAATTTCTACCGTCTCACTACAGTAGATGCTGTTTAGATAATTTTCAACCACACCGAAGTACTTTTTTGCCGAACCAGAAGACCATCGCATCACCAGTCTAGTGATTGATAGCTTATTACTGAAGCATTTTAGCCCACGCGCTAAGCTCATATGAAGCGAAACTACTACTTCGTTAAGCTGAAGTCGCCAGTCAGATTATATTGAAATGACACTCATTAAACATTAAAATAATCCCTTAGGAGACAACTCCTGGACGTCGGAGAGATTATCCGTCACCCATAAGAGGAACTAGAGGGCTAACTGGCATTCACGATAGAAGGATAATGGTTGGCCTCCTTACCGCATTACCGCACTTTGTTTATCATTTCCCTCTGCCCCCAAGCAAGGCGGGTTCGCTACTAGTTCGCCGAGGGTTTCTATAAGAGAACGAATTGTGTACAGGGAACGATGACAAAAGAATAAATGATAAATGATAAATAAAGAAGATTTTTTTTCTTTTAATCATTTCACCCCGAGCAAGGCGGAAACGCCACTCATGTGCAGGGGGTTACATAAATGTAAAAAGATTAATTAGAAAAGACTGAGGAGTACAAACTAGTTAGAAAGGAACAATAGAAAGCTGAGAAAGCAGGTGCGATGACAGATACATAGGTGGAGAGAAAGGGAAGGTTATACAGGAGAGGGGAGAGAGCTAGAGTCCAGTGGTTACTAGATGAGTATTAACTTTGCATTTAAATTTCTGGAGGTTGTAGCCGTCAGGAAAGCAAGAATACGGGAGTGAGTTCCACAGGCGGGAAGTGCGAGAGAGGAAGCTGCAGGAGTAGAATTGTCGTCTGCATTTGGCTAACCTGACTGTGAATGGGTGGGACCCAGTTGCCAGTCTGGTTGCACGAGTAAACACCTGTTGAGGAGGCATCAGTGACTTCAGCTCGTCCGAGAGAATATGGCCATTGATGTTGCATTTAAAATTAAATTAAACTTAACTTTTTAGAAAGAGGAATTAATTACAGACGTCTTCCATCCAGAATTCGCCATTCCCATCTATTTGCGAATATATTAAATCTAGGAACGCAACGCGATGCGAAGCGTATGTTGATAAATTTTAACGTTAGGCAAATTCAAACCGTCTTTAGAATAGCTGACGTAACAGATCACTCGACATAAATTAGGAATCCTGCAAACTCCCAAAATGAACAAAAGCCTAACTGCATTAATATAGAAAACTGGAGTGTAAAAGAGTCGGTAAAGGAGCATTTTTTCATAAGATCGGGATCGAACCAGACGTCGGATATGTTGGCCGGAAAAAGAAACGCCTTTCTATCCGCTTAACTGCAATCCAATTCACTTATTACGGTTGATATTGGCTTCTGTCATCGTATTTAATACTCTGATCTCAAGAACTGAAGCAACCTCATTATAGGCGGAGTATATGGCCGAGCTGGTAGCATCAGGTAAAGAAATTCCGCCTAGGACCGGTTTCGCCTGTAAGTTGTGAAGGAAAGCCTCCAATGTACATTAAAAGCGGGAGCAGACAACCTTGACGCATGGAGTGAGATGACATGAAATTCTTCGATCGTACGCCATTCACTTCCATCAGCACACCGGAAGACGCTTACAGAAAGTACAGAACGAAGCCAGTTGCCGAAAAGACAGCTACCAATGAACGATGGTCAACTGTATCGAATGCATTCATCATCATCATCATCATCATTTATTCATCACACCAAATGGTGCATAAGGCTGCAACTTTTTTTTTCCGGGGCAGCGTTGTTAGCCCTGCACCAAACCCATAAACCTGGAGGACCGTTCTTGGTCCTTACGTTTACAGCACCTGGTATTCCTAAATGGTCACCCATTTAAGTACTGACCAGGCTCGATGTTGCTTAACCTCGGTGATCGGGTGGGTACGGTGGATTCAACACGTATAGCCGTAGACACCGAATGCCTTAGACTGATCAAATTTGATAATCGTGCCGTCACTGTCTACTTTCTCGTTGGTCAAGCGCACGAAATGAAGGTTTTTTTTAATTGTGCTAACCTTCACAGCACGTCTGCTCAGAACCAGCCAGACTAGAGAGAATAGCCTGCAAACTGCTGGCTAAGATCTTGACTAAAATATTCAAAGCTGTATTTCGCATCGTCAAAGACCGAAAGTTACCTATCCCATCCAACCGTTCTTGTTTTTGCTAGCGACCTGATCACACTCCTGGTGAAGCATTGAGTTATAGACTCTTGCTTCATCCAGTAGTTGTAAAACAGTTCCGGCAGAGGCACAAGAACGAGGGAGTACTTCATGTAGAGTTCGTATGGAAGTCCATCTAATTCCAGAGTTTTGTTTCGGCCAAACAGCTTCATCGTTTCCCCGCAGCGTGAACCTAGACGCTTCAGCCTCCTCGAGGCAAGGAAACTCGGCGAAATAAGCATGGTAAAAAACAGGTCTCAAACCGGGCTATTTGAAAGTCGTCAAGAAAATTCTAACATTCCCGCGGTTGTAGTCACGGTCCGCTTAATCGGCAATGTGACGTACGCGATATGCAGCAAATTTCGTTGCTTAAAAAGACATTTCTTTTAATCAATCCCTAACTACAAAAGCTTCTTCCTTTTTGATAAGCAATGCCGTTTGTGATACTAACGCAATTTGACACTATAATCAGCAACAAACAACTTAACATTAGATTATTAAAAATCCTACCACTTAGTGCAAACCGCAACCCCGTCCATTACAGCTGTAGTATTCGTAGTAGCTGATCGTGGAAATCTCCTTCACCAAATAATGATTCATTTAATTTCCAGTAGCTAGTAGCCAGCCAATCTCATCGCAGGCTTAGCTAAATTTACACGACACCAGATGAGCCTATGAACTGTGCAAACTACAGAATAGAAACTTGGTCTAAGAGCCCTACGTTTGAAATGAGTTCACATCCGGGTTTTTAGTACTTGATCTATCCCCTATAAAATCTATGCCGCTATAAAGGACGGCACTTCAATCACACGCAAAACTAACGGGTTCTTAGTACTTGATCTATCCCTTATAAGATCTATGCCGATATAAAGGAATGCAATGCAATCACCCGCTAAAACTAACAGGTTTTTAATACTTGATCTATCCCCTATAATATCTCTGTCGCTATAAAGGACGGCACTGCAATCACCCGCTAAAACTAACGGGGTTTTAGTACTTGATCTATCCCCTATAATATCTCTGTCGCTATAAGAACCCAATCTATCGTGTTATTTAACCCATAACTGAAAGGAAGAGACGGATTGATACCTTTCCCATGGGTATTTGCGCGTAAGTGACTGCAAGGAATTCAACTGGAATTTGAACTCGGCTCCCCGATTTCTCGTTCCGAGCCGATATCCACTGCACCACAACGCACATCTACAATTACAATTACACAGTTCAAAACAGGATATTTTTAACTTCGTACACCAACAATATAAAATTGTTGCGTACTTATATTGGCATGTCAAGCCAATGCATGGTAGATCTCTTTCCTCACTTCTTCGGTCCGTAAAATTCTCCAATGAATGATCCAAGCAAAATATGAAAGAGCTGGCAAGTGTGTCGGACAGGGGTAATTTTAAGATTTTTTATGTTAGACAGTTTAAATTTATTTTAATGGCGGCATTTGAAAATGATTTCATTTCTCTGATTTAATAATTGGCTAGATTCTCTGAATTTGATAATTTTAATTTCTTCTAAGCATAAACTCCATCTGCTTCTAAAGCTATTGGGGCTTTGAAATTTGCCTATAATCTTTTATTCAGTCTTGAGGGGAAAGATTTCTGTCTTTTAATTCCCAGTAGTTGATCTTGTTGGATTATCCTCGCCGTTTACGGACTGGCCATAACTATATATATACTGCCGGCCATAACTATTAGGCCACCCGAGTGTTTTCAAAAAATGATGCATTTCATACTATTTTTAGTATTAGATGCCAATTGAATAATTGTAAATGAAAATAGAATGGTTCATTTGTTAATATTGCCCAATAACACGTGCATCAAATGAATTTATAAATATTTAATAATTACCTATATTGCAGTTTTATCAATGAAAGAATGAAGATAATTTGGAGTGATTTGGAAGAGTTCATCTTTGCTTCCTTGCCTTGTAAAATTATGCAAAGTAATAATAACAAAAGAACCATTCTATTTTCATTTGGCAATAAATACTAAAAATAATATAATACATCATTTCTTTAAAAAGAAACTGTGAGAGCCTAATAATTATGAATGGCAGTGTGTATATAGATATATATATATATGTCTCCTTCTACGTAGCTCAGAGGTAGAATCGCCGACTGACGCCAGTTTGGTCGGGTTTCAATCCTGAGTAAAAAGCAATTGGCTCTCTAACCGTACTGATGAGCTGTGATACAGCGAAATAGATCTGTCTGCGGAAGACTATTTACGCTCTCACACCCTAATTGAGCACTCTGGAAGAATGTAGACTTTGAATAAACAGTAGCTACTCTGACATCTATGCATCATTCATTCAGCAATGAATTAGAACACTCTCAGCTATTGGGCGTGTATAATGATAATATACACGCTACAAAGTCTGCCTCCTCTTACCCAGCTCCCGTAGCTCAGAGGTAGAATCGCTGACTGACGCCAAATCGGTTGGGTTTCAATCCTGGGTAAAAAGCAATCAGATGTCTAACCGTACTGATGAGCTGTGATACAGCGAAACAAATTTGTCTGCAGATGACTATATATATACTATATTTGAAAGAAAATCTGTCTTCAACTTCACATATCTTAGTCAAAACTTAAACTCCGTTCTTAGATGTTTTCATGGAGTCTCGTAATCACCATAGAAAATCGCTCCTACCACACATTAGCATGGGTCAGGCTAGTCTCACTGAAAACAACACATTGCGCCTCGTTGGCTTAACTCTCTCAGCAGACCTCAAGTGTTACGACTACATCGAATCCATAGCTAAATCTGCTCACTGTGTAGGGCCAGGAAGTTTTTCCCGTCTGAATCCATCCTGCACATACATAAACTTACCATCCGCCCATACATTGAATACTGCTATCACATCTGGTAGGGTGCCCCTGCTATTCATTTCAAGATTCTTGACAAAATCCACTGGTTAATCGGCAATGTGATCGATCCCGACTTGGTAGCTTAGTTCTAGTCACTTTCTCACCGGTGTAATGTAGCTTCCCTCTGTTTCTTCTACAATAACATTCACGGCTTCCGCTTCGACGAGCTTAGCTCCCTGGTGGCCCCTCTGCATGTATTTACCCGAGCTACTAGGTCCTACCCTTTTACAGTCTAACCAATGAAATGTAAGCGTAACTACTACTCCAACAGCTTCTTTTCTCGCACTTCCAACCCGTGGAATTCCCTTCCCTACACTTGCTTCGCTGACAACTACAATCTCCAAGAATTTAAAATAAGAAGTCAATTGACATTTTATGTCTCTCTGACTCGCATCCTTTCCCTCATGTTCTTTACCCCGTCCAGTCTACTTTCATCTGCTCTCTTCACTTCAGTGTTCTCACCCTTCTCTTACCCATTCACTGACAACCCGTTGAACTTTTCCTCTATCTTATCATTCTCCTCTTATGTAACCCCATGAGCACCAGCGGTAAAATGATAATAAAAATGATATATCCCAAAAAGGAATTCAGTATAAAATGATCAGTTGAAGAATGGAACTCCACACCAGGAATAAGAAATACAGATTTATTGCACTAAGGTACAATTAACAATAATACACATATAGGCAAGCTATGGGTTGGAGCGGAATCTACTATCGAATAGTGAATGCCTTCGCCTAAGACCTTTTTGTATTTACTAGCCTTCCCACGCAAGGCCAGATGTGACACATGGTCATTTTATAGTGGGTATTCCCGGACATATAGCCGGGCCAAAAAATTTCTGTCTATTTTTCTTCAGTCTTGGTTCTACCCTTCGGTGGAACCACGATTGGGTTTGTGCTCTCTACTCGGAAGCAGAGAGCGCCCTCTACCCGAAGGCAGAGTGCCGACAGTGTCATAGAGCAGTCAGGCGAATGCCTAAGACCTTTTTGTATTTACTAGCCTTCCCACGCAAGGCCAGATGTGACACATGGTCATTTTATAGTGGGTATTCCCGGACATATAGCCGGGCCAAAAAATTTCTGTCTATTTTTCTTCAGTCTTGGTTCTACCCTTCGGTGGAACCACGATTGGGTTTGTGCTCTCTACTCGGAAGCAGAGAGCGCCCTCTACCCGAAGGCAGAGTGCCGACAGTGTCATAGAGCAGTCAGGCGAATGCCTAAGATCTTTTTGTATTTACTAGCCTTCCCACGCAAGGCCAGATGTGACACATGGTCATTTTATAGTGGGTATTCCCGGACATATAGCCGGGCCAAAAAATTTCTGTCTATTTTTCTTCAGTCTTGGTTCTACCCTTCGGTGGAACCACGATTGGGTTTGTGCTCTCTACTCGGAAGCAGAGAGCGCCCTCTACCCGAAGGCAGAGTGCCGACAGTGTCATAGAGCAGTCAGGCGAATGCCTAAGACCTTTTTGTATTTACTAGCCTTCCCACGCAAGGCCAGATGTGACACATGGTCATTTTATAGTGGGTATTCCCGGACATATAGCCGGGCCAAAAAATTTCTGTCTATTTTTCTTCAGTCTTGGTTCTACCCTTCGGTGGAACCACGATTGGGTTTGTGCTCTCTACTCGGAAGCAGAGAGCGCCCTCTACCCGAAGGCAGAGTGCCGACAGTGTCATAGAGCAGTCAGGCGAATGCCTAAGACCTTTTTGTATTTACTAGCCTTCCCACGCAAGGCCAGATGTGACACATGGTCATTTTATAGTGGGTATTCCCGGACATATAGCCGGGCCAAAAAATTTCTGTCTATTTTTCTTCAGTCTTGGTTCTACCCTTCGGTGGAACCACGATTGGGTTTGTGCTCTCTACTCGGAAGCAGAGAGCGCCCTCTACCCGAAGGCAGAGGGCTGACAGTGTCATAGAGTAGTCAGGCGAATGCCTAAGATCTTTTTGTATTTACTAGCCTTCCCACGCAAGGCCAGATGTGACACATGGTCATTTTATAGTGGGTATTCCCGGACATATAGCCGGGCCAAAAAATTTCTGTCTATTTTTCTTCAGTCTTGGTTCTACCCTTCGGTGGAACCACGATTGGGTTTGTGCTCTCTACTCGGAAGCAGAGAGCGCCCTCTACCCGAAGGCAGAGGGCTGACAGTGTCATAGAGTAGTCAGGCGAATGCCTAAGATCTTTTTGTATTTACTAGCCTTCCCACGCAAGGCCAGATGTGACACATGGTCATTTTATAGTGGGTATTCCCGGACATATAGCCGGGCCAAAAAATTTCTGTCTATTTTTCTTCAGTCTTGGTTCTACCCTTCGGTGGAACCACGATTGGGTTTGTGCTCTCTACTCGGAAGCAGAGAGCGCCCTCTACCCGAAGGCAGAGTGCCGACAGTGTCATAGAGCAGTCAGGCGAATGCCTAAGACCTTTTTGTATTTACTAGCCTTCCCACGCAAGGCCAGATGTGACACATGGTCATTTTATAGTGGGTATTCCCGGACATATAGCCGGGCCAAAAAATTTCTGTCTATTTTTCTTCAGTCTTGGTTCTACCCTTCGGTGGAACCACGATTGGGTTTGTGCTCTCTACTCGGAAGCAGAGAGCGCCCTCTACCCGAAGGCAGAGGGCTGACAGTGTCATAGAGTAGTCAGGCGAATGCCTAAGATCTTTTTGTATTTACTAGCCTTCCCACGCAAGGCCAGATGTGACACATGGTCATTTTATAGTGGGTATTCCCGGACATATAGCCGGGCCAAAAAATTTCTGTCTATTTTTCTTCAGTCTTGGTTCTACCCTTCGGTGGAACCACGATTGGGTTTGTGCTCTCTACTCGGAAGCAGAGAGCGCCCTCTACCCGAAGGCAGAGGGCTGACAGTGTCATAGAGTAGTCAGGCGAATGCCTAAGATCTTTTTGTATTTACTAGCCTTCCCACGCAAGGCCAGATGTGACACATGGTCATTTTATAGTGGGTATTCCCGGACATATAGCCGGGCCAAAAAATTTCTGTCTATTTTTCTTCAGTCTTGGCTCTACCCTTCGGTGGAACCACGATTGGGTTTGTGCTCTCTACTCGGAAGCAGAGAGCGCTCTCTACCCGAAGGCAGAGGGCTGACAGTGTCATAGAGTAGTCAGGCGAATGCCTAAGATCTTTTTGTATTTACTAGCCTTCCCACGTAAGGCCAGATGTGACACATGGTCATTTTATAGTGGGCATTCCCGGACATATAGCCGGGCCAAAAAATTTCTGTCTATTTTTTCTTCAGTCTTGGTTCTACCCTTCGGTGGAACCACGATTGGGTTTGTGCTCTCTACTCGGAAGTAGAGAGCGCCTTCACTCCGAAGGCAGAGGGCTGACAGTGTCATAGAGTAGTCAGGCGAAGGCCTAAGATCTTTTTGTATTTACTAGCCTTCCCACGCAAGGCCAGATGTGACACATGGTCATTTTATAGTGGGTATTCCCGGACATATACGGGCCAAAACATTTCTGTCTATTTTTTCTTCAGTCTTGGTTCTACCCTTCGGTGGAACCACGATTGGGTTTGTGCTCTCACTCGGAAGCAGAGAGCGCCCTCTACCCGAAGGCAGAGGGCTGACAGTGTCATAGAGTAGTCAGGCGAATGCCTAAGATCTTTTTGTATTTACTAGCCTTCCCACGCAAGGCCAGATGTGACACATGGTCATTTTATAGTGGGTATTCCCGGACATAGCCGGGCCAAAAAATTTCTGTCTATTTTTCTTCAGTCTTGGTTCTACCCTTCGGTGGAACCACGATTGGGTTTGTGCTCTTCTACTCGAAGCAGAGAGCGCCCTCTACCCGAATGCAGAGGGCTGACAGTGTCATAGAGTAGTCAGGCGAATGCCTAAGATCTTTTTGTATTTAATAGCCTTCCCACGCAAGGCCAGATGTGACACATGGTCATTTTATAGTGGGTATTCCCGGACATATAGCCGGGCCAAAAAATTCTGTCTATTTTTCAGTCTTGGTTCTAATTGTGGAACCACGATTGGGTTTGTGCTCTCTACTCGGAAGCAGAGAGCGCCCCTCTACCCGAAGGCAGAGGGCTGACAGTGGGCCATAGAGTAGTCAGGCGAATGCCTAAGAACTTTTCTTGTATTTACTAGCCTTCCCACGCAAGGCCAGATGTGACACATGGTCATTTTATAGCGGGTATTCCCGGACATATAGCCGGGCCAAAAAATTTCTGTCTATTTTTCTTCAGTCTTGGTTCTACCCTTCGGTGGAACCACGATTGGGTTTGTGCTCTCTACCTGGAAGCAGAGAGCGCCCTCTACCCGAAGGCAGATGTACTGGACAGTGTCATAGAGTAGTCAGGCGAATGCCTAAGATCTTTTTGTATTTACTAGCCTTCCCACGTAAGGCCAGATGTGACACATGGTCATTTTATATGGGTATTCCCGGACATATAGCCGGGCTAAAAATTTCTGTCTATTTTTCAGTCTTGGTTCTACCCTTCGGTGGAACCACGATTGGGTTTGTGCTCTCCTACTGGAAGCAGAGAGCGCCCCCTACCCGAAGGCAGAGGGCTTGACAGTGTCATAGAGGAAATAGGCGAATGCTTAAGATCTTTTTTGTATTTACTAGCCTTCCCACGCAAGGCCAGATGTGGCTATGGTCATTTTATAGTGGGTATTCCCGGACATATAGCCGGGCCAAAAAAATTTCTGTCTATTTTTTCTTCAGTCTTGGCTCTACCTCGGTGGAACCACGATTGGGTTTGTGCCTTTACTCGGAAGCAGAGAGCCCTCTACCCGAAGGCAGAGGGCTGACAGTGTCATAGAGTAGTCAGGCGAACGCCTAAGATCTTTTTGTATTTACTAGCCTTCCCACGTAGGCCAGATGTGACACATGGTCATTTTATAGTGGGTATTCCCGGACATATAGCCGGGCCAAAAAATTTCTGTCTATTTTTCTTCAGTCTTGGTTCTACCTTCGGTGGAACCACGATTGGGTTTGTGCTCTCTACTCGGAAGCAGAGAGCGCCCTCTACCCGAAGGCAGAGGGCTGACAGTGCCATAGAGTAGTCAGGCGAATGCCTAAGATCTTTTTGTATTTACTAGCCTTCCCACGCAAGGCCAGATGTGACACATGGTCATTTTATATGCGGGTATTCCCGGACATATAGCCGGGCCAAAAAATTTCTGTCTATTTTTCTTCAGTCTTGGTTCTACCCTTCGGTGGAACCACGATTGGGTTTGTGCTCTCTACCGGGAAGCAGAGAGCGCCCTCTACCCGAAGGGCAGAGGGCTGACAGTGTCATAGAGTAGTCAGGCGAATGCCCAAGATCTTTTTGTATTTACTAGCCTTCCCACGCAAGGCCAGATGTGACACATGGTCATTTTATAGTGGGTATTCCTGGACATATAGCCGGGCCAAAAAATTTCTGTCTATTTTTCTTCAGTCTTGGCTCTACCCTTCGGTGGAACCACATTGTTTGTGCTCTCTACTCGGAAGCAGAGAGCGCCTCACCCGAAGGCAGAGGGCTGACAGTGTCATAGAGGAAGCTAGCGAATGCCTAAGATCTTTTTGTATTTACTAGCTTCCCACGCAAGGCCAGATGTGACACATGGTCATTTTATAGTGGGTGGGCCCCCGTGACACATAGCCGGGCCAAAAAATTTCTGTCTATTTTTCTTCAGTCTGGCTCTACCTTCGGGGTGAAACTGACATTGGGTTTGTGCTCTCTACTCGGAAGCAGAGAGGCCCTCTACCCGAAGGCAGAGGGCTGACAGTGTCATAGAGTAGTCAGGCGAATGCCTAAGATCTTTTTGTATTTACTAGCCTTCCCACGCAAGGCCAGAAGGGACACATGGTCATTTTATAGTGGGTATTCCAGGACATATAGCCGGGTCAAAAATTTCTGTCTATTTTTCAGTCTTGCCTACCTCTTCGGTGGAACCACGATTGGCTCGTGCCCCCTACTCGGAAGCAGAGAGCGCCCTCTACCCGAAGGGCAGAGGTTGGCTGCGTCACAGGGTAGTCAGGCGAATGCCTAAGACCTTTTTGTATTTACTAGCCTTCCCACGTAAGGCCAGATGTGACACATGGTCATTTTATAGTGGGTATTCCCGGCCATATAGCCGGGCCAAAAAATCTCTGTCTATTTTTCCCCAGTCGTGTTTCTACCCTTCGGCGGAATCACGACTGGGTTTGTGCTCTCTGCTCGGAAGCAGAGAGCGCCCACTACTCGAAGTAGAGAGCTGACAGTGTCATAGAGCAGTCAGGCGAATGCCTCAGACCTTTTCCATCGTCGTACCGCTCGTTACCGTCTTCTATAAAGTAAAGCATTCTATTCTCAGGGATGGCAGGATGTTCCACTATAACAAAAAAATAGTATTTTCACGACTTCACTATATAAAAAACCTACCAGTAAATATTCTCATCACCTCAGTTTATCTAGTTAAAGTTCCTCTTAGATATGAAATTGTTGATATAAAATTTTTTCACTAGAGTGTACAAGAATCCATTTTCTCGCTGGCTTTTCTTCAAAGAATTTTATATTATATTAATACTACCATATTAGAGGATATCGACTCGGAACGACAAACCGGGGTGCCGAGTTCGAATTCCAGTTGAGTTCCATGTATGCACTTACGCACAAATACCTTTGGAAAAGGCATTAATCCAACTCTTCCCCCCGGTTATGAGTTAAATAATGGGAGAAATTGGGTTCTATAGCCTTGACTGGCAACCACTCTAGCGCAGAAAACAATGGCAACCTACTACGAGATAATCGTCTGTCCAGTTAGTCATGTCTCTTTCAAGACATTATCGCCCAAAGCGTGTGTTACGTATAGCACTTAACTGACTGATTAAGTGCTTTGTGATGCAGCGGATATAGGCTCGGAACAAGAAATCCGGGAGCCGAGTTCGAATTCCAGTTGAATTCCATTTGAATCCCATGCATTCATTTACGCACAAATACCCTTTAGAAAGGTATTAATCCATCTCTTCCCTCCAGTTATTGGTTAAATAACAGGACAAATTAGGTTCTATAGCCTTGGTCGGCGACCAGTCTACCGCAAAAAGCAATGGCAACCTATTACGGGATGATTTTCTGCCCAGTCAATTCTGTCTGTTTCGACATATGATCGCCCAAAAGTGTATCACGTATGGCACTTCAGCTAAACTGACCATATTAGACATTTTCCTTCAGGCTTGAACAATAACAACATTAAACACACGAGTAGAAGCAATAACATTAATATTTTCTACAAATATCAAATGCATATCAATTATAAACAGGACAAAACATCACTTCGAAATATAATCCGAAAATGCGCATCTCTCGTTCACAAAAATGTATGGCTTACGGCCTTACGTGGAATACACCGGTTCTCGCTTGATCACCAAAGATCAACGTTGAGCCTGGTCAGTATTTAGATGGGTGACCGCTTGGTAATACCAGGTGCTGTAACCGTATAGTGAGCATCCGCATAATGTGCATTGTGGTGCAGTGGATATCGGCTCGGAAAGACAAATCGGTGAGCCGAGTTCGAATTCCAGTTGAATACCCTGCATTCACTTAAGCACTGGTACCCTTGGGAAAGGTATTAATCCGTCCCTTCCCTCCAGTTATGAGTTAAATAACAAGAGTAGGACTTGGGAACCCTGCCCTTAAAAAGAAATCCCAATGAATCTTGATACTCGAAAAGAAAAAAAAGTACTACTAGATGCAAAAACTTATATAAAAACAACAATCAATTGTTGAAAGAAAAAGGTATTACCAGCAATAAATAAATAAAAAAAAATTAGTGGGCAATAAATGACCCGCCGAGGTTGATATGCCATAAATCAAAAGAACCAACCAACAAAAATATATCTATTATAAAAATTTTAAACAGCTCACCTCATCGTCAAAAATAATATTTCACTTGCAATATCTAAACTAGAGTGAAGCATTATTTACGAATTTACATGTCCTTTGATGATCCCTGACAAAAGCATTGTTTCCAGAAGATCTATGTATGCAGCAGACCTTGCTGTAAAACCGTGTGGAATGTTGTAGAGGCGTCTCATGTTCTTCATAGTTGTCAACCTATAAAATCATGACAGTTGCAGGAAATTATGTCTGCATTATTCTCAAAACTTCCGATGACTCTGCACATAATCATGTACCTTTTTCTGTGTTCTTTCTGATGTTGGTCAAAGCTTTTCTAGTCTGTAATAAAAACCAAATAAAATCATTCTCTGTCGGATTTTTAAATTTGTTTACGAGCCTCTTAGATTTGATTTACATTTTCTGAGATAAAATAACCGTTTATTATCACATAAGTCCTGGATGTGACGGTAAACTGCACCCGGCAGCAAGGCCTCTGATTGAGAGGTTATGAGGAACATGGAACCACCTCTTAGTTGCTGTTGTTCTCAGGTCCACCCTAACCCGGAGTGGTAGCACCTGTTAGAGTCTCAGCTATGAGCAAATAGTTAACCCCTAAACTGGGGTCAAAACACTATGAAACTATAAAAATAGACTTTTACAGAAAAATATACATTTCTGAATGAAAAATATTACCAACAATAAAGTTTTGAAAAAAAAAATTATTATCATAACACATTTTTGAAGGAAAAAAATGACTACCAGCAATAAATGTTTGAATACAAAACTAGAATACATTTTCTGTTTCTAAAATAAAAAAATTATAACAATCTGACTAAATCAACCTTCTTTCTATAAGCAAACACTAAAAAAAAATAACCCTTAAAACCCTAACTTTTTGGCATTAAATAACCTACAGAGATTGATATGCCGTTAAACAAAACACACTCACCTATTATCACAGAAGACTTGTATCTGATATCTTAATGGACATAATTTCGTAATGTTTCTTCTGACACATGTTCTTATTCAGTCGACCTCATGGATCTTCTGAGATTGCAAAATAAATTCAAGAGTTGTAATGGTATCTGTGTGTCTTCCGTTTTGATACTTGCGAAACCTCTCCAACCAAACCCTTTATTACAATCACTGGGGTATATGAACTCCATAACTTACGTAGTAGTGCCTCTTGTGGAAGTCATGAGTTATCTCCCTCAAACCCTGTAAGTTACTTGTTCATCTCTGCTGTAGCCTCGTATTAAAATCACAAATCTTTGGGTCAAGTCACGTGAACTAACAAACGTCTACTGGGTTATGTGTCCTTAACGACATATGACCCAGTTGATATAGACATTGAAGAAGTTTCCTGAAGAAAGGCGGAGTATACAATGGCCGAAACGTCGTACAAATGGCAACAAAGAAGAAGACAATAGTCCGAATAATGTAAATACTACCTCATCTGAATAGATACATAAAAGTTATCTTTATTTAATCAGATAACATTGCATATAGAAACTGTAGGTAAAATTCGCCATAATTTATGGATTAAGCTCAGGGATCAGTTTATGTATTGATTATAATAGAGAATCATTCTCCCGAATGTATATTATATAGCAACAACAGTCCATGATGGTCACAAAGTAAGGGATCAGTTTATGTATTGATTATAATAGAGAATCAATCTCCCAAATGTATATTATATAGCAACAACAGTCCATGATGGTCACAAAGTCAGGGATCAGTTTATGTATTGATTATAATAGAGAATCATTCTCCCGAATGTATATTATATATCGACAACAGTCCATGATGGCCACAAAGTTAGGGATCAGTTTATGTATTGATTATAATAGAGAATCAATCTCCCGAATGTATATCATATAGTAACAACAGTCCATGATGGCCACAAAGTAAGGGATCACTTTATGTATTGGTTAAAGTAGAGATTCAACCTCCTCAGTGTATATTATATAGCAACAACAGTCCATGATGGTCACAAAGTAAGGGATCAGTTTATCTATTGATTATAATAGAGAATCAATCTCCTGAATACATATTATATAGCAACAACAGTTCATGATGGTCACAAAGTCAGGGATCACTTTATGTATTGATTATAATAGAGAATCATTCTCCCGAATGTATATTATATATCGACAACAGTCCATGATGGTCACAAAGTTAGGGATCAGTTTATGTATTGATTATAATAGAGAATCAATTTCACAAATGTATATGATATAGTAACAACAGTCCATGGTGGTCACAAATTAAGGCATCAGTTTATGTCTTGATTATAATAGAAAATCAATTTCCCGAAATTTTAGAAATTTTCTTAACTTTTTTCGGTCAGTCAGCCTGCAACTGGTAAGTTTTAGCCAGTGTGATCTTATTTTGCTGTATTTATTGAATGTTTTATTATTTTTTTTTATTTATTCCTTTGGTTCTTATCTTTTCTGTCTAATTTTTGTTCCTATTTTGTTACTAACCTAAGTTCTCTACTTGTCGCTCTTGTAATGCACTGCGACTATGTTTGTGTAAATTGTTTTTAATTATCAAATTTAGGTTTGACTTTTACTAAGTTAAAACTTAGTTAACTTCAGTCACACATTTATTCTTTTTTTTTTTAATTGGAGTAGATAGTACCTTCTATCACCCGGTCTCACACTCCACCCCCTTCTTTTGGACAGGAGTAGAGGTGATCGCATTGTTTCTTGTTTAGGAAGAGGTTCCCGGTTGATCTCTCTCTTTTTCGGTCTTTATGTTGGTTCGGCTGGAAGCTTTTTGCAGTTGGTGAGTATGGTGGCAATGTCTCTTCATTCTGAGGGTACCAGGTTGGCAGTTTCCTGGTTTCTGCTTCCGACTGGTATTTAGGAGCCCGAACTCTTGCGTAGCGTCTTGAGAGGCTGCTCTGATCAACAGTTGAATAATATCGGGGTTCGTGTAGTGCCATTTCGCGCATGGACGGGCGTCCCTGCATGAATTTCCGATGGGCAACCTCGAGGCCACATTATGCTGCAGGCGGCGCCATTCACCATCCTTCACCTGCTGCATTTAACGACCATCTGTCCCTACTCTAGACCTCTCTCTATCCACAACTACAACCAGCATGAAATTAAAAAAACAAAATAGCAAGCCTAAACCAGCTAGTCATAAATCACCCAAGCCTATCTGCGTTACCTTCACAAATATACGAGGTATTCGCAGTAACTTTAGTAGTGTAGAATCATTCCTTCTAACTTACTCACCCGGTATCTTAGCTATATGTGAGACTAGCCTTGACCCTTCTATCCCCTCTTCAGAGCTGTTCGTTCCTGGTTAACTTCCTGTCTTCAGGAAGGACTCCAATGTCCATATGCATGGTCTTGGTGTATATGTCAGCGAACAACTCCCCCTAGCCAGGGTCACATCTCTTGAATCCGTTGATCATTCCTTCATGTGCTTTCGCCTCTCACTTCTAAGCTCGGTTAGTTATCTCTTCTTCCTCTACCGCTCCCCCTCCTCCTCTGACTGTACGGTACTTGATTGCATCTCTACTAATATCGACAGGGCCATTTCTTCTCACCCATCTGCCCATATATTTGTGTTTGGTAATTTTAACGCCCACCACACCAAGTGGCTTGAAAACTCAGCCACCGACCTTGCTGGGATCCGCACCATGCACTTTTCAATAGCCCAAGCTCTAACGCAAGTGGTGGACTTCCCCACGCGTTTCTCTAAAAACCCTAACGGAAGGTACTCTTTTCTCGACCTGTGCTTTACCTCCATCCCAGACTCCTGCACTACCAGGCAACTCTGCCCCCTCGGAAACTCTGACCATGCCGTAGTCTCCGTAAACATATCAATCCGCACTAACTCTACCCAAGAAAACCAGACCAGCAGAATATCATACTGCTACCAAAGAGCCGACTGGGACTCGTTCAGGGACTTCCTCTGCGACGTCCCTTGGAATAACGTCTTCGATCTTCCTGTCGAAGACTGTGCCTCCGAAGTCTCCTCAAGGATGGCATCGATGCTTTTATCCCGACCAGGAAATTCCTACTAAAACCAAATGCGTCCCCATGGTTCTCACCCGCTTGCACGGCCGCCATTGCCCACCGGAACCATTTCTTCCGGCTCTATCGAAGCTGCTCGTCGAACCAAAACAGGCGCCTTTTCACCTCAGCACGGAACAAGTGTAAAAAAGTGCTGAACGAAGCCAAGAGGGCGTTTGCTACCAGAATTAGGCAACACATAGCATCCTCTAAGTTTAATTCCAAAGATTACTGGCGTCTCTGCAAAAGCGTGCTCAGCAGGAACAAGACTTCAATACCCCCACTAATTAATGAGTTTGAAGTTCTCACCTACCCAACCGACAAGGCTGAATGCTTTGCCCGTAGATTCTCAACCAATTCGACACTGGACTCGTTAGGAATACCTACACCAGACTTCCCACCCAGAACTAAGGCTCAACTAAATAACGTCCACATTACACCCTCGCTGGTCGCCAAGATAATTGCACAACTTGACCCACACAAAGCGAGCGGCGGTGACGGAATCCCAGTCATAGTACTGAAGAAATGTGCCCCAGAACTCTCCTCTGTCCTCTCTAAACTCTATAACCTCTGCCTATCTGCTTCCTGCTTTCCTGCCTGTTGGAAGACCTCCTGCGTAGTTCCTATATTTAAGAATTCTGGCGAGCCCTCAGACCCCGCCAATTACCGCCCTATTAGTCTCCTTCCGATCTTTGGCAAAGTTTTCGAAGCCATTATCAACGCCGAGGTGATTCAGCATCTCATGGCCAACGGGCTTCTCTCTGACAAACAGTACGGGTTTCGCTTCACCAGGTCTACTGCTGATATGCTAACGACCATTATAGAGTACATATACCGAGCACTCGACAATAATGGTGAAGCCCGAACCGTTGCCTTGGATATCTCCAAAGCATTCGACAGGGTCTGGCATGCTGGCCTCTTGTGCAAACTGCGGAGCTATGGGATAACTGGACATCTGTTTGACCTCATCCAGTCTTTCCTCTCTAACCGCACATTGAAGGTGGTATTAAATGGGCATGCCTCCCAAAACTACCATAGGAACGCGGGCGTCCCTCAAGGTTCTATCCTAGGTCCCACGCTCTTTCTTATCTACATTAATGATCTCCCCGACACCATTAGATTCCAAGTTGGCATGTATGCCGATGACACAACAATCTACTCTCACATCGATCAGAAACCAGGTCTGGACGACAAAGTGAACCTCGCTGCCGTACTTAAAAGGGACCTCCAATCCGTAGTGGCCTGGGGTAGGAAATGGTTGGTAAATTTCAATGCCTCTAAAACGAAGCTGCTATCAACTAACCTCCATAGACAATCGCATCTACCTCCCATTAGCATGGGACAGGCTAGCCTCCCAGAGAGTAAAATACTACGCCTCCTTGGCCTTACACTCTCGGCGGACCTCAAATGGAATGACTATATTGAATCCATTGCCAAATCTGCTGCTATGAAAGTGGGCTCCCTGTGCAGGGCCCGGAAGTTTTTCCCACCTGAATCTATTCTGCACATATACAAATCTACCATCCACCCGTGTATTGAATATTGCTGCCATATCTGGTCGGGTGTCCCTGCTGCTCTCCTTGGGCTTCTTGACAAAATACAAAGGAGGATCTCTAACGTGGTTGATACTGACTTGGCAGACCGGCTGCAGCCGCTCTCTCACCGGCGTGATGTGGCTTCCCTGTGCCTCTTCTACAAGTACTTTCATGGCTTCTGCTCCGATGAGCTTAGATCACTGGTGCCGCCTAAGCACGAATTTACACGAGATACTAGATTAGCAACTAGATCCCACCCTTTTACAGTTAAACAAATAAGATGCAACCGTAAATTCTACTCCAACAGCTTCTTTTCTCGCGCTTCCCGCCTGTGGAACTCCCTTCCACAACTCTGATTTCCCGACAGTTACAATCTCCAGGTGTTTAAATGTAGGCTCAATAGACACCTCCTATCACACTAACTCCCAATTATTCTCAGAACACTCTCATCTACCGAACCCTCATTCTCGGTATCCTTACCCGCCTATCACCCACCCTCTGACATTTCCTATATTTAATCATCCTTTCTCCACTCTACGTAGCCCCCTGCGCAGTAGTGGCAGTGACATGCCTTGCACGGGGTGAAACGCTTATAAAATAAAAAATATATTATGTAGCAACAATAGTCTATGATGGTCACAAAGTAAGGGATTGAAGGTAATGTTGACAATGGATATAGAGTATCCTCTTGGCATCTGTTGACCATGTCCGTAATAGTAGATGGATATATAGTATCCTCGCCGCACGTAATCTGTTCAATGAAACAACGTCAAAGATCATCATTCTTGAATCAGACACTCTCCAGAATTGGATTTGAACTTCAATACTTGGAAAAATATGGCCGCCTTTTATACATGTAGCATTGAATATTTTGAGCTTCCTGATTGGTTAAGACTTCTATTGGTGAACTACAAAATGAGAATCAGCACAGTATATAAGTACCAAAAATCCAACAGAATCAACCCACCTTGAACAGTGGTCCTATTTATACAGGAGTCTACAGGTATGTATTTGGAAAATATCTAATCTAATCTAAACTTATTCATAAATGGAACTTTGTGTGTGTATGTGTCTGTGTGTGAGTGTCCATTACCTATAGACTCCGAAACGGCTGAACCGATTTTCTTGAAAATTGATACAGTAGTACTATAAGCGTCTGCGAGTTGTGTCGAAGTAGCCCCGATAAACATCGAAAATCGATAATCGAAAACATCGGGTTGTAGAAGGAGTGGTCCGATTTTCATTAAATTTGATACACTGATAGACAAAGACATAAGAAACGATATTCAGAATGTTCAAGGTTGCAGTTCTTTCAATAGTGCAGAAAATCAATAATATATATATATACATATAGATAGATAGATAGATAGATAGATAGATAGATAGATAGATAGATAGATAAGGCAAGATGTTTGTGTGCGTGTTTATCTGTCTGTATGTCCTTTATACAAATCCACAATTTTTTTCCGATTCTCACCAAACTTCACACGAATATTCTTCCCACGAATAATCAACCCACCTTGAACAGTGGTCCGATTTATACAGGGGGCTACAGGTATGTATTGGGAACATATTTTTTAAAAATCCACAGTGATGTTCCAAACGGCACGCGTATACAAATGGTGTTGTCGGTGTTACTAGATTTTCTGGTCTATAAAGAATGCACCTGGTGTTTTCTAGACTTCTTCGGGAAGGCTGTTTTTGCCATTTTATTTTTCACAAAAGCACATAAAAAGCGCCAAAACGACGTGCATCTATGATGGAGGACTCGCTTGCACCTCTAGAAGAAGAAGATACAACAGCGAATGTTACACAAACGAAATAAACGGGAAAGAAACATGACTAACAAATCCCGCTTCTCCCAATAATTGATTCATTGATTCGTTTTTTACAGCTTATCAACACTTTACACTTTATGAAATGAATTGTTTGAACATTATTTTTTATCGATACTCGTATTTAAGTAGATGTTCTGTTCTAATGAAACAGTATTATATATTTATATCTACCGGCCTGATTATTTTACGATAAATTTTTATTACGATAAATTTTTATTACGAAAATTCGGCATGATTCGAACCTGCGACCCCTATCTATACAGGGGAAGCCACCATCCGATCCGTCTTAGAGTCATCTTAGACCTCTCGACCACAAATAGCCTCCAGTCCAAATGAGGCCTCTATCAAGGCCACACAACACAATTTTCGATCCATCTTAAACAAACATATCTGTTCTGAAATGTATCGTAATGTCAACAAATGTAAACATGTTACGGAAATCAACGAATTTTAACGAAACTTGGTTACAAGCAACCGACAATTTGAAATGAATTGTTTGAATTGTTTACACTTTATTTAAAGCTCTTAAATGTGTTTTAATTCTAAGATAATTTTTGCGATTATAATGTTTTAATGATACAAGACTTACGAATGAAACTTACATTAGTCAGTTAAGTGCCATACGTAATACAGGCTTTAGGCGATCAGGTCTCTAAAGAGACATGACTGACTAGGCAGAAAATTATCCTGCAGTCGGTTGCCATTGCTTTCTGCTGTAGACTGGTTGCCAGCCAAGGCTATAGAACCCAGTCTGTCTTGTCATTTAACTCATAGCTGACTGAAGAAGAGATAGATTATATTACATTATTATATTAAGTATAATTAGGGGGGATCAGTTTATTACTTCATAACAATAGAAAACCGATCCCCCACTTTATTACCAGTACAAATTTAAATTAAGTTTCCAATTATTATATTTATTCAGTCAGTTAAGTGCCATACGTGATACAGGCTTTAGGCGTTCAGATCTCTAAAGAGATATGACTGACTAGGCAGAAAATTATCCTGCAGTAAGTTTCCATTGTTTCTGCTGTAGACTGGTTACCAGTCAAGGCTATAGAACCCAGAAGAAGGAAGAAGAGATAGATTATATTACATTATTGTATTAAGTATAATTAATGGGGGGTCAGTTTATTACTTCATAACAATGTTTCCAACTATTATATACAGTCAGTCAGTTAAGTGCCATTCGTTATACACCCTTTGGGTGATCATGTCTCTAAAGAGACATGACTGACTGGGCAGAAGATTATCCCGCAGTAGGTTTCCATTGTTTTGGGCGGTAGACAGGTTGCCAGCCAAGGCTATAGAACCCAATCTGTCGTAATATTTAACCCGTAACTGGGGTGAAGAGACGGATTAATACCTTTCCCAAGGGTATTTTTGCATAAGTGAATGCAAGAAATTCAACTGGCGTTCTTACCTTAAGCTGACTTGAAACAAGGATTACTTGCTGAAATGTACTATAAAAGCATTTCTAAATTACGGTATCATTGTTATTGGAGCTGTCATCGCCTTATCAGAGGCGATAATTAAGAGCGATACACAGTAGCCGTCAAAAAATGCCAAGTGTGGAGGACGAATTTGGCATAAATGTTTATTCGTACAAATCATTTTTATACCTTTGCGAAAAAAATCAAATTGTAGATTCTTCGATTTCTTCGTGCAATATAAAATCAGCTGTCACCTTTTAGTTAATAATTCAAAATCAGACACTCTTTGTTTTGTGAGATTAATAGAACACTCACAGAACAAGTATTAGCAAGAACACACAGACCGGTAAATAGGTCTACAGAAATAAGAAAATAAATATGAGGGAGGAGGTACCTGTGTAGTTCAAAGAAACAACCACTTGTGGCCAAACTGACTGACCGATTTGTCCCCGATGAGATTATATCAATTGGATATATTGAGTAGCAGACAACAGACTTCGTTACCATCTTAACTCCACTAATGAAGAGCTTCGAACCGCAGAGGCCGTATATTTTTATAGAGGCACCTGCGTTGAATGCAAGTGATGGGGCGGGTCGTTTGTTGAAAAATGGCCGGCAAGGGAACGGTGGGAATATAAAGTTCTGGCACATTGCCCGATCGAGTGATCAAACTCTGACTTGGGCCGAAATTCACTGGCTTACACACGCTCACTAACAGTTGATCTTGTCGGTACTCTAAAGAGCGCGGCGTTTGTGATACATATAACACATGCTAGTCTGGCATAAGGCTTGGTAAACTCTGAAAAACAACTGAGGGTCAAATTCAACTAAATAATAGCAAGGTTAATGAATATTTTCAGCAGGTGACTGAACTCAAATGATGGCAAGGCAGACATGGTTTTTCTTCACTCGCACTTACCGCTTATGAAAATCTCTTCTGACATATTGCTTTCCAGTCAATTATAATCGCCAAAAAATTAAATGCAATGTCAATCGTGATCTTCGGTGTTGTTAATGATTCTCTTTTTATTGTTCCTTCTCATTAATAATGTATACATTTCTCATATTCTTTACGCAAAATAAGCCCTTTCCTTTTAATGGCTTTATTGAATTTGTTGGGATAAATTTATTAAAAGAAAAATTTTACAATAATTCTCTCTCAATTAACAATGATTTAAATTTATATATATATATATTTTTAATCATTTCACCCCGAGCAAGGCGGATATGCCACTGCAGGGGGCTACATAACTGTAAAAAGATTAATTAGAAAAGAGTGAGGAGTACAAACTAGTTAGAAAGGAACAATAGAAAGCTGAGAAAGCAGGTGCGATAACAGATACATAGGTGGAGAGAAAGGGAAGGTTATACGGGGGTGGGGAGAAAGCTAGAGTCCAATGGTTAGTAGATGAGTATTGACTTTGCATTTAAATTTCTGGAGGTTGTAGCCGTCAGGAAAGCAACAATACAGGAGCGAGTTCCACAGGCGGGAAGTGCGAGAGAAGAAGCTGCAGGAGTAGAATTGTCGTCTGCATTTGGCTAACCTGACTGTGAATGGGTGGGACCCAGTTGCCAGTCTGGTTGCACGAGTAAACACCTGTTGAGGAGGCACCAGTGACTTAAGTTCGTTGGAGCAGAAGCCAAGAATGTATTTATAGAACAGACAAAGGGAGGCCACATTTCGACGATGGGGAAGTGGCTGCAGTCGAGCCACCAGATCAGTACCTATCACATTACAGACTCTCCTTTGGAGCCTGTCGAGAACACTGAGGAGGACGGCAGTGGGGCCTGACCATAAATGGCAGCAGTACTCCATGCACGGACGGATGGTTGACTTGTATATATGCAGGATGGATTCAGGCGGAAAAAAACATCCTGGATTGACATATCGACCCAACCTTTTTAGCAGTAGATTTTGCTATGGATTCAATATAGTGGTTCTATTTGAAGTCTGAGGACAGGGTAAGTCCGAGGAGGCGTAGTGTATTGCTTGGTCCATGCTTATGGGAGGCAGGAGAGGTCGCCTGTAATGGTTGACAGACAACAGCTTGGTCTTAGACGCATTGAAGTTGACAAGCCACTTCTTGCTCCAGTTCACCACAGAGTGTAGATCTCGTTCAAGGTCAGCAGCGAGATTATGTCTGTCTGCCACGACAGGTTTCTTACTGGTGCGGGAGTATATTGTAGTGCGTAGATGCCTACTTGGGATTTGATCTCATCTGGGAGGTCGTTGATGAAAATAAGGAAGAGCGTCGGGCCCAGGATAGAGCCCTGTGGGACACCAGCATTCGTGCTGTAGGATGAAGAGGCACGCCCGTTCAAAACGACCTTCATTTTGCGGTTATTTAGAAAAGATTGGATTAGGTCAAGCAATGTCTAAAAATTCGTCCATAACCTAATACTAGTTAAATTCAGGAGTCATTTGGGAATGCGAATAAACTGTCTTTTTTTCTTCAATATTTGTTACTTTTTAGAAAATCTTCCTCAAATTGCAAAAACAAAAATGCAATAAAACTATGCCATTGTTTATTTGGATAAACTTTTAATTGCTCTTATAAACAAAATAAATTAATGATATATTCTGAACAGAAAAAAAATTCCATGAATAATGAATTTTACAATAATTGTTTTCATTTATTTATTATTTCATTATTTGATTATATTAATTTATATAGTTTAAAGAAAATTTTAAAATTTCCTCCTCTATCGTTAACGCTAGGATGCGAAATTAATACATGAAGACAACATTTTACTAATCAAAAATGTAAAAGCTCAATACAAAAAATTTAGCCTTTGGGTTTTTAAAATAATTATAACATTTTAATTGTGTGCATGCTAATTACTCGTATTTTCTTGTACGGGTGGCTGCACATGATATATATCATCAAAAAGTTACGTGTTTCAATGGTTGCGCTCCATACATTAAAAAAAAAATTATATAAAGATTTTCCAAAAGTGTACAATTCTTTTATCTCGCTTCAGTGTTTTCTATGTCATCGTTTCAACATTGCTTTACAAATCATTCCTTTAAAATTTAAAGCATCTGTTATGTGTTAGTTCCTAATTTTCTGATTTTGTTTCAAAATCAGGAAATCAGGAAAAATATTTGTGAAATTCACAAAATCAAAAATATTTGTGAAATTCACAAAATAATTGTGAAATTTACAAAATCAGGTAATATATTTGTGAAATTCACAATTTGTGGAGGAACTAAAAGAATATGAAAAATAGATAATAAAAATAATAATTGATAAATGCCATAACATTTCATAAATTGTCCAGTTACCTCTGTCGTCAAATATTTTATTTTCATTCTGTTATTAAGGTGTTAAATTTTTTAAAAGACAGCTTTATATTATTTAAATTCTTATTTTTCATAAAACATCTTCGAAAGCAAAGCTGCAAAGCTAATCTAACTAAAATTCTATAACATATTGGATAATTGCTGAAAACATTGTTTTAAAATTTAAATTTTAACATATAGTTAAAAATTAAAAAAAAAAAATTTGTACGTATAAGATTTATGCCAAATTCGTTTTCCATACTTGGCATTTTTTATGGCTGCTGTATACCAAGATGTGCGTTGTGGTGCAGTGGATATCGACCCGGAACGACAAATCGGGGAGCCGAGTTCGAATTCCAGTTGAATTTCTTGCATTCAGTTACGTACAACTACCCTTCGGAAAAGTATTTATCCGTCATTTCCCTCCAGTTATAGGTTAAATAATAGGACAGATTGAGTTCTATAGCCTTCTATAGCAACCAGTCTACCATAGAAAGCAATGGAAACCTACTACGGGATAATCTTCTGCCCATTCTCTTTCTAGACATGATCGCCCAAAGCGTGTATCACATACGGCACACACCTGAGTAACTGACTGTATACCATGTCATTTATCGCCTCTGATAAGACGATGGCAGCTCTAATAACAAGGATATCTTAATTAAGAAACGCTTTTATAATACATTTTAGGCAGTAAGCAAGTAATTCTTGTTTCAAGTAAGCTTAGGGTAGGTTCCAATTTGGTAATTTGAACAAAATAATATGTCAGCGATGTCTATTTTACTTTTGCAAGATTTTTTAAAACCGAATATTGGCTTCTGTTTAGAATAGATGAAAAATGACCGAAAAATTGAAATTGATTTTAAACCAAAAACATTTTAGATTCCGATCAATATAATTTCTGTTTGAAATACACCATGATATTTTGCTTACTGGAATTAATAAATTTCATCTTTTGACTTTCAATTAAAGCTAAAATTAAAGCATCAAGAAAATTTCTTATTTTTAAAAATTCAATTTCAATTTAGGAATCGAAAATGAGTGGAGGTACCTAGTTTAATCATAATAAATGTCGCTTTAACTCAGATCAAAAATAAAAAAAAACTGTTATTTTTTTTGTTTCTAAATCGACTATTATGAAAAGAAATCTATAATAACCTTGTAGCTATAGTGTATACATATCACCGGAAAGAAGCAGTTTAGACTATAACTGTGTGAAATGACACTTTCCCGTTAAACTTAAAAGAAAAAAAATCCCAAATCCCCTAATGTATAAACTATATTTTCAAAATTCAAAGTCGATATTCCTTCTTATTAGTTAAAATAAACACACACATAAAAATCTAAATTTATTCTGTCGTCTCTCTCCACATTAATTCTTTAAATAACAAATATATTGTAAATCATTTTCACTATGATTATTGAACATTGCCTGATGACGAGATAAAATCCCGAAAGTTATAAATTTTCGTGTCACAATGTAAACTGAATTAATTTTAAATGAACAAATTGAATTATATATATATAATATATATATATAGGGTGTCTATAAATTCTGTGTGCACTTTAAAAAAATTATAACTTTATTTGTATTTGTGATAGAAATAATCTGGAAAAAATGCTATAAAGTTTAATGTACCTAGTTTTAGGTATAGTTATTGAATAGTTCTTTACCACAGAAATTTGCAATAATCTTTAAATAAGAAAACATATGAACTGCAAAATTATATTACCCTTTGTATTGCTAATGATGGGGGACATGTGGAAACTTAAATAAAATTTAAATAAAGCCTTAAAAATGTAAAATTTACTCTTTTTAATCCTTTTTACAAAATATTTCTATTGTAAACAGAAATAAAGTTGTAATTTTTTAAAAGTGCACACGAACTTATGGACACCCTATATATATATATATATATATATATATATATATATATATATATATATACGTAAAAAATCACAAATCCCCAAAACCTACCGCGGTTTCACACAACGGCTCGTCAGGGCCGTTGTGTGAAACCGCGGTAGGTTTTGGCGATCTTGTGATTTTTTACGTGTCTTTGCTCTACATTGCTTCCTATTTGTTATTTCGCTTTGGTTAGTTCTGTATCGAGCACTTTTTCTTTCTTTGTGGTTGGTTCCGTTTGGGTTATTTTTTCTTTACTGCGGGGTATTGTATGTATTGTCTGTATTCCGCAGTTTTCTTTTTTTTCCCCCTCTTGTCCAACGCCTTATAGCGACGGACAGTAACGGAGTTAGATTCTGTCTGTTATTTGTTGTCCTTAAAGTTTATTTTCGTATAATTTTAGGATTTAGATACTTACAGAATCGGTCTTGTTATTATATATATATATATATATATATATATAACGTGTATTCAGGCAGAAAGAATAGTTCAAACAAGTTTAATTAAACATTATATATATATATATATATATATATATATATATATATATATATATATATATTTGCATTAGTTAGGTTGATTTGACGATATACTAGTTGTATTCATATTCAAATATCTACTATTTAGATAGCAGTCGATACAATTGATGGCTAAACTATTCCATGAACTTGAAGACTAAACTACTAGAGAAATAGTAGTGACTACTTCTAGTTAATTATAGTTTACCACATTTGATTCGTGACTAATTTTTCTGCTTCCGATATTAACATAGACAGGGTACTAAAACCTAATATTCTGGACGTAGATACTAAAACCATCAGGTCAGAAAAATATGGTATCACTGGTACCATATATTTTAAAACTTGCTTACGTATACTGTTTTATGTATACGAACTGTTTAGCGAATGTATAAACTTTGAATAATCTATTAACATTCTAAGGTTAAGTGTTGTCTTCCATATCAGCATAATTGTTTGAATAAATTAATGACAATCAGTGATATCTTGCATATATTTAAGAAACTTTAACATCCAGGAATGGGGAATGTATCGAACGTCTTACGACAGTTTATCCAAGCAGTACTGAGATTTTCTTTCGTATTGAAATAATTTTTTAAGATCATCCTATTAATAAGTAATTGGTATTACATCCGTAAGAGACACGTTTGCACCCTTTATGTTCAAACTGTTGTATGTTATTTTCTCAAATAAGAAATGTCTATTTTTTCAGAACAGATGTCAATAGTTTGAAAGACATGTAATTGGTATGTAGAAGTTTGGAATATTTGTGTCACAATTAAAATTTCTTTGTTGATACATGTCGGAATTTTAGTGGGATTATGGATCGTTATTTGAAGTCCTTTGGGTAGATATTTGTGTGCATCATTTAAATAATAGAGTCAACATTTGGAATTTTATCTATTCCTGTCAATTTTCAGTTGTGTGTTTATTCAAGTGCAAAAATACTATTATTATTTTGTCATTTTTTATCATAATTCGATTTCTGCTATGGTCGCACTACCTGCCAAGTCTGCGAAAAGTTCTAAGGCAGGTCGTGGTGTGTTTTTATTGCAACATTTCATGTTTTTTCTATCTCCCATAACATCCCTAGCGTTACATAGACAATATTTTCCTTAGTGTGTAAGCTGTAATTAAAAGACAATTTTTTGTATATCTCTTAAGCTGGGCTTCCAGGGATTGTTTAAATGTTTTGTTTTGTTCTATATTTTGTCATTCCAAGTGCACCTACTATCGCTGGCATGAATCTTGTTTTAATTTCCACATTTGTTTCTATTACAATTTCAAGGTCTTTATATTTTGACAGTTTTTCGAATTCCTGGGTTGCTATCTACAATCCGCTGGACAAACCATATAAATTCTTTTTGGTTTTTAACAATAATGTCTGGCCTATTTGCCTCAATTTGTCTGTCTATGTAGATGGTGTAATCCCATAGAATGGTGACATCTTCTATTTCTGTAACCGGTGCTGGGTGATGTTCATACCAGTGTTTGTTTACAGATTTTCCATAGTGTTTGCACATTGTCCAATGTAAATATTGTCCCACTCTATCGTGATGATTTTTATATTCATCTGGGGCAAGTACAAAACAGCCTGAGATTAGATGGTCTATTGTTTCTTGGTGTTTATCACAAAACTTTCATTTTGGATCCATATTATTATGTATAATATTTGCCTGAAATTTCCTAGTAAAAGACTTTGGTCTTGTGCTGCAAGAATAAAGCCTTCAGTTTCAGACTTTAATCCAGATGCTCGTTACCATCGATGATTATTAACTTTATCAATATTGGATTTATTAGCGCGTTCTTGATATTGGCCATGCAGAAGTTGTTTCATCTGTTCAAGAGCTTTATCCTTGGCTTTCTTTGTCATATTTTTTGCAGCAATATTTGGTTCTTGTTCTGCTTTTCTACAGAATCTACTGACTTTAAATCTTGTTTGTATTTACTGCCTTCTTTCATTATTGTATATTTCTTCTTTCTGCTTTTATGTTGTTTGACTAATTGTATTATCCAGTCCTTTGTTGTCTCCGTATATATTAGCAAGCCAATAGTTGTTTTCTTGTTTGACAATTCTAGCTGAATAAGACCTTTTCCACCTTTTTGACGGGGTATGTACAGTCGGTATACATCAGGCTTTGGATGATGCATCTTATGCTACGAAAAAGTTTTCTTGTTTTAGAATCCATTCGTCTGATGTCATTTATAGTGCAGTTCAAGATGTTTTATTATTATGTCATTTTTCATCATATTTCGATTTCTGCTTTGGTCTCACTACCAACCAAGTCTGCGGGGAGACCTAAGGCAGGTAGTGGCGTGTTGTTATGGCTCCATTTCATGTTTTTCTATCTTCCCTATCATCCCCAGCATTACATAAATAAAGTTTTCCTTAGTGTGTGAGCTGTACTTAATAAGACAATTTTTTGTATATCTCTTAAACTGGAGTTTCCAGGGATTCTTTCAATGTGTTGTTTTGTTCCATTTTTTATCATTTCAAGTGCACCTACTATCACTGGCACAACTCTTGTTTTCAATTTCTACATTTTTTCTATTTCAATTTCCAGGTCTTTATATTTTGACAGTTTTTCAAATTCCTTGATTGCTATGTTACAATCCGCTGGACAAGCCATATCAATTAATAGACAAGTTTTCTCTTTCTGGTTTTTAACAATAATGTCTGGCCTGTTTGCTTCAATTTTTCTGTCTGTGTAGATGGTGTAATCCCATAGAATGGTTACATCTTCTATTTCTGTAACCGGTGCTGGATGATGTTCATACCAGTGTTTGTTTACAGCTTTTCCATAATGTTTGCACATTGTCCAATGTAAATATTGCCCAACTCTATCGTGGCGATTTTTATATTCGTTTGAGGCAAGCACAGAACAGCCTGAGATTAGGTGGTCTATTGTTTCTTGGTGTTTATCACAAAACCTGCATTTTGGATCCATATTATTATGCATAATATTTGCCTGAAAGTTTCTCGTGAAAAGACTTTGGTATTGTGCTGCAAGTATAAATCCTTCAGTTTCAGACTTTAATCCAGATGCACGTAACCATCGATGAGTATTAACTTTGTCAACATTGGATTTATTGGCACGTACTAGATATTGGCCATGCAAAGGTTTGTCTTGCCAGCGCTGTTTCATCTTTTCAAGAGCTTTATCTTTGGCTTTCATTTTTATATTTTTTGCCGCAATAGTTGGTTCTTGGCTTCTATTTAGCTTTTCTACAGAATCTACTAACTGTAAATCTTGTTTGTATTTACTGCCTTCTTTTATTATTGAATATTTTTTCTTTCTTTCTTCATGTTGCCTTACTAATTGTAACATCCAATCCTTTGTTGTTTCTATATATGTTAGTAAGCCAATAGTTATTATTATTATTATTATGTCATTTTTCATCATATTTCGATTTCTGCTTTGGTCTCACTACCAACCAAGTCTGCGGGGAGACCTAAGGCAGGTAGTGGCGTGTTGTTATGGCTCCATTTCATGTTTTTCTATCTTCCCTATCATCCTCAGCATTACATAGATAAAGTTTTCCTTAGTGTGTGGGCTGTACTTAATAAGACAATTTTTTGTATGTCTCTTAAGCTGGGGTTTCCAGGGATTCTTTCAATGTGTTGTTCTGTTCCATTTTTTATCATTCCAAGTGCACCTACTATCACTGGCACAACTCTTGTTTTCAATTTCCACATTTTTTTCTATTTCAATTTCCATTATTATTATTATTATTATTATTATTATTATTATTATTATTATTGCCGGAAATACAAATTTAGGCATAGGTTTTAATTCCGATTTTTGAAGAGTTTGTATGAACTTCTTCTTCTTCTTCTTCTTCTTCTTCTTCTTCTTCTTCTTCTTCTATATACCTTGTTCTTTCAGGACATATGCGATCATGCCTTCCACGTCTCCCTATCACTGGTAGCTCTTAGCACACTTTCTCTTGTAACGTCTCGCAACTCCCGTTCTGTCATTCACCTGCTCAGGCCCTTCAAATATGTTATCCGCTGCTTTCCTCTGTCTCTTTTTCCTTCTATCTGGCCTGTTAGTATCAAGTTCTCCAAACCCTCCGTCCTCATTGCATGTACCAGGAACTTCAGTTGTCTCTCCCTGATGATTTCCTTTTCATTTCCATCCTTTCCAAAACCTCGGCATTGCTCACAGGCTCGGTCCACGATATCCGCAGCATCCTTCTGTAGGACCACATTACAGCTGCTTCAAGTTTTCCCTTTATCTTTGTTGATATTGTTCAACATTCACTGCCATGTTGAAGAACTAACATCACATAGCAATCCAGTACTCTCTTTATTTCTAGTGAAAGTTTTCTGTGTCTTAATACTTTACTCAGCTTCTGGAACGCGTCCTTTGTCATGTCAATTCGCCTTTGGATCTCTGTGTCGCACTTTCCGTCTTCGGTTAGAACACTTCCCAGATATTTAAATTTTCGTACCTGCTTGATTTTAAAACTTGCCTCCTGTATTTGGCATTTTGGACTGTTCTTTTTGCTGATGACCATGCATTCGGTTTTCTTGCATTTTATTTGTGATCCCTTCATGTCACTCTCTTCATCTATCTTCTGTAGGAGTTCCTGCAGTTTCAAAAATTACTCAGGCCCATAACTAATAAGCTGTGGAAAACCATTCGCACACACGTCAAATTCTCAAAGTCTCTGACCTCATTATATGCCTGAAAAATGTCTGATGTTTGATTATGATTCTTTAATAACTTTTTTCCTGTAGATTTCCTCGTCGTTTACTCGCACTTTCCACTTATTGCTTTCTATATTCTTTTCATCAACGAGAAAATTGCACAGCATTTACTACCACGTAGAAGGTTAGAAATTACATGCCAGTTAAATTAATTTTCCTTTCTCTTATTACTTTGCTTAGCTTTGAGAATGCTTCTTTGCAATTCCAATACGCGTTCGGATTTCAGTGTCTTCTATTTATCTTTTTTTAAAAAACAACCGCCAAGATATTTAACCTTAGAACACTAACTATACATAATTATTACCCAGAGCTAATATTCTTTTTTCAATTACAATTTCCAGTACCTGATTTTTTGTCGAAATAATATATTTTACAGTTTTTATTAACTTTAACTCAAAGTACAAAGTGTGAAGTGCCTGCTTGTAAAATATTTCAAATAAGGATTTATATTTAATATTTGTTTATATTTTCAAAATCGAGTATGAATTACCCATGGTTAGTAGTGGTGTAACTTCAATTTATGGTTATTGTTCTAGGGTTAAGATCGATATCTGTTTGGGTTTCACATCTCCACTTCAAAGTTCATAAATTTATTTTTATTCTCTTGCTGACATCTTTACATTCGATTTAACAAAATGTCGATTATTTAATTGATGTTTTACTGATTATCTAACGTTTTAGGTTTATTCAAAGCTAAAATCTCTTTTTTGTGAATTAATATAGAATAACAATAATTTTACAGATACAAGTCCTATTTTTGCCCAATCGCTGATGCGACGAAATGGATTATTGCATTAATAATTCCAGAGTTTTCCTTCTTCTAGAGTGGTTGCTAACCAAGGGTAAAGATCATAGTCCGACCTATTATTTACCCATAGTTTCTTAGAGAAGAGATGGATTCATGCCTTTTCCAATGGTATTTGCGTGTAAGTGAATGTCACGAAACTAACTAAAATTCAGAATTGTCTTTCCGTTTTCTCATTTTGACTTGTTATCCATTACACCTTTTCCTTTTTAATGACACCGTTTACTGTGCAAAAAAAAAAATGGAGAATGGCTTGTACTGTTTCGCATTCGTGATTTGTTAAAATTTCAAGATACAAAAATGTTTCATGTTACGCAAGTTTTCAAATAAATGTTGTAACGAAAAAAATATCAGCGAATATATTTTATTTGTTCTGGAGATAAAGAACGTATATATATATATATCAAACAACCAAGAAATCTAAAAGAAATATTTTTATTTGTTTTGCAATGAAAAAAATACACTAAAATTTAGACATTTTAACCCTTCTAAAAAGAATAAAAAATGAAAACTGCAAAAACATCAGCATATTGCATGATCACAGGTAGAATTACGTCAAATCAACGTTTCGCTCGAGATCTCGTGCTAAGTCTCGCAAGAGCCAAATTTACGGCAAATTGCAATCGAAATACTTTTTTTTCTTTTGCTGCGTTAGTTCTTAGATTTTTATACGTATTTTGTTGAATATTTGTTAAAGCAAGTCTTACCCTGTTTTTTTTTCTAGAGATTGAAAAACACATAGCAAATTTTTGTGGTTAAATGTATTTGTTTATTGAATCTTGTTCATAAATAGCAGAAAATCGACCCTAAAGCATTGTTTATTTTCTCCATTCTCTGCTTTTAAGGATTCCTGTCGAACGAGAAACAGAGAAGGATCTCATTGCTACTTGGTTTTTTTATATACATTTCTATTTTACTTTTTTCTGACTATAACTTATACTTTATTTTCATTTAGTTCTGAATTTCGGTAGCAATCCATGTCTTATACATGTTTTATTAAGAAAATAACTGGCGAGATATTTCTATTCATTTTTGTTGATTTCCATGTGTGCAAACAAGAGATTCGATGTGGCGGTAAAAAAAAATTTCCAGCGAAATCAAAATTACGAAAAATCATTTTTAATTCAAATACCCCGTAGGGAACTGTGTTCTCAACGAAAACAAATTCTTCAGTAATACAGTTCGACAAACCAACACCTGCTTATTAAAACTGTTGAACTTATTTCTTTCCGACCATAGCTCCATAAGAGACCATGTAAAGCAAAATTAATCAAGATCAATGCCCAACATACAGGATACGATGTGAAAAATTTCGCCCTTTTATGTTATTTAATTTCGCGCAGGTAAGTTGTCTGTTTTGGTGTTGCCAACTGGAAAATCTGGGGAAAATGCATGTGATTTCGAAAGAGTGAATGAGTCTAATGGTGATTGCGAAGATGATGGCGACTTTATGCCTACAATCATGTTTCAACAGGGCTTCAGACTCAACACGGGACCTACTTCAAATGCCTTGAGGTAGTGGTGTTGCACTGGGTCAAGAGTGTTATAAACTCCCTGTCTGGTAACAGAAGTCCACACCATGCAAGTTGTCTGTTTTGATTTTGTCGATTGTAAAGTATAGTTGGATATTCTGAAGAAAAAATCACCACGACACAATTCCCTCCGCCATGTTATAATACAAACATTTCGGAAGGTTTTTATGCCAATTCTGAGGAAAATGCAGGTGATTCCGAAAGAGTGGATGAGTCTAATGGTGATGGCGACGTTATGCCTTCATTGACCTTTAACAGATCTACTTCAAATGCCTTGAGGAGGTAGTGTTGGGCTGGGTCAAGAGTGTTAAAAACACTTTGTCTGCTAACAGGACTCTGCACCATGAAACACAAGAAGGCGAACCCACTCATGGAGGTAAGACAATTTCTACAGCCATATCGCCTTCTGCATCTGGCTACGTAATTTCCAAAACACCAAGCGATTCGAATGTTGTGTGAAGCGCAAATGAGCAACAAATAACACCCCTGATAACACCATCCAGAAGAGATGCAGCGGATTCCGAATTCGTCTTGATGTCCTGGTTGAAGACAATAGCAATTTTATTTCATACATTTACCCGCGTGAAGTGTGAGAAAAGAAACTGTTAAGTAGAAGCGACCGTTGCATTTGACTATTTTAACAGTAAAAGTGTGGGACCTACATACCAATAATTAGCACGCTTAAATTCACGCGTACGGGGTACAAGAAAAAAGCTTCTTTTTTTTTCTTGCTGTGCTAATTCTTATATTGGTTTTTTTATCCGTATTTTAAGGAATATTTGTTTTTTTTTCTAGAGATCGAAGAACGCATCACGAATTTTTGTGGTTATATGTATATTTATCTATTGAAACTTGTTCATAAATAGCAGAAAATCAACCCCAAAGCATTGTTTATTTTCTCTATTCTCTGCTTTTATGGATTCCTCTCGGACAAGAAACAAAGAAGGATCTTTTAAAGAAAACACTTATTCAGACGATTGGTAGTAATATATTTGCTTGCATCCTACTCTTGCAACTTTGTATTGAATAGGATTCTCACCAGGTGCCTCGTACATGTGACCTTGTACCAGATTAAGTCAAACTGAATTATATACATTTTCTGATGTTACACAATATTATATTTGCTTGCTAGCTGCTCTAGAAGATTTCAGTTGCCATCAAAATATTTGTAGAGAAATGAGTGAGACGCCATGTCTCGTCGGTGAGCACCCGACGACTTATAGAAAGAATATTCAACGCAAAATTTATGGTAAATTTATAAATGTTCATGATTTATCCTGCTAGAAAAACTTTCTGGCTTCACCCCAACATTCCTAGCACTAGATGCCGCTAAGAATCCGATATATTCGTTCCACAATGAATACTGCTGCCACATATGGTCGGGTGCCCTTGCTGTTCTCCTCGGAGTTCTTGACAAAATACAAAGGAGAATCTGTAATGTGATCAATACCGACTTGGCAGACCGCCTGCAGTCATTCTCTCACCGGCGTGACGTGGCTTCCCTGTGCCTCTCCTATAAATACTTTCACGGCTTCTGCTCCGTTGAACTTAGATCTCTGGTGCCCCCAGATACTAATCTACACGAGATACTAGATTAGCAACTAGGTCCCACCCTTTTACAGTGAAACCGACAAAATGTAATCGCAATTTCTACTCCAACAGCTTCTTTTCTCGCACCTCTCGCCTCTTCCATATGCTCTCTTCCCCGACAGCTACAATCTCCAGGAGTTTAAATTTAAGGTCAATAGACACCCACTAACACACTAACTCGCACCCATTCTCTCGAACACCCTTCCTATGTACCTCCTTAACCGTCTATCACCCTCCTTCCAACGTTTCCTATATCTAATAACGCTCTCAGCACCTTCCCCTGAGTAACCCCCTGCGCAATAGTGGCAGTGGAATGCCTTGCTCGGGGTGAAATGATTAAAAAAATAAATAAAATAACAGGTTGGTTGGAAAATTAAGGCCAAGGCACCTTGTGTTCCTCTCAAGTATATTTGCATAAGCCATGCCGATGGCTTGGAAAAAAAAATTTTTCTGTGGTTTTAAAAGATAACCAGCTTTGTTTTAGGAGTATTCAAATTTACAAGTCATTTCATATCTCAGTTAATCACTGATTGGTCCGTTTCAAGAGCAGCAGTGAACCTTTAGACGAAAGTAAGTAGTGGTGTTTGGAACCATGAACAGAGCACGTGTGAAACTATGGAAATAATGCAAACGAGAAAAAAACTGATAATAAATATCAGGAAGAGACAAATGAGGTTATTAGGATACGTAATGAGAAAGGATAGCCAGGAGAATTTGATACTCACAGGTCGGATAAATGAAAGGAGAGACAGGGGAAAGCAGCACGAAATAATACTTGTTAGGTCTGAGCAAATGGTTGACGGACCTCGGCTTGGAAGAGATACCAAGAGAAAAATTACTGAGAGCAACAAGAGACAGAGCCAAATGGAAGTTCGTGATAGCCTACATCCTGAAGGGACACGGCACGAGAAGAAGAAAAAATAAAACTAAAAGACATGACAGCGTAGCTAATCAGTAATGATAAGCGATGGATTCAGAGATAATCATAATCTGATAAACAAATTAGAAATTATAATATGGATATATATTGGGGGACCAATTCTATAGTATAATCAGTACATAAACTGATCCCCCACTTTATGACCATGATAGTTTCTATCCATTTATATTCTAGATTTGTGAGCTCGAGCAAATGGATTGCAAATCAGGGTGGAGTAAAAAGCGAAAAAATTACTGAGAGCGACAAGAGAGAGAGACAAGTGAAAGTCCATGATCTCCTACGTCCTGAGGGAACACGGCAGGAGAAGAAGAAGAAGAAGAAGAAGAAGAAGAAGAAGCAGTGGCGTCATCTCCATATATGCCTACTTCGGAACGAATGACAACAAGATGATCATTGATCAAGACCAGAATCAGTGTAGGTTTTAGGGTAGAGCTACGAAGAACACTTGCAATGTTGTGAAAGAATCTGAAAGCTTGCCCGTTAAAAACAACCTTCATTTCCTGATCCGATAGGGGTGAATAGATTAAAAGAAGCAATCATCTAAAAATACCATGCCCCTGGAGCCTGCTCAGAAGGCCAGCTTTGAAAGCCCTGTCAAACGCTTTGCGGGTATCTAGATCACCAGCTCAAACTTCGCCATTATTTTCATGTAAAATTCATCTAAAATTTTGATTTAGATTTACAACAATTCATACAAAATTTGCAAAAATGATTAGACAGACGAGCTTCGTTGCTTTGATTAAGAATCCTGTTTAATGATCTTTAAAATAAATTATGTTCGGAGATACAGTGCGCTTTTTACTGAAGTCATTAATGTCTGTTGGCTATGGAGGTGTGCCTATTAGTCAGTAGTCAGTTACTCTCCTTTTAGTTAACATCAGTCACTCTATTATCTAACATGTGGTAGCCTTTTGCGTCTTAGTAACTTTAATGCCTTGATTAGGATGAAATGATTAAACAAAGTAGCGATCAAGTAAAGACAGTTCAATAAAGTTTCCGTGAAATGGATTTTACGGTGAAGAATTTTCATTAATCAGAAGAACGCGTAAACTCTTTTGAAATCTGTCAAGTATATACAGCCTGACCATAAAGTCCGTGTACCCTTTAAAAAAAATTATAACTTTATTCATATTTGTGATAGAAATAATCTGTAAAAAGATAAGCTTGAATAATTAAACTTGAAAGATAGTACAGTGTTTAAGCAAGATGGAGCTACTTGTCACTTTGCTCTGCGTGTTAAACAGTTTCTAAATCAGGAGTTTCCTAACAGATGGATGGGAAGGGGTGGACCATTTTATTGGCCTCCACGTTCGCCTAATTTAACTCTGATAGATATTTTTATAAGGACATGTAAACATAATCGTGTATGCAACCAAACCTAGTTCATTAGAAGATTTGAAAGCTAAAATAATTGATGTTATTTCAGGCATTACTATGAATCAGTTGGCAAATGTTTTCCGTGAACTGTAAAATCGTATTACCCTTTATATTGCTAATGATGGAGGATATGTGGAAAATTAAATAACATTTCAATAAAACCTTAAAAACAGAGATTTACTTCTTTTTAATTCTTTTTACAAATTATTTCTATCGCAAATACAAATAAAGTTATAATTTCTTTTAAAAGTGCACACGAACTTTATTGACACCCTGTATAGTGATGTTTTTACAGCTCGAGACCCGACCCGACTGTTGTAACGATAGGACATGTGCGTCTGTCAGTGTACCGGAAGAGGAAACCACTAGATTCTTCATCAACTGTTATCATGTGTCATATGTACGAGATCCACTTAATATCGGTAGTGAGCTTCCATCCCAATAGAGGTTCAAGGTAAGTTACCTCATTGAGAGTACTCCATGGGTGGAGAAAACTCAGTGTCTGTTCGGCATATGAGACACACCTGAGTAGTACTCCCTTGTATAGCGGATAAATGATCCCTGAGTTAGTGCCTGTGAAATGTCACGATCCTGTCATCTACAGCATGTAGGTTTTAAGAATTCCAGGAGCTCTAACCTGGTATATTTGGTGGTGTAATTGATTTCCCGTGCAAATACATTTGGGGAAGTTATTAATCCGTCTCTTCCCTCCAGTTATGGGTTAGCTAATAGAATATATTTGGTTCTATAACCTTGAGTGGCAACCAGCCTACCGCAGAAAGTAATGGCAACCTACTGCGGGATAATCTTCTGCCCAGTCAGTCATGTCTCTTTAGAGACAGGATCCACCAAGCGTATATCACGTATGGCATATAATTGACAGACTGAATATAATAGTTGGAAACATAATTAAAATTTGCACTGAGCATAAAGTGGGGGATCGGTTTTCTATTGTTATGAAGTAATAAACTTATCCCTCACTAATTATACTTAATATAATATTGCAATATAATCTATCTCTTCTCTCTCCAGCTATGAGATAAATAACAGGACAAATTGGGTTCTATAGACTTGTCTTGCAACAAATTTACCGCAGAAAGTAATGGCAACCTACTGTAGGATAACCTTTGGCCCAGTCATTCATGTTTCTTTCGAGACATGATGGTCCAAGTATGTATCACGTATAGCATATAATTGACTGACTGACTGAATACAAATTAGAGAGCTGATTTCCCCTTTCTAGTTTGTTTCGTTATATCTATATACGCGCAAATACACTTGGAAAAAGTATAAAACTATTCTCCCCAGATATGGGTTAATCAGTAAGATTTTAGTAGTAATCTATTATGATTCTTGTAATCTAAAAATATTTCTTGCCTTTAAATAATCTGCAAAGTGTGGATAAAACCTTAAAAGATAAATCAATCGTTCAGCAGGTTACCTCTCCTGGTGATCAACCTTGGAGTACTAAACCTCGGTTGTAGTGAAGAGGATGACCAAAAAAAAAAAAAAACAAGAATATCAGGGATTTATTGAAGGCCACCGTCAGTGAATTAAATAACATTTCAATAATATCGAGGGTGTACTCGGTATACGCGATGTGGTGCAGTGGACATCGGTTCGAACGAAAATTCAAGAAGCCGAGTTCGAATTACTTTTAAATTCTTTGCATTCAATGATGCGCAAATACCCTTAGGCAAGGTATTAATCCATCTCTCCCCTACATTTATGGGTTAAATTCCAAGACAGATTGGGTTCTGTAGCCTTGGCAGGCAAACAGTCTACCGCAGAAAGTAATGTATAATCTTCTGCCGAGTCAATCATGTCTCCTTCAAGACATGATTGCCCAAGCGTGTATCATGTGTGACACTTAACTGAGTAGATTTCGAATAACTTCAATTTGTTTAGAAATTTAGGCATTTTTAAGAACATCAGTCAAGTACTATACGTGATACACCTTTGAGCTGTCATGTCTCAAAAGAGACAACTTTTCCTGGGTAGAGGATTTAAGCACAGTAGATTAACATTGCATTCCGCAATAGATTACTATTACAACCCAAACTATTTAACCCATAGATTGAGAGAGCTACGGTGGATTATTAACTTTCCCAAAAATATTTGCGCGTAAGTGAATGCACCGAATTGGGAAATCTCCAATTTCTTTTCCTAGCCGTTATATACTGCACCACAACACCAATACGCATATATTGAATACAGTTCTAGCTATCAAATATCAAAGGTTGTTCCTCAGCTACCTGGTAAAAACTGTCTATATGTATACAGAAATTTAACTCAAAGCTCTCCCTCTGTTCATTGACGTCTTACCGGTGACTATGCGCAACTTTGCGCTTGCAATCGTTTTGCCAATATAAAAATACTAGCAGTATAGCCCGCCGTTGCTCGTGTGTAATGAAAGCTATAATACTAATCCATGGTCCTGGAGCTCAGACTCTTTGGACGTTGGCACGAAAGACGAAAAAGCAATAGTTGTTTCCCGTTAATACGAAACCGTAGACTGAAAGAAAAATGAATGGATGTAAGTCAAATTTTGATTTCCTGGTGTCAATATCAAATAGGTTTTTTCGTCGTAAACTGAACTTTGAAGGCTAAATAAGTCCTCTGAGTAAATGGTATCATGGCTGAGACTAACAACTACAAGTATGCCTACTTAGAGCCAAACCCGAAGCAAAAACTAAAATAAAAGGCCTGAAAAAATACAGTCATGCAGGTAGATAAACAGACACACACACACACACACACACACACAAACATCTTGCCTAATATATATATATATATATATATATATATATATATATATATATATTATAGATTTTCTGCACTATTGTAAGAACTACAATCTTGAAACTTCTGAATATCGTTTCTTATGTCTTTATCTCTGAGTGTAGCAAATTTGATTAAAATCAGACCAATCCTTCTATAACCCGATTTTTTCGATTATCGATTTTACATATTTATCTGGGGTACCTCTACACAAAACCTAGCTAAGAACACTCGCAGACGCTTATAGCCCAACTGTGTAAATTTTCAAGAAAACCGGTTCAGCCGTTTCGGAGTCTATAGATCAGGCACACACAGACACACACAGACAGAGACAAAGTTCCATTTATAAATGAGTTTAGATACAGTTGTAGCTATCAAATATCAAAGGTTTTTCCCCAGCTACCTGGTAAAAACTGTCTATATCTATACAGAAATTTAACTTGAAGCTCTCCCTCTGTTCATTGACGTCTTACCGGTGCATATGCGCACCTTTGCGCTTGCAATCGTTTTGCCAATATAAAAATATTATTTGTAACGCAAGATAAGAACGAGTTCCTCGTCCCTTAGAAAACACTCACCTGTAGACTAATATCTGAATAAAAAGAAGAAAAGAACTCCATCGGTATTAAGCTTCGTGTGGACCACACCTGAAGATGCCGACGGCCAATCACACTTGTTGCTTTGCAAACTGGAAAATATTTCTTTCGTAAATTCTTTGGCACTCGAACTTTATACTCCCTTTGACGTCATGTTTCTTTAAATTCTTTTCATGTTGCTATTTTCTTTCTGATTTTATGAGGTTTATTTTCTTTTCGACGAAAACGCTTCCTATCTCCTCATCCGGTTATTCTCAGTCAATCATTCTAGTTCACTCTTTATGGCTTATATATTTTTGTTTTTCGCATACAAATACTTACGATCCTTTCGTTTTAACTATTTGCTTTTTTTTCGATATTAAAAAAAATATTCCTTACTTTTTAACCTTTTCCACATATTCGGTTGTTCTTCACTTCCTTCATTCTCTATTTCTGGGTTTGAGGATAAACTACATCCGGCAGCAAGAACTCTAATCGAGATTTCAGATTTTGAGAAAATTGCTGTTGTTGGTAGGTTAATGTTGTCTCGGGGAAGAAGCACGTGTCAAAATTCCAGTCATAGGAATTTAGTAAACCTCCAAAACAAAACACTATGAAAGTATAAAAATATATTTTAATAGTAAAAATATTAGCAATATATTGATATGTATTACAAAATTATCTACAAAATTAATTATAGTAAAATTAACAATAATAAATTTTAAAAGTAAAACGACCAACAATACATTTTACCAGTAGTTGATGCCATAAAACTGTGTCCAAAATATTTATGTTCTTCCATAAATATCCCATAAAAGTGTTGATATACCGTGAAACAAAAACTACCAATAAACATATCAATCTTTCCATCTTTTCATCTCAGTCTATTCATATCTATCTATCTATCTATCTATCTATCTATCTATCTATCTATCATCTCTTCATATCTATATCTATCTATCTATCTATCTATCTATCTATCTATCTATCTATCATTCTCTTCATATCTATATCTATCTATCTATCTATCTATCTATCTATCTATCTATCTATCTATAAGAAAAAGTACGAGAAGCCGTGAACGTTTTGTTTAAAGTGTAGATTTATTGTTGCTATTATTAATAATATTACTTGCTTTTTGTGTGATATATTAAGTGCCCATAATGATATTTGTGTCGCTACACGTATTATGAGTCTAAAGTTGACTCTCATCAGACGTTTGCTTTTCTTGGAACAACCCGTATTTCTGTTATATATATATATATATATATATATATATATATATAGATAGATAGATAGATAGATAGATAGATAGATAGACACTACAATATACTCCTGCACCAGCAAGAAACCTCTCGTGGCGGACAGACATAATCTCGCTGCTGACCTTGAATGAGATCTACACTCTGTGGTGAATTGGGGCAAGAAGTGGCTTGTCAACTTCAATGCGTCTAAGACCAAGCTGTTGTCTGTCAACCATCACAGGAAACCTCCTGCCTCCCATAAGCATGGACCAAGCGATTCTCCCTGAGAGCAACACACTACTCCTCCTCGGCCTTACCCTCTCCTCAGACCTCAAATGGAACCACTATGTTGAATCCATAGCTAAATCTACTGCTAAGAAGGTTGGGTCACTATGTCGATCCAGCATGTTTTTTTCCGCCTGAATCCATCCTGCATATATACAAGTCAACCATCCGTCCGTGCATGGAGTACTGCTGCCATTTATGGTCAGGCGCCCCTGCAGTTCTACTCAGTGTTCTCGACAGGCTCCAAAGGAGAGTCTGTAATGTGATAGGTACTGATCTGGCGGCTCGAATGCAGCCACTTCCCCACTGTCGAAATGTGGCCTCCCTTTGTCTGTTCTATAAATACTTTCATGGCTTCTGCTCCGACGAACTTAAGTCACTGGTGCCTACTCAACAAGTGTTTACTCGTGCAACCAGACTGGCAACTGGGTCCCACCCATTCAGTCAGGTTAGCCAAATGCAGACGATAATTCTACTCCTGCAGCTTCCTCTCTCGCACTTCCCGCCTGTGGAACTCGCTCCCATATTCTTGCTTTCCTGACGGCTACAACCTCCAGAAATTTAAATGCAATGTCAATACTCATCTATTAACCACTGGACTCTAGCTCCCCCGCACCCCCGTATATCCTTCCCTTTCTCTCCACCTATGTATCTGTCATCGCACCTGCATTCTCAGCTTTCTATTGCTCCTTTCTAACTAGTTTGTACTCCTCACTCTTTTCTAATTAATCTTTTTACAGTTATGTAGCCCCCCCACGCTCATCAGTGGCATTTCTGCCTTGCTCGCGGTGAAATGATTAATATATATATATATATATTCGTCATCCACATACAAGCCTATTTCGCTTTATCACAGCTCATCAGTGTGGCTAGACACATCCACTTGCTTCTGGCCGGGATCGAAACTCGGTCCATTTGGTATTAGTCGGTGTCGCTAACCCCTAGACGCATGGAATTAGATAACAGAAATTTTAGTATTTTATATATAAATGGTGTATACACACGGCAGTCTCCGAAAGAATTTAATTCATTGCAGAAGAGTTATGCAGAAGTGGTATTTGTTTTTTCTTTTTATTTTCCTATTTAGAGAGCTCAATTGTAATGAGATTATTATTATGTTGTCATTTTTCATCATATTTCAATTTCTGCTATGGTCGCACTACCAACCAAGTCTGCGGGAAGACCTAAGATAGGTCGTGGTGTGTTGTTATGGCTCAAATTCATGTTTTTTTCTATCTCCACTATCATCTATTAGGCTGGGGTTTAAATGGATTCTTTTATCATTCCAGGTGCACCTACTATCACTGGCACAACTTTTGTTTTCAATTTCCACATTTTTTCTATTTCAATTTCCAAGTCTTTATATTTAGACAGTTTTTCAAATCCTTGCTTGCTATGTTACAATTCGCTGGACAAGCCATATCAATTAATAGGCAAGTTTTTTCTTTCTGGTTTTTAACAATCATGTCCGACCTGTTTGCTTCAGTTTTTCTGTTTGTGTAGATGGTGTAATCCTATAGAATGGTGGTATCTTCTATTTCGGTAACCGGTACTGGGTGATGTTCATACCAATGTTTATTTACATATTTTCCATAGTGTTTGCACATTGTCCAATGTAAATATTGCCCCACTCTATCGATTTTTATATTCATTTGGAGCAAGTACAGAGTAGCCTGAGATTAGATGGTCTATTGTTTCTTGGTGTTTATCACAAACCTGCATTTTGGATTCATATTATTATGTATAATATTTGTCTGAAAGTTTCTAATGAAAAGACATTGGTCTTGCGCTGCAAAAATAAAGCCTTCAGTCTCAGACTTTAATCCAGATTCACGTAACCATTTGATGAGTTTTAACTTTATCAACATTGAGTTTATTGGCACGTTCTTGATATTGGCCATGCAAAGGTTTGTCTTGCCAGCATTGTTTCATCTTTTCAAGAGCTTTATCTTTGGCTTTCATTTTCATACCTTTTACCGTAATAGTTGGTTCTTGGCTTCTGTTTTGCTTTTCTACAGAATCTACTAATTATAAATCTTGTTTGTATTTACTGCCTTCTTTTATTATTGAATATTTTTCTTTCTTTCTTCATGTTGCCTTATTAATTGTATCATCCCGTCCTTTGTTGTTTCTATGTATGTTAGTAAGCCAATAGTTGTTGTCTCGTATGACAATTCTAGCTGAATAAGACCACTTCCACATTCTTTAAGGGGTTTGTATAGACGGTCTACATCGGCTTTTGGATGATGCATCTTATGCTTATGAAGAAGCTTTCTTGTTTCAGAATCCATTCGCTTGAAGTCGTTTAGAGTATAGTTTAAGATTTTGAAACTATATTGGAAAACTGGGATTGCAAGGCTATTAATGGCCATAATTCTGTTCTGAGAATTCAATTCATTTTTTAATATCATTAGTAGCCTTCTATAGTACTCTTTACGCATTATTTCTTTCATTTTTATGGTGAATGTTTCACCCTCATTTACACCTAGGTATTTATAAGCTTTTGGCTTTAATTCTTTTATTGTTACAGCAGGGTCTAAGCTAATTAAGGATGTTTCTTGTAGTGATCCAGGTAAAACTCTAGCTTTAGCACATTTATTCAAATTGAATTTCATTCCACTGTCTTCGCCGAAGCATTTTACAGTTTGCAGAAGACCTTCCAGCTCATTCTCATTCTTAGCATACAACTTTAATTCATCCATGTAAAATAGATGGCCTATTTTCTTTTGGCCTATTTTATAACCACATTCTGGAAAAATTAAGTTGACTGGTTAGTGCTATTAATGATATGCAGAATAGTAAGGGAGACAAAGAATCACCTTGAAAATATAACTCTTTTGATGTTTATTTCACCAGACTTATAGATTCCATTTACATGATTGAGGTAAAGGGTTGTTTTCTATATCGACATGCACTGTCATCATCAATTTCATCAAATGTGACGATGACGGGTGATATCTTGCATATATTTAAAGTCTTTAATATCCTGGAATGTGGCACACTATCGAATGCCTTACGATAATCTATCCATTACTAAGATCTTTCTTTCTACTGTAGCTGTTTTCCAGGATCATTCTGTTAATAAGCAATTGATCTTTACATCATGTAATAGCCACGTTTGCAACCTTTTCGTTCAAGCGGTAACATGCCATTTCTTTCCAAGAATATATATATCTGTTTTGCTAATAATTTATATGTTGTCGGAAGGCATGTAATTGGTCTGTAGTTTTTCGGGTTGATTGTGTCACTATTCTTCTGTAGAAGAAATGTAATTCCTTTGGTCATCCATGCAGGAATTTTAATGGGATCTTCAACTATTTCTTGAAATTCTTTGGCTAGTTTTTATGTGCCGTATTTAAATAATATAGCCAGAAGTTAGGAATTTTATCTATATCTGGAAATTTCCAATTGTGTGCTTTTTTTAGAGCAAATTTAACATCCTCTTCTGTAATTCCAGCCCATGTCTGTTCTGGTTTATTTTTTATTCGTTCTATTTCTTGTGCAATCCAATCTACTTCTTTGTTATGTTCTTTAGGGCAAGCCATATTTTCTTTCAGAACTGAATAACCTCTTCCATTTTGGTGGGGACGGTCACTTCAATTCTTCTTTTACCATTTTCCCTGTAAAATTTCTTTGCATCGGTTTGAAAAATCTTGCTTTGTCTGTAGAATCTTGATCTTTTCTCATAGCGTCTTATTCTTTGAGTCTTCAGTTGTATTGTTTGCTTCATTTTTTCCTTAGTTGATAGGACTTCATTTTCATTTCTAATGTTGTATTTTCTCTCGACTTTTCTGCTTTTCCTAGTTCTTACATTTATTCCTCTACTCAGTTCATCCAGTACTGATAGTTCACTTCTAAGTTGTTCGATTTCCTTTTCTATTTTTCTTTTCCAAGATGGACCTTCATGTCTGCGAGACTGCCTTGTTTTTAATTTGATGTTCAATTTTTTTGTTGCTGCTATTGCTGATGCATATATTGATTCATTGAGATTTGTTGGGATGAGTGTCATCTTCATCCAAAATTAATTTGAGTGCTGCGTTGTAGAGCGGAGGTTATGCTTTATTGGTTGTAATTTTGGGATTTTTTCTCGTTCCTCCATTGCAATTTTTTTATCTGACTTATATGGTTCTTGATTTCTTCCTTGGCTTCTTGTATACTGTTCTTGTTTTCTGTAAAATAATTCTGTTCAATGTATTTTGAACTCGTTTTATTGCCGTCTTGTAACTGACACTGATCACACCTTTCAAGCACTTTTAAACTTACAGCATTATCTTCACAGTGATTTGTGTGTATCACGGTTTCTACATTATGACATATGGCTTGTTTGATGTTATTACTTTTTATTTCTGATTCCGGTTCCTTTTCACATTTTGTTGATTCGTCTATTCTGGTTACAATTCTTTTTATCTCATTAATTTCAGCCTCTGTCAATCGGTTATTTCGAATGATGTATCTTCGTACATTGGCCAATTTATTTTCAATATACTTTCTATTTGCTTGACCAACTTTTTCACACCAAATGCCATATGTTTAGTGAGTCATGTTTTTTTGAGGTTTGAGTAACGCTTCATGAAATGCAGTCAGAACGACTTTGTACTCCTTACGAGACCATTTTAATTTTTCTTTCTTTATATATACGGTTATAGATCTATCTAGAGAATTTTCAGGTCCATCATTAGAATTATCCTGGTTGTGGGGACCTGAAGATTCATTCTTTGTGTAGGAGTTTGTTCCTATGGCAGACTTTTCGATCTCAGGTAGGTTCACTCCTGAAGGACGGGCTCCCTGTTTATCCAATGGAAGAGCCATACTGGACTTTTTTTTTCTATTTGTATTTCTCATATTTTCCCACGAGTGACGCACGGGTTCAAAAGTCCACCCAAAGTTGCCCGGCACGTTGGGTAACGGTCTTTTACAAACAGGGTCCCGAAGCCTGTAGGAAATCGGTTGTGACCTCATAACGCAGTAGCCATTCAATCATCGGCACGATTAACACTTTGAGTTGCAGGTTGTTGTTCGGAGTTTTCCTTCTCCTAAATGGGCTGCCAAGCGACAGGTGTCATAGATGCGATTGGAATTCAAAGAGAAAGACGCTGGTTAAAAAAAGACTTGGGCGTAGCAACGGCTCAACAAAACAAAACATCACTACACTAGAGTATTTTGTTAAAAAAATGTTACTACTATCACTAGTCCTAGTAACAAAAAAAAATATAATAAAATAAAATTAATGGAAAAGAAAAAGTTGACATACGTATAAGTTTATTAGTGCAGTGAGATTTAAAATAAAAATAATTTTGTTCGTCCACTGTATATTCATTTATTTGATGCCAATTGTTCACCAATGTTTCCATTCACGAAACAAGTGACATCATTATCCGTGATGTAAACAATCATGCTACTCTCCCATCAATCAATGTTAAACCCACTATATTAAAAAAAACTATTATCAGCATGCACCACACAAGTACCCTTTCACGATCCCTTAGGCAATATTTATACGCAAATAGATGGTATTGCGATGGGATGTCCATTAGCTTCTCTCTTTTCTAATTATTATATGGCAAATTTAGAAAATAAAATAATTAATGACAACAATAAGCCCTCTATATATGTAAGATACATAGATGACATCTTTGTTTTAGCTAAGAATATCGATCAAATTCAAGATCTTAAAAACAAATTTGAAAGTCACTCCGTCCTCAAATTTACATTGGAAATTACTATTAATAATAAAATCCCATTTCTTGATGTATTCATTGATTTACATAGATTTACTACTTCTCTATATAGGAAACCAACTAGCATAAACTCGTGTCTTCTTAATTATAATAGTGAATGCCCCCAACGATATAAGTTAGCTGTTATAAAAAAACTTATTCAACGCACACAAATGATATCTTCTTCCAAATCTATATTTTATAAAGAATTACACAACATTAAACAAACACTTGTCGATAATGGATTTCCTAACTCCGTTATTGATCAACAAATTAAAATGTATCTCAACAAAATTAACAATAGCTCTAACAATAATGATAATATTAATAATAATGGTTTACATCAAAATAAACATAACACTATTAACTTATACTATTGCAACCAAATGCATAATAATTATAAACAAGATGAAAAAACTCTCAAAAACATAATACGTAGAAATGTTAAACCAGTGGACAGTAATAATAATTGCATCTCTGATACTAATAAAAAACCCAGTACATATATGGGTTTTACTACAACCACGCTCTCCCTTAAACTTACATGTCATCTTTCTGATCAGAGTACAATTAAACAACATTTCTCTGAAAAACATAAACATGTAGGTAATATCAGACAGATTTTGGTCAACAATACAGTGATCCTTACTCATACACACAGTAAGAGGACCCTTCAGATATTAGAGGCCATGTACATCAAATCTAAACAACCAACACTCAATAAAATCACCTTTAAATCCGGCCATAACACATTACAATGTATTTGAATACATGGTTTTTTTGTTATTTCGCGCTATCACGTCATAAAACCGCATTGCAAATTTGAGAACAGTGTTTATTATTGTTGGTAACTATTGCCGTTGCCAAGCGGAGTTTTATATCAACACAAAATAAAATCGTCGGTGATAGTGGATGCTACTGTATTACAGTCTAAATAACCTCTCTGAAGCTGGCTCATGTGAGCCAAAAGCTTAGAAGCAAATTAATAAAAAATTATCCAAATGTTGGAGAAGTTTTGTCTTTATTTTTAACTGAAATTAAAGCCAAAATACGACGTTTAGAACGGCTCATGACTAAACATAATAGACATTCATTGTCTCTTATATTTAACAATATATATATATATATATATATATATATATTCAGATACTTTAATCCAAGCGGAAAAAGCAGGAAGGTAAATTCCAAAAACCCGATCCTAATTAATATTAAAAATGTTATTTTAATATTAAAAAATGATACAGGAAGAGAGCTCCATGTAATAAAATATTACAGAGCAAATATGAATTAAAATAGGATTAATTCAAGGATGTTGGATGGCCATTTCGATATGAAAATCCCCACGGGGGATAACACATCACCTCAGCAGCAAAAAAAAAATATTTTCAGAAACTCTGAGTTTCTGAAAGGATTTTTTGTTGCTGAGGTGATGTGTTATCCCCCGTGGGGATTTTCATATCGAAATGGTCATCCAACATCCTTGAATTAATCCTATTTTAATTTAATATATATATATATATATATATATATATATATATATATATATTGCCGCAATATGCGGTGAAATATGTATTACCCATTGTAATAATCCAAAATATTTTCTCTCTCTCTCTCTATATATATAGTCATCCGCAGAGAGATCTGTATCTCAGCTCATCAGTACGGTAAGACATCCGATTACATTTGACCCAGGATTGAAACCTGACCGAATCGGCGATTCTACCTCTGCGTTATGGGCGCTCGGTAGAAGGGGGCAGCCTTTTAGCCTATGATGCATCATACGCCAATACCCATATATATGTGTGTGTGTGTGTGTGTGTGTGTGTGTGTGTGTGTGTGTGTGTGTGTGTGTGGAGAAAGAGAGGGAGAGATAGATAGCTATGTTTGAAAATGAATTTTTACAAATGAAATATTTCATCTTGAAGCCTTTATTTTACTATTACTGTCAAGTTATTCAATTAAATTTCTTATACAATAAGGAAAGTACTGTGCTGAATTTTCAAAACTAATTTAAATTGTCGGGGAAAAGTAATGAAATTAATAAGAGTCATTTTTTAGTTCTCTTTCATCGCAGTATAATCCATTTGATTAAAATCTTCCAAAAATAAAATATAATTTTCTAAAAGTTTATTTGATAAATATCAGCTGAATTCAATTAAAATTGGTGTGATTCGAAACAAATATTATCTACTTTGCATTTAAAATATCGCAAAAATGCATTTTAAACCCGATAGAAGCTGTGGTTTTAAGTCGACAGTCGTTGTGTTGGTATCCTTATGTTATTAATTTAGTTTAGTTTCTTTTACGTTAGAGTCATTTAAAGCCGAAGCATTCGTTCCTTCAAAAAATACTTTTGTTGGTAACATTTTTCCTTCAAAAACATATATTTGTTTGAAAATATTCCCTTCAAAAACGTATTTTTGTTGGTAATATTTTTCCTTCAAAAACGTATTTTTGATGATAATATTTTTTTTTCAAAGATGTATTTTTCTTAGTAACTTTTCCTTCTTCAAAAACTTATTTTTGTTAGTAAAATGTTTTCTTCAAAAACGTATTTTTCTTGGTAACATTTTTCTTTCAAAAACGTATTTTTGTTAGTAATATTTCTCCTTCAAAAATGTATTTTTCTTAGTAACCTTTTTTTCTCTAACAACGTATTTTTGATGACAAAAGACGTCTGTGAAACATAATTAAAGAAAATGAGACTAGCGTGTATATTTTTTATAAAGGACTAATCTTGTTTCTTGTTGTAAACGTCTAACCCCAAGTATGACGAACTGCCATTGATGCGTAGGGGGTTAAAAGAATGCAAAGGAATATCCTGTACATAAAGGAGAGTGAAGAGAGAGGATAAAAGGTCACAGTAGGTGTCGGATAATGAGTAAGAGAAGGACGGTGAATTTGGAGTGATTGCTGCGTAAGAGGAAACTGTAAAAGGAGAAGACGAATGAGAGCCAAGAAGATAAGAGATCACAGACTGACGTTGCATTTTAAACTCTTAAACGTAGTTATGAGGAAAACAAGAATACGGAAGAGAGTTCCTCAGGAGGGATGTGCGAGAAAAGAAGCTAATAGAGAAGAAGTCGTGGTTAAACTTTATTGTTTTCACAGTAAAAGACTTGGACTTAGTTGCGAGTCTAGTAGCTCGGGTAAGTTAGTGCTGAGGGGCACTAAGTAGCTAAGCTCCTCGGAGAATAATCTGTGAAAGTATTTGTAGAGGTTACGGGTTACATAACAGGACAGATTGGGTTCTATAATCTTGGCTGGCAATCAGTCTACTGCCGAAAGTAATGTCAACCAACTGCGGGATAATATTCTGCCAAGTCAGTCATGTCTCTTTCGAGATATGATCGCCAAAAGCGTGTATCACGTATGGCACTTAACTGACTGACTGAATATAATAGTTGAAAAATCACAAATCACTCATAGACAAAAAAATTTAAAGGAAAGACAATGTACAATAACAAGCAAGGGAACAGATATAACCACACACAAAATATTATTATGTATTGCATATTCTTATTTGTGAATCCTTATGTGTTTTGAAATACTGAAGAATATTTTTTTATATTAGTCATACAAGCAGCACAATTCTTGTAGGTTTTCTTCTAACTTAAAGGAAATTAATTCAATTTATAAACATATTGTTACTTAACAACGAATCAAAATAAAGCAATTAATATAAGATGAATATTATTGAACTGAATGTGCGTTGTGGTACATTATTCATCGGCTCTGAACAAGAAATCGGAGAGCCGAGTTCGAATTCCAGCTGAATTCATTGCATTCACTTACGCGCAAATACCCTTGGGAAAGGTATTAATCCACCCATTCCCTCCAGTTACGGTTTACATAACAGGACAGATTGGGTTCTATAGCCTTGATTGGCAACCAATCTACCGCGGAATGTAACGGCAACCTACTGCGGGATAATCATCGGCCCAGTCAGTCATGTCACTTTCCGGACATGATCAGGCAAGCACTTAACTGACTGACAGCTGAGAACCCTAGATGTTATGTCAAAATTCATCATCGGAGGTCACAATTTTAACAACATAAGGTACGCTGATGATACAGTGCTGATAGCAAACACAGAAAGGAAACTACAAAACCTCCTACAGAAGGTAGCTGAAGAGAATGACAAGAAAGGACTACAAATAATCTACAAGAAAACCGAATGCATGATCATCTGCAAAAAAGCAGCCCAAGATGTCATATACAGATGGGAAATACTAAAATCAAGCAAGTGCAGAAATTTGAATATCTGAGAAGTGTTCTAACAGAAGACGGAAAGTCCGACACACATTCTTCAATATGGCAGTAATTGCTAATATAAATTTCCTTTTTGTTTCCATTCTTTCCAAAACCTCATCATTGCTCAGATACCAGATCCATGATATCCGCAGCATCCTTCTGTATAACCACATTCCAGCTACTTCAAGTTTTTCCATCATCTTTGATGATATTGTCCATCATTCACTGCCATATTGAAGAACTGACATCACATAGCAATCTAGTACTCTCTTCTTTGTTTCTAGTGAAAGTTTCCTGTGTCTTAATACTCTACTCAGCTTCTAGAATGCGTCTTTTGGCATGCCAATTTGCCTTTGGATCTCTGTGTCGCACTTTCCGTCTTCTGTTTGATTGACTGCCCGAAAAACGTGAAATAAGTATGCTGACTTTGTCACGTGGTCGGTTCCCAACCCAAACTCATTTTTAGGCGGGAAGAAACATTACATGGGTCATTGAAATTTCAATTTGTTGTTTTGTGCAAATCGCTCTCCTTTCATTGATTAATAAATATTTTCACACTTGCTCGCGAAATTTGCCTTAATCTCTTTCTCAGCACGGAGGCAATCTTTTTACCTATTGGTCAACAGTGAAAAAAAGTTACTTTTAATTTGTACTCACCACATATCATCTAAAAGTTTGAAAGTAATACAGGTTATAAAAGATTTAAATGTTAACATTTTTCCTGATAGATATGTGAAATAATTCAATCTAAACCAATAAATAAATTAAGTAAATGATAAACAAATTAACAAACAACAAATGCACACAGAAACAGAAGCAAACATAATAATTACAACCAGCAGTATAATAATCAATAATAAATGAGTTAATAAATAATACTACAAACAGCCAACAGACTCATCCGGATCCACAATTACTTCCACACACTAGCAGTTAGAATGATTTGAAAAATAACCGTTACCCACTAAAATAACCGTTAGAACAATACAACAGACTGCCCACAATAGATCACTGACCAGCAGATATAAATCAGTCATTCATTTAAGAGGCATACGTGATAGAAGCTTAGGCAATCTTATCTCGAAATAGACGTGACTGAATGGGTAGGAATTTTTCGCCAGTAGATTGCCATTATTTTTAGCCAAAATTATAGGATTCAACCTGACCTGCTATTTAATCCATACCTGCAGGAAGAAGATACGGTTTCATACTTTACAAAGATATCTGTGCGCAAGTGAATGCAACGAATTCAACTGGAGTTCGAACTCAGTTTTCCGATTTCAAGTTCCTGCTTATATACACTGCACCAGAACACATATACATACATAACATATCCGTATATATAAATGGTAGAGCAGAAACACAACACATATAGCCTGACGACTGTCACTGCTAGCTGTTGATTTCAATCACCCCTTCTATAGTTTTGTCCGTGTGTATGTGCGTTTATATATGGATATATATATAGCGAATGCAGGTTTCGGAATAAACATCTACTAATACCACGAAGGGATTTAAAGTTGAAATCAATAAATAAAATGCTATCACTTTGGCTAAATCGGTCTCTTGTAAGTTTAAAGACGAAAAGTTCTCTCTATGTAGAATCGATCAAAGTTTTGTATTAAGCCAAGACCAAAGAAGTAACCTCCACCCCAAAATCAGACCGGCATTTATACGTGCAACAGATACGTTCCAATATTTAAATGCCTTTTTTTATACAGTAAGACAAAAACGCTAAAGTTACTGGCTTGCAAACTGTGCATGGACAACAGTTTTAGAATGTTTATTCTTAGAATAGAGTATGGCATACATTTTTCCGGTTCGTTGTAGAAATAGGGAAAGACTGTTTTGCTTTTCCGATCCTAAATCATCGATTTATTTAAGGCTCCATGTATCCATTGAATTTTTTTATTATTTATATACTTATATTAGTAACGAGAAAACATACATTTGATTAAAAACATTCAATACATTACTGTATTTGAATATTTTACAGAATATATTTTCGTCTATATACCGTGTCACATCAGGGCGTAAACAATGACGGCTCTCCAGAACTTACTAGCACTTGTAGATCTTTCTAAGTTTTGTTTTATCCCTTTCTTCAAAATCCGTGTTATGCAATTCATTCATCTAAGTTTCTAAGATGAGTAACTCATTGTTTCTCTACAGTCTTCAGTATGTCTTGTGAGTGTCAAATTCGCCAAACCACTTTTCCTTTAATGTGTCCTAGAAATTTCGACTGTTATTTTTTCTGACTTTAATTATAAGCGTATGCATGAGTTTCTATTTTCCTTAAAATTCCACCATTACGCAGGTTTCAGTCCATAGTGTTTTGAATATCCTACCGTAGTATCACATTTATGTTGCAATTTCCGTGTATATATATATATTTTAAAAAATTGGGTAAATTCTTCTGTACAATAAAACGGAAGCTAACGATGGTTCGCCTGAAATAGGCCTATACCTCTGCTTATACATAGAATAACGTGTCTGTCTTAATTTTTACATATATTCGATCTATATGTATTTATATATATATATATTTTTAGAGCTCTCCTAGAGGGTTATCCTACCACTTTATGTACAGGATATTCCTTTGTATTCTTCTATATCTACACCTCATATATATATATATATATATATATATATATATATATATATATGCTAAGGAGTTCTAATTATTTACACTATTTACTTTCAGGCTTTTTGGTGTTATAAAGCATTTCTGTGGTTGTGGCCACTGACTTTCTGGTATATATCAAGCCGGGTAAGCCACGGATAATTTCCGATTATAAGTCATCGATTTATTTAAAGCTCCATGTCTCCATCAAATGTTTTTTTATTATTTATATACTTATATTAGTAACGAGAAAACATATCTTTTATTAAAAACATTCAATAAATCACTGTATTTGAATATTTTACAGAATATATTTTCGTCTATATATCGTGTCCCATCAGGACGTAAACAATGACGGCTCTCCAGAACTTACTAGTAGATCTTTCTAAGATTTTTTTTTCCTTTCTTCAAAATCCGTGTTATGCAATCCATTCATCCAAGTTTATGAAATAAGTAACTCATTGTTTTTCTATTGGCTTAGAGTATGTCCTGTGAGTGTCAGATTCTCCAAATCACTTTTCCTTTAATGTGCCCTAGAAATTTCGTCTGTCTATTTCTGACTCTAATTATAAGCGTTTGCATGAGTTTTCTTTATTTTCTTTAAAATGACACCATTACGCAGGGTTCAGGCGATGGGGTTCTAAATATACTACTGTAGTATCACATTTATGTTGCAACTAGCAGTATAGCCCGGCGTTGCCCGGGTGTAATAAAAGCTTTAAAACTAATCCATGGTCCTGGAGCTCAGACTCTTTGGACGTTGGCACGAAAGACTAAAAAGCATTAGTTGTTTCCAGTTAAATCGAAACCGTAGACTTAAAGAAAAATGAATGGATGTAAGTCAAATTTTGATTTCCTGGTATCGATATCAAATAAGTTTTTCGTCGTAAACTGAATTTTGAAGGCTAAATAATTACAGATATACAGGCAGATAAACAGAAACACACACAAACATCTTGCCTTATATATATATATATATATATATATACATATGACTAGCAATATAACCCGGTGTTACTCGGGTGTAATGAAAGCTTTAAAACTAATCCATTGTCCTGGAGCTCAGACTCTTTGGACGTTGGCATGAAAGACTAAAAAGCAATAGTTGTTTCCAGTTAAAGCGAAACCGTAGACTGAAAGAAAAATGAATGGATGCAAGTCAAATTTTGATTTCCTGGTATCGATATCAAATAAGTTTTTTCGTCGCAAACAGAATTTTGAAGGCTAAATAAGTCCTCTGAGTAAATGGTATCATGGCTAAGACTAAGAACTACAATGATATCTACTAAGAGCCAAACCCGAAGCAAAAACTAAAATAAAAGGGCAGAAAAAAATCTTGCCTTTTATATATATATATTATCGATTTTCTGCACTATTGTAAGAAATGCAACCTTGAAACTTCTGAATATCGTTTCTTTTGTCTTTGTCTATGAGTGTATCAAATTTGATTAAAATCGGACCAGTCCCTCTATAACCTGATTTTTGCGATTATCGATTTTCGATATTTATCCGGGGTACCTCGACACAAAACCTAGCTAAGAACACTCGCAGGCGCTTATAGTACAACTGCGTATATTTTCAAGAAAATCGGTTCAGCCGTTTCGAAGGCTATAAGTAACGGACACACACACACTACGGACACACACACACACACAAACACACACACACACACACACGCACACAAAGTTCCATTTATAAATAAGTTTAGATTTTTGGAGATTGTAGTTATCAGGGAAGCAAGAAATTGGAAGGGAGTCCCACAGGCGGGAAGAGCGAGAAATGAATGTATTAGTGTAGAAGTATTTTTTTTAATCGTTTCACCCCAAGCAAGGCATTCCACTGCCACAATTGCCCCTTGGGGCTACATAGGGGAAGGTAAATAGAAAGAGTGGTTAGATATACGAAATGTCAGAAGGGGGGTGATAGGTTGTTGGGAGGATGGGAAGAGTGTTTGAAAGAATGGAAGCGAGTTATTGTGTGAGGAGGTGTCTATTGACTTTACATTTAAACTCCTGGAGATTGTAGCCGTCGGGGAAGCAGTCATGTGGAAGAGAATTCCACAGTCGGGAAGTACGAGAAAAGAAACTGTTGGAGTAGAAGTTGCGGTTGCATTTTATCGGTTTCACTGTAAAAGGGTGGGATCTAGTTGCTAATCTAGTATCTCGTGCAAATTCGAACCTAGGAGGCACCAGTGATCTAAGTTAATCTTTTTTTATAATCGTGTGACCCCAAGCAAGGCATTTTGCTGCCACTGTTTTGCAGGGGGTTACATAGGAGGAATGTTATGAGAAACAGTGTCGGGTTACAGGGAGTGTCAGGAAGAGAGTATGAAAAGGAAGAGAATACTGATGAGAGTGGGTGGACAGAGAAAAAAACATGAGAGAGAGAGAGAGAGAGGTTGTAAATTAGTGAGACAGGAGATAACTATTGACTTTACATATAAATTCCTGGAAATTGTAGCTGTGGGGAAAGCAAATATTTGGAAGGAAATTCCACAGGCAGGAAGTGCGAGAAAAGAAGCTGTGGAGTAGAATTTGCTTTTAGAATTTATTGGTTTTACAGTAAAAGGTGGGGCCTAGTTGCTAATATTGTCGCACGAGGAAATTCATTTATAGGGGATACCATTGAGCTGAGTTCATCTGACGAGAAGCTGTGAATGTATTTGTAGAAGAGACACAGCGAAGCCACACTGTGTCAGTGAGAAAGCGGCTGTATCCTAGGAGTCAAGTCGGGATCGATCACACCCAGGTGGATAGCAGGATCACCCGACCAGATATGGTAGCAATATTCAATGCACGGGTGGATGGTAGATTTGTATATGTGCAGCATTGTTTCAGACGGGAAATACTTCCTGGCCCTGCACAGAGAACCGACCTTTTTGGCAGCGGATTTAGCTATGGATTCTATGTAGTTATTCCACTTGAGGTCTGATGTGAGAGTTAATCTGAGGAGGCGCAGTGTTTTACTTTCAAGGAGAGAAGCCTGATGCATGTTAATGGGCGGGAGGAAGGATTGTCTGTGATGGTAGCAGCATCGTTTTGGAAGCATTAAAATTTACGAGCCATTTCTTAGCCCAGTCCACCACGGACTGGAGGTTCTTTTCAAGTTCAGCAGCGAGATTTGCTTTGTCAACCTCGACAGATTTTTGATCGAGACGAGAGCAAACCGTAGTGTTGTCAGCGTATATGCCTACTTGGGATATTTCAACGGTAAAAGGGTGGAATTAGTATCACACTTAAATTTATATGTTCCGGGTATCAGAGAAAAGCCATGACACGAGAAAGTGATTGATGCCGAGATGTCGACATTCTTTATCCACAACCAATAAAAACAAAAGATCGAATTTATTTCTCGTATCAAATTCGAATTATTCCCCATCCAAAATTTTTGATGACGTAAATAGATAGCGAAACATATTTTACGTATTCCTTACTTAATGGTATTAGTTTATTAATAAATTTCATAGATGACACTGCCTAAGAAACCAGGTGCCGACAAATATGAACTCCATCGTACAATCAGCCTAATGAGCTATATAATTAACCATATCACCGGAACTTTGATAAATAGACGTCTCTTCAGTATCAAACCAGACATAGGACACGGACGGTGCGGTTTCATTAATAACACAAGAACATAAAATGCAACATTTATGCTTAAAATATTATATTACTAGCAGTATAGCCCGGCGTTGCTCGGGTGTAATGAAAGCATTAATACTATAGTCCTTGAACTCAGACTTTTTGGACGTTGGCAAGAAAAACGTAGGTTGTTGGAAGGTTGATCTCGAAGTCGTAGAACTTACTAAAATGAATGGATGTAAGCCAAATTTTATTTCTGGTATCGATGTCAAGTTTTCCGTCGCAAACTGAATTTTGAAGGCTAAATAAATCCTCTGAGTAAATGGTATCACTGCCGAGAGTAAAAATTACAATTATACCTCGTTAGAACTAAACCCGATGCAAAAACCAAAATAAAAGGACTGAAAAGTTGATTTTGATCAGACCCGATAAGATATCGGGGTATCGATTTTCAATATCAGAGTCAAATAAGTCATCCAAGAATAAACTAACCTAAGTAAGTCCATGAAAACTTATCTTACCCATCGAAAGTAAAATTGGAGAAAATAAACCATATTGGTAGTTGAATATCGGTTTTTGATCAGATTCGATAGAATATCAGGGGTATCGATTTCCAATATCGGGGAAAATGTGTCGTCTGAGAATAATAATGTTTGAGACTAAAAACTATAATTTTACCAAGTTAGAGCAAATTCTGCAGCAAGAACCACGATAAAAGGGCTGAAATCCTGATCTTGATCAGACTTGATCGGATATCGGGGTATTGATTTCCGATATCGGGTGGGGGTGGGGAATCGGAAAAAATAAATAACCTATGACCTGACCGGAAGCCTAAAGAATATGTGTGTGAACGTTGGTGAGAATCGGATAAAAATTGTAGATTTTTATAAAGGACATACAGGTATGGAGACAGCCACACACACAAACATATTGCCTTTTATATATATATAGATATGATATTACATTATATATATATATATATATATATATATTATTTTTAATTGATATTCGGATTTGAGTAGATATTTTGTTTTTAATCAAAACAGAATACTTGTTTCTACTGATTCTTTACGATACATTTTGTTACAAAAGTGTGTATCATTCAGCAGGATTCGGACCTACGACTCTTACCAGCATAGGAGAAGCCACTAATTGATATGTGGATCAGTATCGCAGGTTCGAATTCTGCCGAATGATACACATTTTTTTAACAAAATATTTCGCAAATAATCAGGCCGGTAGAAATAAATATATAAATATACTACTTGATTGAAAGAAAATATCTACTCCAATACGAGTATAGATTTAAAATAATATAATAATGTTAAAAAAAATAAACTAAGTAGGTCAGTTGTTAAAACCATTTAATTAATCTTTGGTATTTTCTGTATTATATATAGATAGATAGATATAGATATAGATAGATAGATATATAAGAGATAATAACTATACTCGTATCGAAGTACCTTCCACGTATCTGCGAAGAAGAGAAAAAATGGTTTTAAAAAAGAAAGAGCTCTACATGAACATCAGTCAAAAGAGCTCAGACCGAGTCAGCACGTAGCCCAAAGAAAAAAACCCGACACGAGCAATCAACTAACGAAAAGACGCTCAATACTTAGGGAGAGCGGAATAAATAAAGCGAGCCAGACAACCTATCTTGGTTTCACCTAAACAGATCGTCAGGGAAAGCTGACGATCCGTTTAGGTGAAACCTACGTAAGTTGTCTGGATCGCTAGGTACTATATATATATATATATAAAGAATACCTAGAGACCAAGACAATCTACGTAGGTTTCAGCTAAACGGATCGTCAGGGAAAGCTGGCCCCCTGACAATCCGTTTAGGTGAAACCTAGGTAGGTTGTCTTCTCTCTAGGTATTCTTTATTTATTCCACTCTCCCTAAGTATTGAGCGCCTTTTTGTTAGTTGATTTCTCATATATATATATATCGTTCATTCAGCAATGAATTAGAACACTCTCAGCTATTGGGCATGTATAATGATAGACACACGCTAAAAGTCAGCCTCCTTCTACCAAGCGCCCATAGCTCAGAGGTAGAATCACCGACTGACGCCAATTCGGTCGGGTTTCAATCCTGGGTTAAAAAGCAATCGGAGTCTAACTGTACTGATGAACTGTGATACAGTTAAACAGATCTGTCTGCGGATGACTATATATATATATATATATATATATATATATATATATATAGATAGATAGATAGATATAAAAGAGTGAACATTTAAGTCAACACTCATTGGCTACAGACAGTTTCATGCTAAACGCAATCATCAGTCCACATATGTTGAGTTTTTCCTCGGCTATTTATATATACGTGTCAGTGGTGCATTTTGCATACTTTAAGCAAGTCATAAACAAATTAACAAACCTCAGAAGAGATAACATCCATCAAAATAGATAAATAATAAAATAAAATGATACCATAAGTAAATCAAAATAATAAATAACAAATCATAATTATAAAAAATAAAAATGTCATAAAAAATAAAATAAGCAATAAATATATTAATTATCGGAAAACCAAAAAATGACAAGTCAAAAAGATTTATCCAAATAAATAAATAATAAAGCCAGTCCCGCCAAAATAATCGTCAGAAGGATTATCCACAATGTCCCTCTGACACGTATATATAAATAGCCGAGGAAAAGCTCAACACATGTGGCCTGATGATTGCGCTTAGCATGAAATAGTCTGCCGCCCCTGAGTGTTGACTTCAATGTTCACTTTTTTATATTACATACGCTCTATCTCTGATATGGAGCACCTTATCCGATAAATATATCACACCTTAATACTATATATATATATATATATATATATATATATATAAAAGATGACGGCTTGTAAGTATTATACTACTTACATTGTTCGGACTGTTGTCCGCATCTTACTGTCACATTCACGTAGTTGTTCTTACCAATATTGTTGTTGATTCTTGTTTAGAAAACCACACAATATAAGAATAACACAGAACAGATATGAGAGGAAAATGTAACTATATTGAACAAAAGATATACAACATTTACACGGTTAGTAGATTTAGGAATACTTCTTAGTAGAAGTCAAATATCTACAAAGAAATAAGTCCGGGTAATAAGCCTATATTCTTGCTAACCAAAGAGCGGGAGTTCAACTGCTCTGACAAACACCAACTCTAACAACTATATTTAGTTGTCCCTCCCAGTAAGGGCAACATGTGACACATGGTCAGTTTTGACTGGAATTTCCGGGCTATATGGCCCGGCCAAAAAATGTCTGTCTATTTTTGCCCAGTCGTGATTCTACCCTTCGGCGGAACCACGACTTGGTTATTGCTCTCTGCTCGGAAGCAGAGAGCGCCCTTCACCCGAAAGCAGAGGGCTGACAGTGTTATAGTTGAAAAGTTTCAGCAACTCTAACAACTGTATTTACTAGCCTTCCCACGCAAGGCCGGATGTGACACATGGCCATTTTAATGTGGGTATTCCCGGCCATATAGCCGGGCCAAAAATATGTCTGTCTATTTTTGCCCAGTCGTGGTTCTACCCTTCGGCGGAACCACGACTGGGTTATTGCTCTCTGCTCGGAAGCAGAGAGCTGACAGTGTTATAGTTGAAGAGTCTCAGCAACTCTAACAACACCAACCTGTTCTCTGTAGGCAGGATTATTTGTATACGATGGAAGAATCCATAGAGAGTGTAAATAGGGGTGAATCACCAACAAATTCTTGTATGCATATATATATATATATATATATATATATATATATATATATATATTATGACATTTGTCCGGGGCATTATTTATTTAAACTAAAATCTTTTTGGTAAATTTTCGATGGGCTGTTTTTTTTGAAAATATTGATATCAGCAGTTTTCTTTTGTTTCTAAAATAAAAATTTTTTCGCTTACTTGCCAGTCAATCAACCCTTCGTCATATCTTTCCTTTCTGTTCATCCTACCACTTCTATCCCTCAGACATGGCTAAAGTTTAACTTTTAAAGTTTTGTCTCTTGTGTGGCTAGTGGTAAGTCTTCTAATATGAGACAGAATTATTTGTCTGCTTTCCCCTTCTTATTTCCTTACATTCAAAAATTGTTAATCCTACCCTATTTTATTTTCCCGTGTATGGATAATTTTTTTTTTTTCGTGGGGGGCTTCTACCGGTAAAAAATATTTCAACACATTTGAATTTAAATAAATAATGTTTTGGTTTCAGCCGTTGTTGAAGAAGCGAGAAATTTCTCTTAGAAATAGCTATCCAATATATATATATATGCAAATTTTGTAAGTCCGTTGGATAGCTATTTATATATATGGAGCGATGGTTAAATTTGAATTATTTCATATTTTTAATTTCGTGTAGTTTTTTGTTTTTACTTTATATACTGCACAGTACAGCAGAGTCAGTTGGGCACCGTTTTTATGAAAAAGAGCCCGACGACCCAATTCACTTCGCCCAAAATTTGGAAAAGGCATGCTGTATATAAGATACAAATCCTATTATAATCCACCAAACAACTAAAACACACAAAATAAATTGCACACCTGCAAAAGGAATTCAAACAACTTTTTCACAAGTCAGTGTAAAAAATCATATTCTGAATCTTGATTGGTCATCAAATCGCAAAATTCAAAATACGTCGGAGAAACGTTTTTTTCACAGCTAAAGAAAAAAATTCCTCGCCGGAGCCACCCAACGTGACTGGATTTAATATTTAAGGATGGCCTCTAACGGGTCACAGACAGTAAGATAGTCAGTCAGTCAGGAGAAGCGCTTAGCTGACACATCGCCACGATGTCAGGAAGAAACCTCAAACTGACTCACCTTTGCGGCCAATTTTACTTTTAATCTTTTCCACTCCACGCCAAACCGGACACAGGGTACGTCACACTTTCATTCGCCCTCACTTTCAACGAACTCTTCTTCATTTTTCACATTACGCTGCTAAAAAGAACTACACACAACCAAACACACATGTTAAGACCACTCCTTTATTTGTTTTAACTTGTAATATATATATATATATATATATATATATATATATATATATATATATATATATCAACCTGTCGCAACCTACAAAAAAGAGGAAGGAACAAAGCTTTTACAATCCATGAACTCTAAACTACTACAGACAATTTCAACTACAAAACAGCATGCATTTTCTCAATGAACATTTTTAACTTATATTTTCCTTCGTACATTTTTTCATTCTGTAAATAAATCTTTGCTTTAATATACACACGAAATATTTTATCCTTTCACATTTCAAACTTCAACCATCTTTTCTTTTAATCAAATCACCCCGAGCAAGACGGGAACGCCACTGATGTGCAGGGGGCTACATAAGAGTAAAGGAATTTGAGAAGAATGAGGAGAAGGACGAACCAGTTAGAAAGGAGCAAGAGAAGGATGGGAATACAGGTGTGATGACAGTTGCGAAGGTGAGAGAAAGGAAAGGATCTACAGGACAGTGTGGAGAGAAGTAGGGTCAGTAGTTAAGAGATGAGTATTGACATTGCATTTAAATGTCTGGAGGTTGTAGTCGTCAGGAAAGCAAGAATAAGGAAGCGAGTTCCACAGGCGGGAAGTGCGGGAAAAGAAACTGTAGGAGTAGAATTGTCGCCTGCATTTGGTTGATCTAACAGTGAATGCGTGAGACCCAGTTGCCAGTCTGGTTGCACGAGTAAACACCTGTAGCTGAGGCACCAGTGACTCAAGCTCGTTGGAACAGAAGCCGTCTGTTATTTAAAATGTGGGGACTCTGGACGTGTTAGACACAAGGCCAATTAACCAAGCATCACCGAGGCCCCTACACAGTACTGTTTAGCATTAGTGCCGTAAACTCTAATACGAACATTTCAGATTATTTGGGTATCAGTTTGACAATAGTAGAGTTATTCGGAAAGACAGGGATGAGTCTAATTGCGTTTACAAAGGTGTTTGGAGTGAACACTAGTAATGCTGATGTTACGACTCCATTCAAGCAGGCAGACTCAGTCATGAATGTCAGACAACTTTTTGCCACATCACCCCTTACTTGTAGCCACCTAACACCCTTAACTGCATTATTATGTGTGGAGTGCAGTTGAGCAAGACACCAACAAGACTCCTTGTAACACTAAAGATCATCTAAAAGCAGGGATTATGGTAGTATTCACCAACTTAAACAATTTAACCATCCAGAACAGAGATGCACTAGATTCCGACGTTGTTAAAAACTTTCAAACAATAAAGAGTAAATTTATTCAACAAAATTTTCATTGGCTTCAACCACAGCCTGGAGTACAAGCCAATGACAATTTTATTGAATAAATTTACCCTTTATTATTTGAAGATATTTTTTTTTGTAATTTTGACTAAAATAATATTTTATTTTAATTTTTCGTAATTTAGGCGAAAATATATCCATCACACACACACACACACACACACACACACACACACACACACATATATATATATATATATATATATATACACACACACACACACACACACACACACACACACACACAGTGGGATCTGTTGTATACGACCACCCCTGTTGCTATCACAAACTGGTCGCATACGGCAGGTGGTATCTCACTAAAGACACGTGACCTATTCTCTCAACGTTTGTATATTTCACTCTCCAGAATGTACATATTTTAGTATTTTACCATGTAAGCTGATAATAAATACATGAGAACATAAGATGGTCTAACTTTGAAAAAATTTATTCAGCATAATTATTTTTTAACATTAAAAACTTATTTACAACGGATAACAAAAGGAATAAAAATTACTGGTGTAAGCTTAAAAAATCAATTATTGCAGCCAGTGGGTGTTTTTTTTTGGGGGGGGGGGTGCGGGGTTTGGTTTTTTGTAATGTGACCCCCTTTCGATTCTAATTGATGTTGGCACTTATTTATTTGGTCCATCATTTCCTGGTTTTCATGAACCAAAGCTTTCAATTATTTCGTAAAACGGAGTGATAGTAAAAGAGAATCTGCAATAACATATGAAAAAATAAACAAACATATAAGAAAAAAAATGACAACGATCAGGGTAGAAATATATATATATATATAGAGAGAGAGAGAGAGAGAGAGAAAGAAAGAAAGAAAGAAAGAAAGAAAGAAAGAAAGAAAGAAAGAAAGAGAGAGAGAGAGAAAGAAAGAAAGAAAGAAAGAAAGAGAGAGAAAGAAAGAAAGAAAGAAAGAAAGAAAGAAGAGAGAAAGAAAGAAAGAAAGAAAGAAAGAGAGAGAGAGAAAGAAAGAAAGAAAGAAAGAGAGAGAGAGAAAGAAAGAAAGAAAGAAAGAGAGAAAGAGAAAGAAAGAAAGAAAGAAAGAAAGAAAGAAAGAGAGAAAGAAAGAAAGAAAGAAAGAAAGAAAGAAAGAAAGAAAGAAAGAAAGAAAGAAAGAAAGAAAGAAAGAAAGAGAGAGAAAGAAAGAAAGAAAGAAAGAGAAAGAAAGAAAGAAAGAAAGAAAGAAAGAAAGAAAGAAAGAAAGAAAGAAAGAAAGAAAGAAAGAGAGAGAGAAAGAAAGAAAGAAAGAAAGAAAGAAAAGAGAGTGAAAGAAAGAAAGAAAGAAAGAAAGAGAGAGAGAAAGAAAGAAAGAAAGAAAGAAGAGAGAGAAAGAAAGAAAGAAAGAAAGAAGAAGAGAGAGAGTAAAACGATCAAGGAAAATAAAGATAATGAAAGAGGTGCACATTGAAAATTTAAATTTCACAAAGATGTGATTTTTTCTTCCACGCCCGAATTTATCTAATTTGGTACAGAAACCGACAAATCTCTTGAACTTGCCAAATGTAATAAGTACATGTTAATACAAGACAGCCGCCGTTTGACCACCGCCATTTCAACAAACTTCACTACGATAACAAAACAACGAGAAAGTGTTTCTGGCTTAGATTACTAACTTAAATTCTCCTAATTTAGAAGTTAGGACTGTACTGCCAAAATGAATTTTTGTTAAAGTGATCGCTTGATCAGTTATTTTTATTCTTTCATGCTGCTCGGTGGTTGTGTTTTGGAAGAGGTCGCTCACTGGGTGTGGGGTCAATTAATATTAGCAAATCGTCCGTGCATATAAAAACGGTCGTTAATGACAGGTGTTTGCTGACGACGGGTGTCACCAGGTTCCATTGTATATATATATATATATATATAAATTGATCTGTTGTGAAAGATTACATAAAAATTAACCATAATAACTTGTCTGCTATATATATAGTCATCTGCAGACAGATCTGTTTCGCTGTATCACAGCTCATCAGTACGGTTAGACTCCGATTGCTTTTAACCCAGGATTGAAACTCGACCGAATTGGCGTCAGTCGGCGATTCTACCTCTGGGCTATGGGCGTTCGGTAGAAGAAGGCAGACTTTTTAGCGTGTATATTATCATTATACCCGCCCAATAGCCAGGGTGTTCTAATCCATTACTGAATGAGCGATGCGTACATGTCAGAGTAGCTACTGTTTTTCAAAGTCTACCATTCTTCCAGAGTGCTCAGTCAGGGTGTGAGAACGTATATATATATATATTTGTGTGTGTGTGTGCGTGTGTCCCTCGCAGGCGAGGAAGACCACGACTTCTAGTCACTAAGGGTTGTTTGCGGGAGTGCAGAGGTGGCTGATAAGGTCAATCATTGCACGGAAGAGCCTGTTGCAGCAAAATTGATGCTCCGACCTCCAGCCACTCACGAAGAAATGTTTTCATAAGATTCTCGAAATGGGCACGTGAGTGTCCGTATGTGATTCTTTTCTAGATTGTTTTGAATATTTAGAGTTGTATCATTTGGGCCTGACGAGCAACAGGTTTGCTGTGAAATACGCATTACCCATGAAATTGTAGAATATCTTTAATTTTTCTCGATTATATATATATATATATATATATATATATATATATATATTGTATAATATCAAAAAGGTGAGTTAAGGTAATAGTTGTTGGTACCATCATTTCTTGACTGTGTGGAAAAGGTCACCACTTCAATTTCGCATCCTACTTTTTATCTCACTTCTCGCTTATCATTTCACTCTTCTCTTTCTTTTATTTCCTATCTCCTGCCTTATTTTTCTATACTTCTGTTCTTCTTCTATGTGCCCTGTCCCTTCAGGACGTAGATGAGCATGGCTTTCCACGTTTCCCTATCCCTGGTGTCTCTGAGCACGCCTTCTCCTGTTACGCCGTGCAATCCTCGTTCCGTCATCCACATGATTAGGTCCCTCAAATATGTTATCCATTTTTCTTTTTTTTTTAATCATCTCACCCCAAGCAAGGCATTCCACTGCCACTATTGCTCATGGGGCTACATAGGGGAAGGTAAAGAGAAGGAGTGCTTAGACATAGGGAATGTCAGGAGGAAGGTGACAGATGAGTAAGGATAGCGAGGATGAGGGTTAGGCAGATGGGAAGAGTGTTTTTTTTTAATCATCTTCCCCCAAGCAAGGCATTCCACTGCCAATATTGCGCATGGGGCTACATAGGGGAAGGTAAAGAGAAGGAGTGGATAGACATAGGGAATGTCAGGAGGAAGGTGATAGATGAGTAAGGATAGCGAGGATGAGGGTTGGGCAGATGGGAAGAGTGTTTTTTTTAATCATCTCACCCCAAGCAAGGCATTCCACTGCCACTATTGCGCATGGGGCTACATAGGGGAAGGTAAAGAGAAGGAGTGGTTAGACATAGGGAATGTCAGGAGGAAGGTGATAGATGAGTAAGGATAGCGAGGATGAGGGTTGGGCAGATGGGAAGAGTGTTTTTTTTTTAATCATCTCACCCCAAGCAAGGCATTCCACTGCCAATATTGCGCATGGGGCTACATAGGGGAAGGTAAAGAGGAGTGGTTAGACATAGGTAATGTCAGGAGGAAGGTGATAGATGAGTAAGGATAGCGAGGATGAGGGTTGGGCAGATGGGAAGAGTGTTTTTTTAATCATCTCACCCCAAGCAAGGCATTCCACTGCCAATATTGCGCATGGGACTACATAGGGGAAGGTAAAGAGAAGGAGTTGTTAGACATAGGGAATGTCAGGAGGAAGGTGATAGATGAGTAAGGATAGCGAGGATGAGGGTTGGGCAGATGGGAAGAGTGTTTTTTTTTAATCATCTTCCCCCAAGCAAGGCATTCCACTGCCAATATTGCGCATGGGGCTACATAGGGGAAGGTAAAGAGGAGTGGTTAGACATAGGGAATGTCAGGAGGAAGGTGATAGATGAGTAAGGATAGCGAGGATGAGGGTTGGGCAGATGGGAAGAGTGTTTTTTTTTAATCATCTCACCCCAAGCAAGGCATTCCACTGCCAATATTGCGCATGGGGCTACATAGGGGAAGGTAAAGAGAAGGAGTTGTTAGACATAGGGAATGTCAGGAGGAAGGTGATAGATGAGTAAGGATAGCGAGGATGAGGGTTGGGCAGATGGGAAGAGTGTTTTTTTAATCATCTCACCCCAAGCAAGGCATTCCACTGCCAATATTGTGCATGGGGCTACATAGGGGAAGGTAAAGAGAAGGAGTGGTTAGACATAGGGAATGTCAGGAGGAAGGTGATAGATGAGTAAGGATAGCGAGGATGAGGGTTAGGCAGATGGGAAGAGTGTTTTTTTAATCATCTTCCCCCAAGCAAGGCATTCCACTGCCAATATTGCGCATGTAGCTGCTAGGGAAGGCAAAGAGAAGGAGTGGATATATTAGGGAATGTCAGGAGGAAGGTGATAGATGAGTAAGGATAGCGAGGATGAGGGTTGGGCAGATGGGAAGAGTGTTTTTTTAACTATCTCACCCCAAGCAAGGCATTCCACTGCCACTATTGCGCATGGGGCTACATAGGGGAAGGTAAAGAGAAGGAGGAAAGACATAGGGAATGTCAGGAGGAAGGTGATAGATGAGTAAGGATAGCGAGGATGAGGGTTGGGCAGATGGGAAGAGTGTTTTTTTAATCATCTCACCCCAAGCAAGGCATTCCACTGCCAATATTGCGCATGGGGCTACATAGGGGAAGGCATATGATAGTGGTTAGACATAGGTAATGTCAGGAGGAAGGTGATAGATGAGTAAGGATAGCGAGGTGATACTATACAATAGATGGGGAATATGGCTTAATCCATCTCACCCCAAGCAAGGCATTCCACTGCCAATATTGCGCATGGGATCACATAGGGGGAAAGGTAAAGAGAAGGAGTTGTTAGACATAGGGAATGTCAGGAGGAAGGTGATAGATGAGTAAGGATAGCGAGGATGAGGGTTGGGCAGATGGGAAGAGTGTTTTTTTTTAATCATCTTCCCCCAAGCAAGGTATTCCACTGCCAATATTGCGCATGGGGCTACATTAGGAAGGTAAAGAGGAGTGGTTAGACATAGGGAATGTCAGGAGGAAGGTGATAGATGAGTAAGGATAGCGAGGATGAGGGTTGGGCAGATGGGAAGAGTGTTTTTTTTTAATCATCTCACCCCAAGCAAGGCATTCCACTGCCAATATTGCGCATGGGGCTACATAGGGGAAGGTAAAGAGAAGGAGTTGTTAGACATGGTGGGAATGTCAGGAGGAAGGTGATGATGAGGAGGATAGCGAGGATGAGGGTTGGGCAGATGGGAAGAGTGTTTTTTAATCATCTCACCCTCAAGCAAGGCATTCCACTGCCAATATTGTGCATGGGGCTACATAGGAAGGTAAAGAGAAGGAGTGGTTAGACATAGGGAATGTCAGGAGGAAGGTGATAGATGAGTAAGGATAGCGGGGAGGATGAGGGTTGGGCAGATGGGAAGAGTGTTTTTTTTTTTAATCATCTCACCCCAAGCAGCATTCCACTGCCACTATTGCGCATGGGGCTACATAGGGGAAGGTAAAGAGAAGGAGTGGTTAGACATAGGGAATGTCAGGAGGAAGGTGATAGATGAGTAAAGGGATAGGCGAGGATGAGGGTTGGGCAGATGGGAAGAGTGTTTTTTTAATCATCTCACCCCAAGCAAGGCATTCCACTGCCAATATTGTGCATGGGGCTACATAGGGGAAGGTAAAGAGAAGAGATGGTTAGACATAGGGAATGTCAGGAGGAAGGTGATAGATGAGTAAGGATAACGAGGATGAGGGTTGGGCAGATGGGAAGAGTGTTTTTTTTAATCATCTCACCCCAAGCAAGGCATTCCACTGCCAATATTGCGCATGGGGCTACATAGGGGAAGGTAAAGAGGAGTGGTTAGACATAGGGAATGTCAGGAGGAAGGTGATAGATGAGTAAGGATAGCGAGGATGAGGGTTGGGCAGATGGGAAGAGTGTTTTTTTAATCATCTCACCCCAAGCAAGGCATTCCACTGCCAATATTGTGCATGGGGCTACATAGGGGAAGGTAAAGAGAAGGAGTGGTTAGACATAGGGAATGTCAGGAGGAAGGTGATAGATGAGTAAGGATAGCGAGGATGAGGGTTGGGCAGATGGGAAAAGTGTTTTTTTAATCATCTCACCCCAAGCAAGGCATTCCACTGCCAATATTGCGCATGGGGCTACATAGGGGAAGGTAAAGAGAAGAAGTGGTTAGACATAGGGAATGTCAGGAGGAAGGTGATAGATGAGTAAGGATAGCGAGGATGAGGGTTGGGCAGATGGGAAGAGTGTTTTTTTAATCATCTCACCCCAAGCAAGGCATTCCACTGCCAATATTGCGCATGGGGCTACATAGGGGAAGGTAAAGAGAAGGAGTTGTTAGACATAGGGAATGTCAGGAGGAAGGTTGATAGATGAGTAAGGATAGCGAGGATGAGGGTTGGGCAGATGGGAAGAGTGTTTTTTTTTAATCATCTCACCCCAAGCAAGGCATTCCACTGCCAATATTGTGCATGGGGCTACATAGGGGAAGGTAAAGAGAAGGAGTTGGTTAGACATAGGGAATGTCAGGAGGAAGGTGATAGATGAGTAAGGATAGCGAGGATGAGGGTTGGGCAGAGGGAAGAGTGTTTTTTTAATCATCTCACCCCAAGCAAGGCATTCCACTGCCAATATTGCGCATGGGGCTACATAGGGGAAGGTAAAGAGAAGGAGTTGGTTAGACATAGGGAATGTCAGGAGGAAGGTGATAGATGAGTAAGGATAGCGAGGATGAGGGTTGGGCAGATGGGAAGAGTGTTTTTTTAATCATCTCACCCCAAGCAAGGCATTCCACTGCCAATATTGTGCATGGGGCTACATAGGGGAAGGAAAGAGAAGGAGTGGTTAGACATAGGGAATGTCAGGAGGAAGGTGATAGGGGATGGAGTAAGGATAGCGAGGATGAGGGTTGGGCAGATGGGAAGAGTGTTTTTTTAATCATCTCACCCCAAGCAAGGCATTCCACTGCCAATATTGTGCATGGGGCTACATAGGGGAAGGTAAAGAGGAGTGGTTAGACATAGGGAATGTCAGGAGGAAGGTGATAGATGAGTAAGGATAGCGAGAATGAGGGTTAGGCAGATGGGAAGAGTGTTTTTGTTTTTAATCATCTCACCCCAAGCAAGGCATTCCACTGCCACTATTGCGCATGGGGCTACATAGGGGAAGGTAAAGAGAAGGAGTGGTTAGACATAGGGAATGTCAGGAGGAAGGTGATAGATGAGTAAGGATAGCGAGGATGAGGGTTGGGCAGATGGGAAGAGTGTTTTTTTTTAATCATCTCACCCCAAGCAAGGCATTCCACTGCCAATATTGTGCATGGGGCTACATAGGGGAAGGTAAAGAGGAGTGGTTAGACATAGGGAATGTCAGGAGGAAGGTGATAGATGAGTAAGGATAGCGAGGATGAGGGTTGGGCAGATGGGAAGAGTGTTTTTTTTTAATCATCTCACCCCAAGCAAGGCATTCCACTGCCAATATTGCGCATGGGGCTACATAGGGGAAGGTAAAGAGAAGGAGTTGTTAGACATAGCGAATGTCAGGAGGAAGGTGACAGATGAGTACGGATGGCGAGGATGAGGGTTGGGCAGGTGGGAAGAGTGTTTGGTAGAATGGGAGCAGGTTAGTGTGTTAGGAGGTGTCTATTGACCTTACATTTAAACTCCTGGAGATTGTAGCCGTCGGGGAAGCAATCATTTGGAAGAGAATTCCACAGTCGGGAAGTGCGAGGAAAGAAACTGTTGGAGTAGAAGTTGCGGTTGCATTTTATCGGTTTCACTGTAAAAGGGTGGGATCTAGTTGCTAATCTAGTCTCTCGTTCAAATTCGTATTGAGGGGGCACCAGTGATCTAAGTTCATCGGAGCAGAAGCCGTGGAAGTATTTATAGATATTGCTTTCAACCGTCTCTTTTTCCCTCTATCTGGCCTGTTAGTATCCGGTTCTCCAAGACATCCTTCCTCATTGCGTGTCCCAGAAACTTCAGCTGTCTCTTCCTGATACTCAGTATTAATTTCCTTTTTGTTTCCAGCATTTCCAAGACCTCATCATTGCTCACATGCTCGGTCCATGATATCCGCAACATCCTTCTGTAGAACCACATTTCAGTTGCTTCAACTTTTACCTTCATCATTGATGGTATTGTACAGCATTCACTGCCATATTGAAGGACGGACATCACGTAGCAATCCAGTACTCTCTTCCAAGTTTCTAGCGAAATTTTCCTGTTTCTTAGTACCTTACTCAACTTCTGGAATGCTTCCTTCGCCATGCCAATTCGCCTTCGGATCTCTGTGTCGCACTTTCCCTCTTCGGTTAGAACACTTTCCATGTATTTAAATTTTTCTACCTGCTTGATTCTGGTATCCCCGACCTGCATTTGGCATTTTGGGCTGCCTTTTTTACTGGTGACCATGCATTCGGTTTTCGTGCAGTTTATTTCTAGTTCTTTTTTCTTACAATACCTCTGCTACTCTTTCTTTTTAATTTATAGTTATCATTTTCTCTCCCTCTCTTCTTTCAATTCCCTGTTTCATCTTTCCTTTCCTTTATCTCGACGTATTTAGACATTTACGTTTCTCTGTCTCCGTTCTTCGCTTTAAACACTTAAAATTACCGAGATTGACTCATGGAAATGATGATTGTGAGATTTGTCAAATCTGAGCAAAAGAAGAAATGACACACAGCGTAAAGATTATTGCACAACGCATTAAGGCTTTTAGCTTCTTTCCTTTTATCTCAACACTTCAGCGAGTTTTTTTTTATTATGAGAACACGATTTATTTTTATTCTCCTTTTTTATTTACGGATGTATAGATGGTCGAATGAATCAAAGATTGACAAGGAACTTGAACTTATCCACTCCAGATTTATTTCCCCTTCGCATTGCATTTCGGGAAGAATTTTTAAATGCGTCTTGTAACCAGCGTCATTCCGTTTTTATCTGGTTGCATTTTAAACCCGCTGACCAATGATTTTCTTTTCTTGTCGCTATTTTTCCCAAATATTTTTCTGTATCTTTTTCTAACGTCGCCTCCATTAATTCCACTGTTTTTTTTTTAACTCTAAATTCGAATATTCTTCATTGCTCAATGTATTTTTATTTATCGCTTCGAATATTTTTATTATAGTTTTATTGATTCTGTTTTTACTGTTTGTCATCTGACATTCTTTTTATACTTTTGACAATCAGATTACGAAACTGAAGAACATATTCAACTCCGTATTAAACTCGCATACGTGTGTGAGATATAAAGTATTTGAAAATATTATTTTGGCTTTCCAACCAATAAATAAATCAATTCTTTTCAATTGTATGGATGCCACTACCTATATCACTTTATGTCTTTCAACGAGTAAAATCGTTTATTTATCTATCTCTCTATCTATCTATCTATCTATCTATCTATCTATCTATCTATCTGTCTGTCTGTCTATCTATCTATCTATCTATCTATCTATCTATCTATCTGTCTCTCTGTCTATCTATCTATCTATCTATCTATCTATCTATCTATCTATTATAGTTTAGAACATGTACAAATTATAATTTACTACAAAAGTGTACATTTTGTTTCGACATCGAAAAAATAATGTCTCATCAGTTAATAAGGAGGGTACCATCATTATTAACTAGCTGATGAGACATTGTTCTTTCGATGTCGAAACAAAATTTACACTTTTGTACTAAATTATAATTTGTACATGTTCTAAACTATAGTTTATAATAAATCTTCATAATAAATATTCAAAATTCTATTTCTATATTGGGCACTGTTTTTTTCTAACGGTTTTCATATTGTCTTCGTTCTTTATACACTTGGATATATATATATATATATATATATATATGCGTGTGTGTGTGTCAGTATTTCTCTATGAATATATATATATATATATTTACCCGCACGCACAGGCACGCAAGCACACGAACTATATATATATATATATATATATATATATATATATATATATATATATATAAGTGTCCACTTTTAGATATTTATAATTTATCAATTAACATTAATTGGACAAGGAATGGCTTTGAGATGAAATATTTAGCATGAGGTTATATATATATATTTGATATGAGCACAGGCTTTTGCTAGTAGCTTCACGAGCCGTACAGAAATCACGTCTTCCGATTTCACCAAGAATTCTTGTTGTATGGAAGAAATAATTTCTTTTGTTTTTAAAGTTAACATTTTATATATTAAACTAGCTTTTTAACCAACCCCACCCCTCAAAACAGTCACAGGGTTCTAAGTCTGGAATCAGGGCTAGTCACTAATACATACTGAAAGATATTTACTCTTCAATCAACGTATATATATATATATATATATATATATATATATATATATATCTTAAGGTGGTAAACTGCTAGTCGAAATTGAAAGTTCATCTCTACGCTTACTCTGATTATATCTACATACGTTTTTGACACTGAGTAGTTTTTAAATATAAATAATTTAGATAATATATATGAATATATAAACAAACGTATATACACATCTATCTGCACAGCTTAATTTTATGTTTTATATGAGGCTATTTAGCTAAATCGTTTAGTTTGTTCACATGTTTCGATCTCAATCCGTTTACCTCTCTCTCTCTTTCTCACACATGCACACACCCGCGCACATGCACACACACACACACACACACACATATACATATGTATGTGTGTGTGTGTGTGTGCGTGTGTGTGTGTGTGCGTTTGAGTTAAATATATGCTTTAGAATCCAAGACGATAACATGTAGTAGATAGGAAATTAAGAATTAAAATGAATTTTTTCGACACTTTTGCAAAAATTCACAATGATGTGGGAAATCCTGGTTTTTTCAAATAGAAAAAAAGATTGACCATGTGCTTAAAGAAAAAGTCGAAACCTAATTTCGTGAGTAGATGTTAAATTGATTTTCTGACCAATGGAAGTGATTTGCAATACTAAAAATTACTTAGCGATCTAGTGCAAAAATACCTAAATTACTATAAATGACATCGATCAGCGTCAGTCAGATGGGAACAGCGAGACAAAAATAACTAAAATGTAACGGAAGAAATTTTAACCACGACTCGGATATATGCCGTGATGGACATTTTCCTCTTTCTCCTTCTTTCTCGCGTGCTGATGCATTTCACTCCTTCTTCTCCATTCAAAGGCATTCATACCAAACAAACAAATGATAATACATACATACGTAAGTACGCATAAACTCTCTCCAACATATTACTACTACGAACATTCTATAACGCTTGATACCCTTTCTCATTGAACTTTTAACTACTACCTATTCTTGTTACTCATTCCTTTTAATAAATTTTAATTTTAACATGAAAAATGTATATTTTTATTCTTCCACTATTCCACACACACAAATCCACACATTCCAACCTGCTATCAACTTTCTGATGAAAACGTTCTGATGGTGATTATTCTGGATAAAATCAGGGAGTTCGGTTATGTCTGACACAAGGCCGAATTAAATAAACATTAACCACCTCCCTTCAAATATATTTTTTTGATCGTATCATCCCGAGCAAGACGGTAACGACACTGATGTGATGAGGGCTACATAAGAGTAAAAAATTGAGATAGGAGGAGAGTAAAGAGAAAGACGAACCAGTTAATGATGGGAATACAGGTATGATAACAGTTGCAAAGGTGGAGAGAAGTGAAATGATATACAGGGTGGTGTAGAAAGAACTAGAGCCAAGTGGTTAAGAGATGAGTATTGACATTGTATTTAAATTCCTGGGGGTTGTAACCGTCAGGAATGCAAGAATATGGAAGCGAAAAAAGAAGCTCCAGGAGTAAAATTGTCGTTTGCATTTATTTGATCTATCTGTGAATGGGTGTGACCCAGTTGCCAGTCTGGTTGTACGAGTAAACACCTATTGCAGGGGTAACAGTGACTTCAGTTCATTGGAGCAGAAGCTATAAAAGTATTTATAAAACAGACAGAGGGAAGCCACATGACGTTGGTGCGGATGTGGCTGGAGTTGTCCCCAAGTCGGTACCTATGACATCACTGATTCTCCTTTGGAGCCTGTCAAGAACACTGAGATGAACAATGAACGAACAAATAAGAAGCGTATCTCAGTCATACTTTTTTCGCTTTTATTAAAGCTTCTTTAGAGATCTCCATGTTAGATATAGGTCTTCTTTTTTTTATGTGACGTGTCCTTTCACGACGTAGGCAATAATGGCCCTTTACATGATTCTGACTTTTGTAGCTCTTGATATATTTTGTTTCTTATTTTTTCGCAACCGAGTTCTGCCATCCATTTACTTAGCCCCATCACGTATGCGATGGAGTTTTTCCTGTTTCTCTTTTTTCTATTCAACCTGTGAGTATCAGATTTTCCAAGCCTTCTTTCCTCATTATGTGTCTCAGAAACTTGCCTCTTTCATCCTGATGTTAAGTATAAGTTTCTTATTTGTTCTTTCTTTATTTATCATATATATATATATATATATATATATATATATATATAGTACTGTGCAAAAGTATTAGGACAAGAAGTATTATATATTTTATGAGGCATATTGACAGAAAATAAACAATTTAATTAAAGTAATTTTTATTTGATTTACTCAACAAATGCTTTAACAAGAAAAATACTTGTTACAAAATAAATTTAATATTTAGTATAATTGCCTTTTGCTCGCACTTCTCACTTGTAGGGCTTTCTTCCAGATTTTGGCTTTCCAGCACACTTCCATTATTTAAATACAATGTCTGTCATACCAAACCCTCTCTGGAACATACAGAACTGCAAAAGTATTAGGAAAAGAACTATTTTATCTTAATGAGGCATCAAATTAAAGTTTAAAATCACCCCTGTCCTAACACTTTTGCACACTACCGGTAGTGAGCTAAAGTATTAGGACAGGGGTGATTTTCCTAAAAACGTCACTGAAATTTAAATACAGGGTGAAAAGCCACGTAAATTGCTAATAAATATTGATTATTTAAAACTAGCTGTAAAAGAAATGTATTAAAAAGAAGTTATATTTAATTTTTCCTATTTTCTATTAAACAAGTAATTTTGAAAGTACTCTATTAAACATCTATGGTATATTTTGGATAAAAAAATTGATAAATCTAATATTACTTTGCAATACACACTTTACAAACAAATACAAACCCCTAGCAGGAGATATTTTTATATACATTGAAAAATCTTGTGATGATAATGCCTGACACAATTAAGGCTATGATCAAAGCAAAAGGCTATTATACTAAATATTAAATTTATTGTCTATTAATCATACACTTTCATTCCTACAAATTATAACTATCGAGGAATCAAGTATATGGAAGGAAATTCCACAGGAGCGAAATGCGAGAAATGAAGCTGTTCGTTAAGAAATTACGGTTACATTTTACCGGTTTCACTGTAAAAGGGTGAGAGCTAGTTGTTAATCTAGTAGCTCGTGTAAATTCATACCTAGGGGTCACCAGTGATCTAATTTCATCGGAGCAGAAGCCGTGAAAGTATTTATAGAAGAGGCAAAGAGTAGCCACGTCACGCCGGTGAAAGAGTGACTGCAGGCCGGCTGCCAAGTTGATATGAACCACATTACAGATTCTCCGTTGGATTTTGTCAAGAACAACGAATGTTTAAATGTATAATATATATAAAGATATATATATTCATATATAAACTTATTTATAAATGGAACTTTGTCTCTGTGTGTGTGTCCATTACCTATAGACTCCGAAATGGCTGAACCGATTTTCTTGATTTACACAGTGGTACCATAAGCGTCAGCAAGTGTTCTTAGCTAGATTTTGTGTCGAGGTACCCACGATAAATATCGAAAATCGATAATCGAAAAAATCGGGTTATAGAAGGAGTGGTCCGAATTTAATCAAATTTGATACTCTCATAGACAAAGACATAAGAAACGATATTCAGATGTTTCAAGGTAGCAGTTCTTACAATAGTCGCAGAAAATCGAATATATATATATATATATATATATATATATATATAAAGCAAGATGTTTTTGTGTGTATCTGTTTATCTGCCTGTATGTCTGTATTTTTTTCAGCCTATTTATTTTAGTTTTTGCTTCGGGTTTGGCTCTAAGTAGGTATAACTGTAGTTCTTAGTCTCAGCCATGATACCACTTACTCAGAGGACTTATTTAGCCTTCAAAATTCAGTTTACGACGAAAAAAACTTATTTGTTATTGATACCAGGAAATCAAAATTGACTTACATCCATTTATTTTTCTTTCAGTCTACGGTTTCGCTTTAACTGGAAACAACTATTGCTTTTTAGTCTTTCGTGCCAATGTCCAAAGAGTCTGAGGTCCAGGACCATGGATTAGTTTTAAATCTTTCATCACACCCGATCAACGCCGGGCTATACTGCTAGTATATATATATATATATATATATATATATATAGATAGATAGATAGATAGATAGATAGATAGATAGATAGATAGATAGTAGATATTGGTTAGATTGTTCGTTTCCTGACCATGAAAACCGGTTTCGATTCTCACCATTGGCGATTTTTCAGGAAGGTGGCTTCTTGATGTTACCAACCCGAAGGAGGTGAACCCAATGTGCGACATCCTTGGAAAGTGCTGAAAACCATACCACGGGTTAAAGCAAGCCCTATGAGTCGAATATGGTAGACGGCTCTCTTTGAGGTGTCGTCGATAGTTGTGCTTGCTAGAAGCCACGAGTCATTCTAAACGGGGGTTTTGTTCAGACTGTTGTTTAAGCTAGCTAACGCGTTCGACAAAATACGACACAAAGAATTGATGGAAATGATAGGAAACCTCGACATTTTCGGCAAAGATATAAGAATAATCAAGAATCTCTACTGGCAGCAAACGGCCTGCATACGGACAGGTAACGACCTCAGTAGATACACAAAGATAGAAAAAGGCGTAAGACAAGGCTGTGTCTTTTCACCGGATTTGTTCAACCTATACAGCGAGAATATTTTGAGGACCCTAGATGACACACCAGGATTTGTTATTGGAGGCCACAACCTGAACAACATAAGATACGCGGACGATACAGTACTGATTGCGGACACGGAAATGAAACTGCAAGATCTCATACAGAAAGTAGCAGTGGAGAGTGACAAGATGGAACTACAAATAAACTTTAAGAAAACTGAGTGCATGGTCATCAGCAAAAGATACAACCCAAAATGCCAAATACAGGTGGGGGATAACAGAATCAAACAAGTCCAAGAATTTAAGTACCTAGGAAGTGTTCTAACAGGAGATGGAAAGTGCGACACGGAGATCCGAAGGCGAATTGGCATGGCAAAGGACGCGTTCCAGAAGATGAGCAAAATACTAACACACAGGAAGATCTCAATAGAAACGAAGAAAAGAGTGCTAGACTGCTACGTGATGTCAGTTCTTCAGTACGGCTGTGAATGCTGGACAATATCATCGAAAATGAGGACAAAACTGGAAGCGGCCGAAATGTGGTTCTACAGAAGGATGCTACGGATATCGTGGACTGAGCATACAAGCAACGACGAAGTGTTAGAAAGAATGGCAACAAAAAGGAAATTGATGCTGAGCATCAGGAAGAGACAACTGAAGTTCCTGGGACATGCAATGAGGAAGGAAAGCCTGGAGAACCTGATACTGACTGGTCAGATAGAAGGAAGGAGAGACAGAGGAAGGCAGCGGATAACATATTTGCAGGGCCTGATCAGGTGGATGACGGAACGGGGGTTGCCAGGAGCAACAGGAGCAAACATACTAAGAGCCACAAGGGATAGGGAGACGTGGAGATCCATGATCGCCTACGTCCTGAAGGGACAGGGCACATAGAAGAAGAAGAACGCGCACACGCCCAGTAACTCTAACTAAGGTCTGCTCAGCATAGTTGCAGTATAAAACGCAGGTGGAATCTGTGGACGTTGAACACGCACGACTATGCCTGACCAGGCATCTGCAGTTGGGATTAGCTAGCCTCACTGTTAGACGGATATCCTCGAATACGAGTGGCTAAACATTACTATGTAAAGTTAATACATATTACATTATAATAAATACATATTATAAATGAACTAAAAATGATGACCTTCACTTTACAATATATCGATATCATTTGTGATGCTCTGCTTCAAATATTAAACATTTAAGAATGAAATAATAACTTCACCCCAGTCAAAGCAATAAAACCATTAAGACACGATATATTCAATAGATAGATAGATAGATAGATAGATAGATAGATAGATAGATAATGTGAACTGAGATAGATAGATAGATAGATAGATAGATAGATAGATAGATAGATAACGTACAGACCAAAATATATAGATATATAGATATAAATAGACATAGATAGATTATGAACAGACTGAAATAGATAGATAGATAGATAGATAGATAGATAGATAGATAGACTACCGGCCATTATTATTAAGCCACCTCAGTTTTTTTTATTAGAAATGGTGTATTTCATACTATTTTTAGCATTTATTGCCAAGTGGATAATTCTAAATTAAAATAGAATTATCCTTTTGTTCTAATAGCTTTTCAAAATTTTACAAGGCAAGGAAGCATAAATGGACTAGTCCGAATCACCCTAAAATTTCTTCATGCTTTGATGAAACTGCAATATAGGTAATTATTAAATATTTATAAATTCATTAGATGCTCATGTTATTGTGCAGTATTAACAAAAGAACCATTCTAATTTTATTTACAATTATTCACTTGGCAATAAATACTAAAAACTAGTATGAAATAACATCATTTTTTAAAACACTGGAGCAGCCTAATAATTATGGTCGGTAGAATATATATATATATATATATATATATATATATATATATATATAAAACAAATTTTTAATGTTTAAATCAGCTGAATAACCATTCAATTTGAATTTTATTAAATAAATACTTCGTTTCGCCGTTGCTGAAGAAACGAGGTAGTCCTTGTAGAAATGGCGATTCAACAGATTTAAACATCGAAATTTTGTTTTGTTTTTATATTTGGCTCTGTAATTAGAATATAATATTTGCATGGAGCCCTCCACCTTGATCAATTTTAATATTAATGAAATGAATATTAATTAGGATCGGGTTCTTGGGATTCACCAACCTGATTATCATTTTGGATTAATATATATATATATATATATATATATATATATATATATATATATAATCGCTGTTTTGGGTCAACTGATTAGCCTTGTTTTAGAGTTATTGTTGGAAATGGTTTTGCCAAGTCATCATTATCTTCCGCTGATAGGAAGGAGCCGAGGAATAGATATCCATACCCGACGTTTAGGTAAATAGCCTCCTTCAAAATTCGGACAGGGCATGTAAATTCAATTTATCTTGACAATAATTGTAAAAAAGGCCCGACCTCCAACAGATATATTTATATAGCAAAGGATAAAAAATAAAAAGCGAAAAAAAAGACAGAGAGCAGAATTTTATCAAATGGTAAGAACGAAAAAAGCATTGGAAATAGTAAGTCAGGAATGATGAAGACTTAAGAAAGAATGACATCGTATATATACGTAAGTAATGCATATGAAATGAAAAACCTAAAAATATATAAAACAGAAACAAGGAAAGAAAGAAAGAAAAGAAAAAAGAAAGAAAAGAAGAGAAAGAAAAATATTAGTTCATTAGTGCAAAGAGTGAAAAATACAAAATATAAAAATTAGAGAAAAATGGATTTAAAGAAAAATTAAAACATAAAAATAGAAATCAAGAAAGTGCCATCAAATGTAAAGAGAGAAAAAGAAAGTACTATCGAATTGAAAGAAAAAACTAAAGAAAGACCGAAAGAAAAAGGACAGAAAGAAAGAAAAAATAGAAAAGAAAAAAGGGAAAGAAAGAAAGAAAGCCAATCACATCAAATGTAAAGAAAGAAAAAAGAAAGACGAATGAAAGAAAATTAAGAAAAGCATTAGAAAGAGAAAAAATAGAAAAAAAAAGAAAGTGTCATTAAAAGGTAGAAAAGAAAGAAAGAAATAAAGAAATAAAGAAAGCGCTCTCAAATGGAAACAGAGAAGGAAAGACAGTACCGTCAAATGGAAAGAAAGAGTAAGAAAGAAAGACAGAATAAGAAAGGAAAACATCAAATATGAAGATAAACAGAAAGACAAAAAGAAAGAATGAAAGGAAGAAAGAAAGACAGTGCCATCAAATAAAAAGGAAGAAAAATTAAAAATAAAAAATGAAGAAAGAAAGAAAGAAAGAAAGAATAAACAAATAGAAAAAACAAATGAAAGAAAGTTAGAAGGAAAGAAAAAAAGAAATAATACAGTCGCATCAAATGTAAAGAAAGAAAGTGTAAAAAAAAGACAGAATAAGAAAGAAAACATCAAATATGAAGAAAAAAAGATAAACAGAAAGAATGAAAGGAAGAAAGAAAGAAAGACAGTGTCATTAGATAAAAAGAAAGAAAAATGAAAGATAAAATAGAATGAATGAAGAAAGAAAGAAATTACCATCAAATAGAAAGAAAAAATGAAGTATATTTCGAAGGAAAGTAAGAAAGAAAAAATACAGTCACATTAAATGTAAAGAAAAAATAGTAAGAGAGAAAGACAGAATAAGAAAGAAAACATGAAATATGAATAAAAAGAAAGACAGAAAGATTGAAAGGAAGAAAGAAAGACAGTGCCGTCAAATATAAAGAAAAAAATGAAAGAAAAAAAACAGTGAAGAAAGAAAGACAGAATAAAAAAGAAAACATCAATTATGTAGAAAAAAGAAAGAATGAGAGGAAAAAATAAATACACTGCCATCAAAGAGAAAGAAAAAATGAAATAAAGTTAGAAGGAAAGTGAGAAAGAACAAATACAGTTGCATTAAATGTAAAGAAGGAAAGAAGGAGACAAGCAAAGGAAATTTGATGAATCGATAGTTTCCAAAAAAACCGAGTGAAGTCCCTCAATAGAGCAACAGATACCAATCGATTGGAAAATAGGAAAGAGAACTTTATTTTCTGAAAATAAACGGAATATTTTTTTAAGAATTAATTAAAAAAAATTAAGTTCCTTTCGATTTTGTTTTTTAGTTTCATGTTTTGAAAATGAAATGGAAAAGTTTTTCCTTACCTCATCATTTTTATAGGAACGAATCCTTACCAAAACATTGATAAAAATATAGAAATACATTATTCTTCTTCAGATAATATGTGCCTCACTCCCTCTCTGCCTCGCTCTTTCTCTCTCTCTCTCTCTCTATCTATCTATCTCTCTTTATATATATATATATATTGAGTATTTTTTTCGTTTTGGTTTTTTTTCTTTTTCATTTTTTTCCTTTTTGTTATCCTTGTGTGTGTGTGTGTGTGTGTGTGTGTGTGTGTGTGTGTGTGTGTGTGTGTGTGTGTGTGTGTGTATGGGTGGGTGTGTATGTGTGTGTGTGTGTGTGTTTTCTGGCTTGGTTACTGATGCTTGGTTACTTTTTCTGAAGCAAAAGGAAATCAACTGACATCGACTCCGGATTTTTCATTCTCCAAATAAATTAAAAACGTTTTCCTTGTTTCTGAAACTAAACTGGAAACTTATGTCGAATGAAAAGTTATTCCGAAAATATTCTATCATTGAACGTTTTTTTAAAAAAAAAATTAAAGAAAATAAAATGAAATTAATAAAGAAAAAAAAAATGAAAACAAACTTTCTGTATCCAAAGCTGAGGGGAAAATAGTATGTATTTTTATTTATTTTTAATTTCGCTGAGATAGAATGGAAAAACTTGTTCCTCAAGAATCGAAGTCAAACTATATATCCAAAAGTGCTTGAAAATCCGTCTAAAACATGATCCAAAACATTCCCTTGTTTCAAAGAAGATAACTATGTCATCGGTTATATATGGCAGGCCACTCGTATTTAAGAATGCCTGTCTACAAGAGCGGTTAACTAATGCCCATTGCAGACGCTTGCTCAAGCACAGCCATAGAGCCTACTTGTGTTTTAAACTACAACTATGCTAAGCAAAACCTAATTACAGTTTCTAGATGAGAGTTTGTTTTCCGGCGTAAACAACAATCTGAACAAAGCCAGACGACTTGTAACTTCAAGATTGCACAACCAATATATATGTTATCATTTCGAGCTCTCACGCGGTGTGACGTCATAGAACCGTATTGCAAATTTACGAAATAAATTTGCTATTTTTGGAAATGGTTATCGTTGCCTAGCAAAGTTTCATGTCAACACAAGATAAAATCGTCGCTGATGGTGGATGTTTTTATGTTAACGTCCTTCTAACCTCTCTGAAGATGGCTCATGTGAGCCGAGAGCTTCGAACCAACTTAATAAAAATTATCCAAATATTGGAGAATTTTTGTCTTTATTTTTACCCGAAATTAAAGCCAAAATACGATGTTCAGAACGGCTCAAGATTAAACATAATAGACATTCATTGCCTCTTATGTTTAACAGTATATGTTTAGAATATATATATATTGTCATCCGCAGACAGATCTGTTTCGCCGTATCACAACTCATCAGTACGGTTAGACTCCGATTGCTTTTTTACCCAGGATTGAAACCCGACCGCAATGGAGTCAGTCGGCGATGATTCGGACTAGTTCAACTTTGCTTCCTTACTTTGTAAAATTTTGAAAAGTAATATTAACAGAAAAAGCATTCTACTTTCATTTAGAATTGTCTACTCGGCAATAAAGACTAAAAATAGCATGAATTTCATCATTTTTAAAAAAAACTGCGGTGGCCAAATAATTATTGCTAGTATATATATATATATATATATATATATATATATATATATATATATGTAGCATGTCTACCAGGTGCGATGTGTAAATTGTCGCTATTTGCCTTGTAAATCTTTGCAAAGTAATAATAACAAAAGAACCATTCTATTTTCATTTAGAATTATCCACTTGGCAATAATTACTAAAAATAGTATGAAATACATCATTTCTTTTAAAAAAATGAGGCAGGGGCTAATAATTATGGCTGCTAGTGTATATATATATATATATATATATATATATATATATATATATATAATTTTTGGCTTAAACAAGAAAGTTAGCCGTTTCCATCTCTAGAATTACTACAGACTCTCCTGTATCTTATGTGCATTTTCTTATAATGCGTCCAAAAATTCTGAAGTGTCTTTTGCTTCCTAATCTGAGCGACCATATTGTTTCAATTTTTCCTCTTACTTCCTCAGTCCGACTATCTTATTCTCAGTTTCCTCATATAGAACAATATTTCTCTTGTCACATCATCTATTTTTTGTTAAGTAATTTCCTGATATGTAAATCACATAATTGTCTGATTTTGACATTTCCAATCAGCAATAATCATCGACGTTTTTTCATGCTTAAACCAAATATTTTGCACTTTTCCAATCGATAAACAGTCCTTTCTTATGGCTTTCCTTTACTACATTGTCAATCATACTTTCTAGTTTCTTTGTCAACCATCAACATATTGCTATCTGAGTACATTGTTAAATTATTAGGATTGCGCCCACCGATAATAAATCCTTGTAAGAACGCCTACTTGCTTAGAAGAGCGTTGCTTTAAAAGCTAAAGGAATATATTTTCACTCTTTTCTTTTTTCTTTTTTTTCAATTGGAGTAGACAGACTAAACTATCGACCGGTTCACACTCCACCCACAACTATTGAACAGGTGAAGAGGCTCATCCCTTGTTCCCTGTTTAGGATGTGGTTTCCGGCTTTTTCTTTTCCACATCTTTTCACTCTTTTCTTTTTTCTTTTTTTAATTGGAGTAGATAGACTAAACTATCGCCCGGTTCACACTCCATCCACAACTATTGAACAGGTGAAGAGGCTCATCCCTTGTTCCTTGTTTAGGATGTGGTTTCCGGCTTTCTCTTTTCCAAATCTTTTCACTCTTTTCTTTTTTCTTTTTTTTCAATTGGAGTAGATAGACTAAACTATCGCCCAGTTCACACTCTACCCAAAACTATTGAACAGGTGAAGAGGCTCATCCCTTGTCCCCTGTTTAGGATGTGTCTTCCGGATTTCTCTTTTACGTAGCCCCCTGCACGTCAGTGGCGTTACCTCCTTGCTCGGGGTGATATGATGAAAAAAGAATATTGTAAAGAAACGTCCTTCATCGTACGTCTGGGTATTTACCCGAAATCTCCCCACTGAGGGTGGATGGGACAAAACGTTTTAACGCGGAAATTCCGAGTCATTATGCTCGGGCAAAAATTTTCAGTAGACCTTGCATAGGCAGGGTCCGGTTCCTGTCGGTTTTTCCCCAAAAGAGACGTTGCCTTTCGACTGAGGCTCGTCTTGGTTCCTCTCTACCGGGGACAGAGAGTCTGTCAAGTTTGTATCCGACAGTGAAGGTCGTAACACTGGGTATTTGCCAATAACCTCCGCACTGATACCGGATGTGACACAAGGCCTGAGCAGGTGGATGACAGAACGGGGGCTGAGAGAAAGCGTGCTAAGAGCTACTAGGGAGAGGGAGACGTGGAAGGCCATGATCGCCAACGTCCTGAAGGGACAAGATACATAAAAGAAGAACAAGAATTCTAAGTCTTGGGCAAACATTTTCCATGGGCCTTGCATAAGACAGATTCGAACTCTCGCCTGGTTTTCTACCAGACGAGATTCTACCCTTCTTAGTGCCTCAGTTGCGAATTTAATACCCGTATCATTAATCTGATAGTTAACCTGAACTAGAAATCATTCTATTTGCTTTCTTTCAGAAACTCTCAACTAAATGCTTTATCCTTATTTTGTTGCTCATTAAGTATGCACTGTTTTCGTTGATTCTGTTCCATAATCTTTATATCTTTTATTTTAAGAAGGATGACTTTTGTGACCGATTCCTTCATAGTAATAATTCGGCCTGATTCAAAATAGAACAAAAGTTGCCAATGAAACATTTAATATTATAAAGAGTCGCGAGAGGACAATATTTCCACTTGAAAATGAAAAGCATTATGTCTCGTATGATCGGCAGTCTGCTTTACCGAATATTCCATTTCTTTTAACGTAGCTATTAATATTGTCATTTAATCATAATTTTTGTTTTCTAAATATTTGTTTCTGTATTTGGTCCTGTAAGTCAGCGTTTAAATAGAAGCGACTCGCTGTGCGTTTATACATCCTGGGCGTTTGAAGAAATTCCTGGTGCTGTCTTTTCAAAAGAAAAGTGCGCATTGTTTAAAGCCTGCTTTACACAACTAATCTTTCGTTTTCTCTCTCTCTCTCTCTCTCTCTCTCTCTCTATATATATATATATATATATATATATATATATATATAAGACGCTAAATCTATATGTATTTGAAAATAGATTTCGATATGTATCTATGTAACTGGCAATCTATATCTGTTTTAATTTTCACAGTATCATAAGTGATTCAGTCAAAATTTGTCTGTTATCAATCTATTTATTTATCCATTGTTCATATCTATCTATCTATCTATCTATCTATCTATCTCTCTCTCTCTTTCTTTCTTTCTTTCTCTCTTTCTTTTGTTTCTCTTTCACTTTCTTTCTCTCTCTTTCTTTCTTTCTCTTCCTCTCTCTTTCTTTCTCTCTCTCTTTCTTTCTCTTTCTTTATCTCTTTATTTCTCTTTCTCTTTCTCTCTCTCTTTCTCTTTCTTTCTTTCTCTCTTTCTGTTTTTTCTTTCTTTTTCTCTCTCTTTTTCCTTCTCTCTCCCACTCTCTCTCTATATATACACATATATGAATACAATAAGTAAAGAACAGTTAGAAAAAAGTATCTTTAATCGAACATATTTCATTTTAAAAGCTACTTCAGAGATAAGACAAATGATTCTTTTATTTTTTAAATTCTTCAAACATCCAAAGAGACAGTATGTAGATTGATTTCTTTGGTCAGATACGAGTCACGTTTAAGAAAACAAGAGATGATAATTTTTAAATGTAGGAAAAACCTATGCTTGTAATTATGTGCGGGCGGCACGTGTAATGAAAGCAATAGAGGCTTATATTAAATGTAAGTGTATGTATACGAAAATAATGTATGTTTTAAGCATATTTACACTATGGACGAATTAAGTGTGTTTATATATCGCTAACAATACATTTCAGTTCAAAGTTATATTTTGTTTTATAATTCACACATATACTAATGTCACTGATTTATAAGCACACAGACTGACTCATTTACCCAAGATCCTCTCAAATACTTATTTTATTTTAAACAAAAATAGCTCATCGCTTGATACTTGTATCGTTCCTTCAGCAATTAGAACACTTGGGCGTGTATAATGATAATAAATATGCTAAAAGTCTACCACCTTCTACCGAGCGCCAGGTAGCATTGCCGACTGACGCAAATTCAGTCGGGTTTCATTCCTGGATAAAAGGCAATCGGCTGTCTAACCGTACTGATGAGCTGTGATAAAGTGAAACAGATCTGTCTGCGGATGACTATTTACGCTCTCACACCCTATGGAAGAATGGCAGACTTTGAAAAACAATAGCTACTCTGGCATCTACGCATCGTTCATTCAGCAATGAAGTAGATCTCTCTCAGCTATTGGGCGTGTATAATGATAACATACACGCTAAAATGTTTGCCACCTTCTACCGAGCGCTCGTAGCTCAGAGGTAGAATCGCCGACTGACACCAATTCGGTTGGGTTTCAATCCAGGATAAAAGACAAACGGCTGTCTGACCGTACTGATGTGCTGTGATACAGTAAAACAGATCTGTCTAAGGATGATCACACACACACACACACACACACACACACACACACATATATATATATATATATATATATATATGTATGTATATGTGCGTGTGTGTGTGGAGGGGGGCGGAAATTAACGAATCTGGTTATAAGCAACCAACAATGTTTGAAAATTATTTTTGATCGATACACGTATTTAAGTAGATATTCTGTTTATAATCAAATAGTATTATATATTTATTTCTACGGGCCTGATTATTTACGATTAAATTTTGTTACAAAAATGTGTGTCATTCGGCAGGATTAGAACCTGCGACCCCATATCCACATAGAGAAAGTCATCAAGTGATCCGACTCGTCTTACACCTCTCTATATATGTTTCTGTGTATATTTTTAAATATATAAATTTGATCCAAAAGGAAAAGCAGATAGGTAAATCCAAAAGACCCGATGTTATCTTCCTCGTCTGGGTTTTTTCCTTTCGACTCGTACTTTGACTAATGTTCAAGTGCTTAATTCGTTTCTTTTTTTGTTTCCATTTTTTCCCCTCCGGTGGGTTTTTCGAGATGTGTTCAAAGATAAATTCACAGTTATATATATATATATATATATATAGACACACAAATACACACACACACACACACACACACATATATATATATATATATATATATATATATATATATATATATTAATTCAGATACTTTAATCTAAGCGAAAAAAGCAGGAAGATAAATTCCAAAAAACCCGATCCTAATTAATATTAAAAATTTTATTTTAATATTAAAAAATGATACAGGAAGAGAGCTCCATGTAACAAAATATTACAGAGCAAATATATATATATGTAGTCATCCGCAGACAGATCTGTTTCGCTGTATCACAGCTCATCAGTATGGTTAGATTCCAATTGCTTTCTAACCCAGGATTAAAACCCAAAGAAGTGGCGCCTGTCGGCGGTTCTACCTCTGGGCCATGGCTGCACGGTAGAAGATGTCAGACTTTTTAGCATGTATATTGTCATTATACACGCCCAATAGCCAGAGTGCTCTCATTAATTAGTGAATGAGCGATGCGTACATATATATATATATATATATATATATATATAAAAGAACCGACTGCAATATATATATATATATATATATATATATATTGCAGTCGGTTCTTTTCTACCAAGCTATTTATCAATTTCATTCTTTATATCTGTCTGTCTATCTATCTATCTATCTATATAAAATGTTTAAAAATCTTCGTTCTGACGTTTATATTCACCTGTATATAATTGCTAATCTTGAAACCTAAAACTGTTTTATTTGTTGTGTGCTTTTGGATTTAGACATAACACATTTTTAATTCATATATTTTCTCAATTATTCATTCATTTTTTTCTTTCATATTAAAGACTAGTGACACGAAGAGAACACAAATGAAATCTTCTTCGGTGACAAAAATGTCGGCAACTTCTAATAGGCATTTGTACGTTCTTTAAATTGTAATAAACTCCAGTCGTTGATAATTATTTCAAAGTGACATTCTTTGTTTTGACTGAATAACTGACGATTTTTAATTCTTTTATTTTTTGAAACATTTTGTTTCGAAGACATTTAGTCTTTAAAATATAACCTAGAATTGCATTTCATTTTAGTACAGTGTGGGGAATATAAAATCAACATTTGTCTATACGTCTGAGATGAGATAGTATTTACATTGTTTGGACTGTTGCCTCATCTTTAGTGAGAAAAGGATATGACTAAGGACTGTGTTACAGAAAGAAATATAAAGGTGAAACGAGCCGTCCTCTTAAGGTAAGGCAGCAAGGGGAAATACGAGGGGAAATAGAAATATTCAGGCGTAGCTGACCACATATGAATGTATAAAGGAGATCACTTTCTTCTATGAGATGAAGTTGAAATAACATATAGAGAAAACCACTGGAAATTAGGAAAACATAAGGAATTACCTGATATGCTAGGCTACAAAAATATCCTAATCGGATCAAAAATAGAAATGAATGCAATATGGGAACCAGTTATACAGAGTGCTAGAGAACATCATTAGCTTCAAGATTGCAATATGCTCTCTGGTGCAAAGAAATCATGATTGAGACATTAGATTTATAAATTTCAAAAATTCATATGCTGATGTCCTGAATGACATCTTCTTCTATCTGCCTTATCCTTTCGGGACGTAGGCGATCATGGCTTTCCACGTCTTCCTATCCCTGGTGGCTCTTAATATGTTTCTCCTATTACAAACCCGTTCCGTCATCCACTAGCTCAAGCCCATAAATCTAGAATATAATGTTATAGAAACTAGCATAGCCATAAAATGAGGGATCAGTTTGTATATTAATTATAATATAGATTTGATCCCTCACTTTATATCCATATTATAATTTCTTATAAACAGTTTGCATATATCTTCTTCTTCTATGTGCTCTATCCTTTCAGGACGTAGGCGATCATGGCTTTCCACGTCTTCCTATCCCTGGTGGCTCTTAATATGTTTTCTCCTGTTACTCCCCGCAACCCTCGTTCCGTCATCCACCTGATTAGGCCCTTCAAATATGTTATCCGCTGCCTTCCTCTGTATCTTTTTCCTTCTATCTGGCCAGTCAGTATCAGGTTCTCCAAGCCCTCCTTCCTCATTGCATGTCCCAGCTGTCTCTTCCTAATGCTCATTATTAGTTTTGTTTTCATTGCCATTCTTTCCAACACCTAATCCTTGCTCACATGTTTGGTCCATGATATATGTAAAACGTCATTTCCGCTGCTTCAAGTTTTTGCTCATCTTTGATGATATTGTCCAGCATTCACTGCTGTATTGAAGAGCGGACATCACATAGCAATCTAGCACTCTCTTCTTTGTTTTTAGGGAAATTCTCCTGTGTCTTAGTATTTTAATTCAGCTTCTGAAACGCGTCTTCCGCCGTGCCAATTCGACTTCGGATCTATGTGTCTCACTTTCCATCTCCTGTTAGAACACTTCCTTGGTATTTACATTTTTATCATTGCTTCTAGTATCCTCTATGATAGATAAAATGGTTGGTTAGACACACACACACACGCGTGCGCGCAGAGACAAAGTTCCATTTATAAATAAGTTTAGGTATATGTTATAAAGAAACATGCATAAGGCAAAAAAAGTCACTCATTTTGATCAAAAAAATTAAAATCCAATGTTATTCTGTCTCCTTAATTCCTGTATTTTCCTTGATCTCTTTTCTTATGATATTCTTTCTCAGATACTTTCACATTAAGTTGTGTCCTCAGGGATACATCTCCTTGCTTGGTAAGAAACGATGATAATATTATTTCGACTGTGTACCATTGTGACAAGAATAGACAAAGCTTCTGATATTCTAATCAGAGAAACCCTTCCGTTGCCGAAGTTGATTAGGTTTTGCATGCGTCCAGCGTCCAGAGAGACAAACCGAACGATAGCCTCTGGCACATTTACGAATTTATGTGGCATCCTATCCTTTGTGACCTATCTAAACTTATTTATAAATGAAACTTTGTCTGTGTGTGTATGTGTGTGTGTCTGTGTGTGTGTCCTTTAACTATAGACTCCGAAACGGCTGAAACGATTTTCTTGAAAATTTACACAGTTGTACTATAAGCGTCAGTGAGTGTTCTTAGCTAGGTTTTATGTAGATGTAACCCCCGATAAATATCGAAAATCGATAATCGAAAAAATCGGGTTATAGAAGGAGTGGTCCGATTTTAATCAAATTTCATACACTCATAGACAAAGACATAAGAAACGGTATTCAGAAGGTTCACGGTTGCAGTTCTTAAAATACTGCAGAAAATCGATAATATGTATATATAAAAAGCAAGATATTTGTGTGTGTGTGTCTGTTTATCTGCCTTTATGTCTGTATTTTTTCAGTCCTTTTATTTTACTTTTTGCTTCGGGTTTGGCTCTAAGTAGGCGTGATTGTAGTTCTTAGTCTCAGCCATGATACCATTTACTCAGAGGACTTATTTAGCCTTCAAAATTCAGTTTACGACGAAAAAAACTTATTCGATATCGATACCAGGAAATCAAAATTTGACTTACATTTCATTCATTTTTCATTCAGTCTAAGGTTTTGCTTTAATTGGAAACAATTATTACTTTTTAGTCTTTCGTGCCAACGTCCAAAGAGTCTGAGCTCCAGAACCATGGATTAGTTTTAAAGCTTTCATTACACCCGAGCAACGCCGGTCTATACTGCTAGTATGAACTAAAGTATACTAATTTTAAAATGTCTTAGGTTAGAGTTAGTAATGTCATTTTATTGAAGAAGAAGGCGACCTCCTTTCTTGCCCTGACTCGTCCGATTCAGCGATCAAAGTTTGGTGGCATCGGTCCAGCACCTAACGATGGATGGCAAGGGACGAAAAGTAAGAAAACTCGCATCAAAAATGAAAATAGATTACAAGTGTCGTTTTTGTCGAAAGTCATTCACCACTTGTATAAATTGCCAGGAAATGTCTTTCAAGAAAATACCAAGTATAAAAAAAGAACATTTTTAGGTTTGTATGCTTTATTTCTTAAGATGCCTTGTTATCTTTCCAAAACAAGTAAAGACTCAAAGATTACATCACGTCGATACACCAGTTCACGTGCGTTCACAGAAATTAGGTGACGTCAACAGTGGTCATTGACTAAATGGATGACTGAACGCCTCGGAATACCAGATGTTGTAAGCATGGAAAAGAAAAGCGGCAGATTAGGTCTAGGGCTCGATGTCACTACAGCAAATTGTCCTGCGAGACGACTGACTAGTCCATTAAGGCTTTGGTTAAGAATTATGCGATATTCTTCGACATCATCAGTCAAACGGGAATGGTCTACATAGATTGTATAGTTTGCACTTCAGAATTACTTGCAGGATATTTTATTTCTTTTCTTCTTCTTCATGTGCCGTGTCCTTTCAGGACGTAGGCAATCATGAACTTCCACTTGGCTCTGTCTCTTGTCGCTCTCAATATTTTTTCTCTTAGTATCTCTCCCAACCCTTACTCTGCAATCCAATTCCTCAAGCCCATTAATCTAGAATATAAATGGATAGAAAGTAGAATGGCCATTAAGTGAGGGATCACTTTATATAATGTTCATAATAGAGAATTAATCCTCCACTTTATAACCACATTATAATTTCTTGTTTGTTTATCAAATTATGATTAGGTATGAATCCACCTCTTCTCATTACTGATTGGCAACGCTGGAATGCTTTTAGTTTTATTTCTTCTTCTTCTTCTTCTTCATGTGCCGTGTCCCTTCAGGACGTAGGCAATCATGAACTTCCACTTGGCTCTGTCTCTTGTCGCTCTCAATATTTTTTCTCTTAGTATCTCTCCCAACCCTTGCTCTGCAATCCAATTTCTCAAGCCCATAAATCTGGAATATAAATGGATAGAAAGTATAATAGGCATTAAGTGAGGGATCACTTTATATATTGGTTATAATAGAGAATTAATCCCCCACTTTATATCTACATTTATCAAATTCTGATTAGGTATGAATCTACCTCTTCTCATTACTTTAGTTTTATTTCTTTTTCTTCTTCATGTGCCGTGTCCCTTCAGGACGTAGGCGATCATGGACTTCCACTTGGCTCTGTCTCCTGTCGCTCTCAAAAATGTTTCTCTTGGTATCTCTTCTAAGCCCCGCTTCGTCAACCATTTCCTCAGACCTAACAAGTACGTCTTGCACTGTTTTCCTTTGTCGCTTTTTCCATTTATCCGACATGTGAGTATCAGGTTTTCTAGGCCCTTCTTCCTCATAACGTGTCCCAAAAACCTCATTTGTCTATTCCTGATATTTATTATCAGGTTTCTTCTCGTTTGCATCCTTTTCAACACCTCATCATTGCACACGTGCTCTGTAAAACCACATTTCTGCTGCCTCAAGCCTCACTTTCATCTTTGATGAGATCGTTCAGCATTCACTTCTATACACGACAAATATCCCATAGCAATCCATCGCTAAGTTAAAAAAAATATAAAGTTAGTTCTTATAAATGTGGTGTTAGAATTATACGGAATAAAGTAGAATTCCTTCAAATCTTCAAGGAAATTTTAATGTATTTTTCCATAAATTCTGAAATAAGGGATTTGAAAGAATGTACAGTTTTTGCCCAAAACAAAATAATATTTTAATCTCAAACGATAATAACAAAATAACACCAAACCAACATTTAACATAGGACAGCATTGTTGGTCATCTCAATAATCAATTGAGTGGAATTTCTATTCTCTTTTATTACCTTTAAGCGTTTATAATAGTTACTTATAAGATCATTAAACACGATGACGGGTAATTTTCTCTATTCTTCATTAGCGATAGATTTTAATTCCTTCAAATACAAAGTATTTTTGGCTTCTATTGTTAAAATTTCTTCTTCTTCTTCTTCTTCTTCTTCTTCTTCTTCTTCCAAGTGCCCTGTCTCTTCAGGACGTAGGCGGTCATGGCTTTTCACATCTCCCTATCCCGGGGGGCTCTTAGCACACCTTCTCCTGTTACACCATGCAACTCTCGTTCCATCATCCACCTGATTATGTCCTTCAAATATGTTATCCACTGCTTTCCCCTGTCTCTCCTTCCCTGTATCTGGCCTGTTAGTATCAGGTTCTCCAAGTCTTCCTTCCTCATCGCGTGTCCCAGGAACTTCAGCTGTCTCTTCCTGATGCTCAGCATTAATTTCCTTTTTGTTTCCATCATTTCTAGGACCTCATCATTGCTCACATGCTCGATCCATGATATTCGCAGCATATTTGCTGCTTCCAGTTTTTCCTTCATCTTTGATGATATTGTTCAGCATTCACTGCCATATTGAAGAACTGACATCACATAGCATTCCAGTACTCTCTTCTTTGTTTCTAGTGAAATTTTCCTGTCTCTTAATACTCTACTCGGCTCTTGAAATGCATCTTTGTGCTTTTGGATCTCAGGAATATAAATGTATAGTAACTGCTGTGACCACAAAGTGAGGGCTCAGTTTATATATTGTTTACAATATGGAACTGATCCCCCACTTTATATCCAGTATGCTTCTGTATGACCACATTTCAGTTGCTTCAAGTTTTTTCTTCATCTTTGATGATATAGTCCAGCATTCACTGCCATATTGAAGAACTGACATCACATAGCAATGCAGTACTCTCTTCTTTGTTTCTAGCGAAATTGTCTTGTTTCTTAATACTTTACTCAACTTCTGGAATGCTTTCTTCGCCATGTCAATTCGCCTTCGGATCTCTGTGTCGCACTTTCCGTCTTCTGTTATAACACTTCCCGGGTATTTAAATTTTTGTACCTGCTTGATTCTAGTATCCCCGACATGTATTTGGCATATTGGGCTGCCTTTTTTTACTGATGACCATGCATTCGGTTTTCTTGCAGTTTATTTGTTATCACTTTCTTATCACTCTCATCAGCTACCTTCTGTAGGAGGTCGTGTAATGGTGTTTTGGAGAGAAAATTGTGCGGAGTATACCAATATTTTGATATTGACGTTATCTAAATATTTTGTAACAAGTCGTGATTTGTGTTTCAGGTTAAAAGAAACACAAAGAAAGACAGACAGCGGCATCAAATGGAAAATTGGCGCTGTGTTGCCCCAACGACAACTTCCGTACAATTTGTTTTCTATCATTTTTAAGAATAACATGATAGAAAAGAGAAATGATGAAGAAGAAACTGAAGATGATTCAGTGGAGGTGGATCATGATTCAGTGGAGGTCCTTTCTTCTCGCTTCTCTTCACTACGTTCTGTAAATTTTTTTTTTTTTAGTTTCCTTTCCGTGTCTGTTATCAACATCTGCATATCTTGTGTTAAGTTTCTAGAAGTCATAGGGTATGTAATTCTCTCAAAATCGCTTCGCTATATAGCATGAATAAGTCTTATGAGAAGAAACATCCTTACCATAAACTACTTCCTATTTATGTTGATCTACTGACCCATATCCAGTCCGTATGCAGGCGGTGTATTGACGATTTAGATCTGGTTAAAAATGCATTTAAGTGAGTGAAACCTGTGGTAAAGACCATCCGTCTTCGATTCTTGTGGACTGGCGCTATATAATCACAAATTAATTAATAGAAACCACGACTGATCTGGCGGCTCGACTGCAGCCACGTCCCCATCGTCGAAATCTGGCTTCACTTTGTCTGTTCTATAAATATTTTCATGGCTTCTGCTCAGAAGGAACTTAAGTCACTGATGCCTCCTCAACAGGTGTTTACTCGTGCAACCAGACTGGCAACTGGATCCCACCCATTCACAGTCAGGTTAGCCAAATACAGACGACAATTCTACTCCTGCAGCTTCTTCTCTCGCACTTCCCGCCTGTGGAACTCGCTCCCGTATTCTTGCTTTCCTGACGGCTACAACCTCCAGAAATTTAAATGCAAAGTCAATACTCATCTAGTAACCACTGGACTCTAGCTCTCTCCCCTCCCCTGTATAACCTTCCCTTTCTCTCCACCTATATATCTGTCATCGCACCTGCATTCTCAGCTTTCTATTGTTCCTTACAACATCAAATAATTCGAATTATGATAGAATTATAAATAATAACTGTATTAATATAAAAAATAAGTAAATAAACAAATATATATAAAATAATCAGAAAATAAAAAAAATTCGATTATTATTCCTATGGGATTGCCCAGTAAACAAAAGTTAGTAAAGTACTTCATTTAACACCCTATAGAATTTATGTTATTTTTAGAGTTAGCATCAAGGGTATTGTTCAACTTTCTTAAATTCACATATACCAGTCAGTCAGTTAAGTGCCATACGTGATACACGCTTGGGCGATCATGTCTCGAAAGAGATATGACTGACTGGGCAGAAGATTATCCCGCAGTAGGTTGCCATTGCTTTCTGCGGTAGACTGGTTGCCGACCAAGGCTATAGAACCCAATCTGTCCTGCTATTTAACCCATAACTGGAAGGAAGAGATAGATTAATAATACCTTTCCCAATGGTATTTGCGCGTAAGTGAATACAATGGATTCAACTGGAATTCCAACTCGACTCCCCGGTTTCTCATTCCGAGCCGATATCCACTGTACCACAACGCACATCCCACCACATATACCAACACGTCAGTAATTCCCTATTTGCACCTATCTTCATTTTCCTCTATATGTGTTATGGGAAACACACCGATTCCTCAGATAATGAAGTCTCCCTCTTTAATATTAATAAGAGTTAACAGGAAGTTAACGGAAGAAGTTCTTAGGAGTTCTTGAGAAGTTCATAGGAGTTCTTTAGAGTTCTACTGGAGTTCAGTAGAACTACTAGGCAGTTGATAATAGTCGGCAGTTAGCCGAATACTAAGGAGTCAGCTTTCAGTGGAAGATTACCAAGTTCCTAACATTTTGGGTGCGTTAATCGATTAGCAAAAGACATAGCACGGTTATAAGCTTCAATGTGAAAACCATTCCACAACAATATGTATCGTGAAAATTATCTAAGCACTCTTTTTCTCATTTTATGCCGAAGTAATTTGAAGTGAATTATCCTGATTTTGAGAAGAAGTGTTCTTATCGTTGTCATTTTCTTTTAAGACTTCCATGTTGCTTACTCGATCCGTTCATAGAATTTCTGTATCCATCTGATGCTTCCAGTTCTTTTTTCTAACCAATGGAATACAAATGCTAAAAGGTTGGGGAAACATAACATTTTTCCGCATTATATGATCGAAATATAGATCACTCACTAACTCAAACCGTGAAATATCTATGCGAAAAGATTGTCTGAACAAACCAATATTTCTACGTTGGTTTGTCAAAAGATAATAAACAAATTGAGATAGATAGATAGATAGATAGATAGATAGATAGATAGATAGATAGATAGATAGATAGATAGGAACAGAATCACATAGATAGATAGATAGATAGATAGATAGATAGATAGATAGGAACAGAATCACATAGATAGATAGATAGATAGATAGATAGATAGATAGATAGGAACAGAATCACATAGATAGATAGATAGATAGATAGATAGATAGATAGATAGGAAGAGAATCACATAGATAGATAGATAGATAGATAGATAGATAGATAGATAGATAGGAACAGAATCACATAGATAGATAGATAGATAGATAGATAGATAGATAGATAGATAGATAGATAGATAGATAGATATGAACAGAATCACATAGATAGATAGATAGATAGATAGATAGATAGATAGATAGGAACAGAATCAACATAGATAGATAGATAGATAGATAGATAGATAGATAGATAGATAGATAGATAGATAGATAGATAGGAACAGAATCACATAGATAGATAGATAGATAGATAGATAGGAACAGAATCACATAGATAGATAGATAGATAGATAGATAGATAGATAGATAGATAGATAGATAGATAGATAGATAGAAACAGAATCACATAGAGATAGATAGATAGATAGATAGATAGATAGATAGATAGATAGATAGATAGGAACAGAATCACATAGATAGATAGATAGATAGATAGATAGATAGAAATAGAAAGAATCACATAGAGATAGATAGATAGATAGATAGATAGGAACAGTATCACATAGATAGATAGATAGATAGATAGATAGATAGATAGATAGATAGATAGATAGAAACAGAATCACATAGATAGATAGATAGATAGATAGACATGAAAATTATCGTTAATCCAGCGGCTGTTTTATTACCCTTACGAGTATTGTTTTCTGCAATTAACATTTTGCTCACTTACACTTATACATATATATATATATATATATATATATATATATATATATATATAAAGGCAATCTGTGAGTCTGTGTGTGACTGTACCCTATGCACGCCTACATTTTTAAGCTAAGCCGTTTAAACTTTCTAGAGACACATATCTACAGAAAAACCAGGTCGACACATACTTTTTGAGTTTAAGTTCAGCAATTTTCTTTTTCGCACTTTTTGGCCAATAGAGCCGATTGTTTATATTTGCTCCGTAAAACAGCTAAGATCTAAAATGGTTGCTATATTACGTCAGACAAATCAAATCACACATGTCAAACGTGACTAAAATAATTTTTATTAAAAAAAATGAGCCTTTATATTTAATTTTTATTCCGACGTTTTAAAATTTCATTTGGTCGACAAAAAAATGTGAATATTTTTCCCCGTAATTTTGAAAGAAAAGAAATATTTTTAAAAAAGAGTGTTTTTTCAAACAAAAACAAATTATGTTAAAAAAGAAATGCCAGTGGTTAATTTTTTCTTCAGATTTAATATTTCATACCTCAGAAAATAAAAAGTAAAAAAATAAAACTTTTTTTTCGTTAAATATTTCATGCAGGAAATCAACTGTCTGTAATTCGTGTGGCATTATTGTAACACTTTCCTGTAAAATTAAATTTCCTTTCCAACTTTCAATAAATGATATCCATCTACTCTTCTCATTGGGATCTTCGCCTACTACTAAAATGTTCTGAATTGCACGGGCAACGCCGGGCTATGATGCTAGTATTAGATATATACAAACAGACAAAGATAGATGTGTGACTAGGTACTTCGCCATCTATAGAAAACTTTTCATATTTATATATCTAGCTATGATAGCTACGAACAGAAATAGATAGATATATTTCAAGAGACTGATAGATAGATAGATAGATAGATAGATAGATAGATAGATAGATAGATAGATAGATAGATAACCACCTACATTAAACTTAATATAATAGAGGCTTCAAGCATATTGATGTCATTCTTAGCTCCCGTGAATGTTTACAGAATGCCAGACGCGAGAAGATAAAAGACTGACGTACACAATAACGAATCACACAAAATTCGGCTGTCGGCGAGTGACAGGTCAACCACAACATTGAAAGAAGTCTTTTCTTTCAACATTGCCAGACACGAATTGTTAGATCGCCAACAGTAGAAATCTGCGCAAAGCTTTCAAATACGCTTAGACATCTGTATTAAAATTCGCACAAATAGAATCACGCAAGTAATGTCCGCCATTATAATACGGACTGACGATCATTCAATAAGTAAGAGTATTTCTTACCTTCTGTTCAATATTTACTTTATATACGGTATATCAACGATAAGTGTATATCGGTAAAATCCGAAACACCAGATCCTATTAATATTAATTTAATTATTAATATTAATATTATTAATATTAATTTTGTTTCTTTATTTTTAACTACGCGTCTATTGATATGTTTTTGGGCTCCTTAAGGTATGTGAACTTTTGTAACATATTTGAATCAATTATTTTTGTTTTGTTTTGTTGCTGGTGAAACGAGAAGTTTTGTCGCTAAAATAGCTATTCAACGAAATGTAATTTTTGGAATTTATATATATATATATATATATATATAGTCACCCAAACCAGGTTACAGAAACGAAACTGCACTAAAATTGTATGAACATCACCCAGACTCGGTTACAGAAACGAAAATGCACAAAAGTGGTACAGACATTACTCAGACCTAGTTAAGGAAACGAAACTGCACTAAACTGGTATGAACATCACACAAACCTGGTAAAGGAAACGAAAGTGCAATAAACGGTTATGAAAATCATCCAGACCCGGTTGCGGAAACGAAACTGCAATAAAATAGTATAAACATCGGACAGTCACAGCTAAAAAACTAAAAGTAACTGGTATGAACATCACCCAGACCCGGTTACGGACACGAACATGCAATAAACTGGTATGAACACTACCTTAATCCGGTTAGGGACATGAAACTGCAATAAACTGGTATGAACATCGCCCAGACATGATTACTGAAACGAAACTGCAATAAACTGATATGAACATAATCCAAACCTGGTTACGGAAACGAAGCTTCAATAAACTGGAATGAACATGACCCAGACTCGGTTACGGAAACGAAACTTCAATAAACGGGTATGAACATCACGCAGACCTGATTATGGACACAAACTAAACTGGTAATAAACTGGTCTGAACATCACCTAAACGTGGTTACGGAAACGAAACTGCAAATAAGTGGTATGGACATTACCCAGACTTGGTTACGGAAACGAAACTGCACTAAACTGGTATTAACATCAAACAAACCGGGTTACGGAAACGAAATTGCAATAAACTGGTATGAACATCATCCAGGCATGATTACTGAAACGAAACAGCAATAAACTGATATGAACATCACCAAGACTCAGTTACGGAAACAAAACTGCAATAAACTGGTATGAACATCACCCAGACACGGTTACGGAAACGAGACTGCAATAAACTGGTATGAACATCACCCAGACACGGTTACGGAAACGAAACTGCAATAAACTGGTATGAACATCACCCAGACTTGCTTACGGAAACGAAACTGCGATAAATTGGTATGAACATCACCCAGACTTGCTTACGGAAACGAAACTGCGATAAATTGGTATGAACATCACCCAGAGACGGTTACTGAAACGAAACTGCAATAAACTGGTATGGATCTTGAATTAGAAATCACCAAAAAATGTGCCACAAGACGGCATCTGTAATTCCAATTTTATTTAGTACCCGCAGATTGATTGTAAAAAGTTTACATAGACTTATTGAAATTTTTCCTTGAAATCCATGACTTAAATAATTCCAAAATGTATGCACACACGTACAGCTAAAGCATTATTATATAGTGTTTACTATATATATATATATATATATATATATGAAAATAAATTATATATGAAAATAAATCTTCATACCAAATTCCTCACAACAATGAATGGGCCAGGTTTATCCAGACAAAAAGAATCATGGGAGGACAAGAGAAAAAACCTGGGTGAGGGGGTCAGATTTACAGTGTTAGTTATTACTGGAGGCTGTATTTCTTTCCAAAGCGATAAGATGACCCTGGTCTGAAATTTTAGTTGGTCATTCTCAAATATATGACAGCAAATTTAGGGTCCGTAATTCCACTAGAAGAATTGAATTATCAGCTTTTCATATTAATTCTAACGGTAAAAAAAAGGAGATCAGTGCTAATTATTATTCTTAACGATACGAATAATACTATTTCATAAAACTTATTAATAATAATAATAATCATGATAACAATAATTAATAGCATTATAATAATAGCGATAATTAACCAATAAAAATACAAATTAATTAATGGATATAAAGACATTAACGGGGTATTATTTGCACTCATTGCAGTGTTGTTTAAGGGGTTTATGTTATATACGTACTTGCACATTAATCTTTACCAGCACTCCTACTTATATATAACTACGTGAATATTTACATACACACACACCCATATGTATATCTAAGAAATGACATTAAATATATATATGTATATGCAGTGACACGCATAAGTATTGGATACATGTTATTTTCTGTTATAAATTTAATTTATGTTCGCCATTTTGCCTGATATTTCGTAAGTAATATCTCGTAAAGTTGTTTTAGTTGTATGTGGAAGTAAAATTAAAAACACATGGTTGAATTCATTTTTTTATCAAAGTTCAAAATTACCCTTTCGTATTTTAAAAGACTTTAACTATTCAAATTTTTTATTGTATTTTTATTGGAATGTTATCTCTGGCCAATCAGAGAAGCACACAATTGCTTACAAGATAGTGCTACTAATCATCTGACTCTTTGATGTGCAATCTGCAATTCAAAGATTAAAAATGGCAAAAACTAAAGAATTATCCAGAGATATGCGAGATAGAATCATTGAACGTTACAAAGGAGGACAAGGTTACCGAAGAATTAGCAAAAAATGAATCTACCACTAAGTACAGTAGGAAATATCATAAGAAAGAATAAGAAGTATGGCGACGGTACAGCAAAACTTCCAAGAAATGGAAAACCGAGAAAAATAAATGAGAGGACTTCAAGGTGGATCAGCAGAAATGTGAAAAAAACACCCCTCCATTACTCGTTCTGAAATTAAAACTGAAATTAAAAATTGAATGTGCTGGAATTAACGTATGTAAGGATACCATTAGCAAAGCTCTATATCGTACAGGGTTTCATTCAAGATCTCTAAGAAAAGTGTCTTTACTGCAAACAAAACATAACAAAGACCGATTAAAGTTTGTCAAAACTTATGAAAAGAAAGGTATGCAGTTTTCGGAAAAGGTAATCTGCTCAGATGAAACGAAAGTTGAACTATTCAGAAGGAACACAGCGACAAGTGTTTGGCAGAAAATGGCACTGCCTTCAACAAGCACAATACCATCCCCACAGTTAAGTTTGGGGGTTGTTCTATTATGATATGGGGATGCTTTTCATCCAAGGGCACTGGTGAGTTACAAACTATCCTTGGTAGAATGAATGGTAGCATGTACAGGGAGGTTTGAGAGAAGAACCGTCAGAAATCTGCTACTTCTTTAGGATATGGTCGGAATTTCGTGCTTCAACACGACAATGATTTCAAACATACCGCAAAACTTACAAAAAATGGTTTGAAAATAATGGTATTAATACTAACAATTGGCCAAGTCAGTCTCCTGACTTGAATCCAATTGTGAACTTGTGGAATACTTTTAAGGTTAAAGTTCATAAGCGGAATCCACAAAATATCAAGCAATTAGAGGAATTATGCAAGGAAGAATGGGGTAAAGTAACGGTGGATCAATGTGGAAAACTTGTGGCCAACTATAGAAAGCGACTGGAAGCAGTGAAACAAAACAGAGGCTATGCAACAAAGTATTAAATTGATGTATCCAATACTTTTGCATAGGGTAATTTTGAACTTTGATAAGAAAATGAATTCAATCATTAGTTTTTAATTTTCCTTCCACATACAACTAAAACAACTTTACGAGATATTACTTAAGAAATGCCAGGCAAAATGGCGAACATGAACTAAAGTTATTACAGAAAATAACATGTATCCAATACTTATGCGTGTCATTGTATACATATATACATACATATACATACACATATATACACATGGCTGTATCTGACTACTGGGCACATCAGGCACGGGCACGGGCCGATCTATGCAATCATAGTGAAAATCCGGGCAAGGAAAAATGTCTTTGTCAGAAAGCAAACTAAACAATTCATGAAGAAAGAAAGAAAGAAAGAAAGAAAGAAAGAAAGAAGGAAAACATTCGAATGAACGCAGTAAAAATCTGTTTATTTATTAATTTTGGGAGAAAAGACTGGTTATACTCAGGAAATCCGAACTCGATTTCCCAAAGGCAAAGGTTTTTCGTCTTCTTTTTGTGGTTACCCTTTTGATTTTTTGCCGCATCACTTCCACTTACTTGCCTGGTCGAAGGGAAGACGCAATAAATCATTTTAATCTTCCAAGAATATTCGGGAGACTTAGAAATCTGGCGTCTCTGTCTGTAGCGCCAGTCGTCATGTCTTGGCGAACAATCTGAAGAGGTCATCCAGTCCTTATGCTTCTCCCATCCCAAAAGCCACTAAAAATCTTCATATGATTGTTAAAATCTGCAAAGAAGAATACCTTTCTCATAACTTCTGTCTGTTGCAAAGAATTTTGGTAAGTACTACATTTGTTTATTACTAAATTTGTTCATATAGAAACAGAAACTACTCGTATAATTTGCAAAAATTTTAGCTCATAGCTCATGATTTAAATTAAAACGGAAGAATTACGTGAAATTTGAAAAATTCAACAATTAAAAAATTAAAAATACTACAAATATTTTCATATTTTACCCATGGGTAAAAAGGAAATTGAGAAATGTATGTACGATAAACTAAAATATATATTGTTTTTTATACCAAAATTCCATCGCTCTTAAAAACGCTACTTATTCTATTTTAAAAATTAAAACTGAAATTTTCTTTCAAAAGTATTTTTTTTTAAATTGACTAGGTGTTAAAGTTTCCTAGCCGATATTCTATTTATTACAGGTTTTTGAGCTAGAGGAGGTTTCAGTAAAAATAATAATAATAATAAAATAATAAAAAATATCAAGAAAAAAGTTGTCTGTAAAAATCAACAAAAATAATTTCAGAAAAATACTAAAAAAATTAGATAGGATAATTTATTTCACAGAATTGAATAGTTTAAGATGCGAAACCGGAAATTATTTCTTACGTAATAAAAATTATAGCTAACGTTATTTTGAAAATTGACAAGTTTTCACTATAAATTTTCTAGCTGAACAATTTTTTTAAACAAATAATTTTTAAATGATATCTTTTCAATTATTCATCTTGTTAAATAAACCACCAAAAGTTAACTAAAATTCAAATAGATTTTGGGAATTTTCAAAATTGCGAAAGTGTGTGCATTCCTTAACCTTAAATTTTTTTTCATGCCATTCCATCGTTTGTTTTTTTTTTTACACTTTCAAAATCTTTTGAAGAATTTATATATTGTGTTTGTTTATACAAATGAAATAATTATATTTTCTCATTTGAATATTTTTGTTAGTTGTATCAATATCTAATTTCTGCAGAAAATAAATTCCTTATTTCTTTTGCAACTGCATTTTGCCAAGAATATCGAGTTCTTCGAAAAGTTAAAAATAAAATGAAAGTTTCGCAATACCGTGAAAAATCGTAATCACCAGTACATAAATAACTTGAATTAAATCTATAACTAGTTTTTATCTTCATCTTATTCCTTCTTTTTTTTTACGGATTTTAAGTTATATATGTTTAATAATAGGGAAGTGCGTTGTGGTACAGTGGATATCGGCTCGGAACGAGAAACCGGGGAGCCGAGTTCGAATTCCAGTGGAATCCATTGTATTCACTTACGCGCAAATACCCTTGGTATATTCCTTCCAGTTATGGGTTAAATAACAGGGCAGATTGGGTTCTATAGCTTTGGTCGGCAACCAGTCTACCGCAGAAAGCAATGGCAACCTACTGCGGGATAATCTTCTGCTCAGTCAGTCATGTCTCTTTCAAGACTTGATCGCCCAAGCGTGTATCACGTATGGCACTTAACTGACTGACTGAATATAATAGTTGGAATAATGATGAAGGCTTCTACTGGTCATAAAGTGGGGGATCAGTTTATTACTTCATAACAATAGGAAACCGATCCCCCATGAATTACTACTTAATAATATAACACCTCTTTTCTGCATCTAGCTATGAGTCAAATAACAGGACAGATTGGGTTTTATAGCCTTGGTCGGCAACCAGTCTACCGCAGGAAGCAATGGCAACCTACTGCGGGATAATCTTCTGCTCAGTCAGTCATGTCTCTTTCAAGACTTGATCGTCCAAGCGTGTATCACGTATGGCACTTAACTGACTGATGTTTAATATTCATCAACTGATGAAGACGTCCCTCTGTTATGTTATATCTCCAGAACCACTCATCGAAATTGGAGTAACATTTGATTCTTACTTCAGATTTGCCAATAAAAAAAGTAAAATAAATTAAATATTACTTATTTTATTAAAAAGTTATATTGTCGATCTGTAACCTTATAATTTTCGAAGAGCTCTAGGTCAACAATTTTTAGCATTTCTAATTTTGCAATCTTATTTATGAATTTCAGAGTGAATGAATAGGATTGAATTCTATGTTTAAATTAATGGAAACTTGAGTTTTCAATCATTTAGTTTCAGAAACATTGAAATTACGTATTTATCTTTAAATTTCTGATTTTAAAATTTGATAAACAGTTTCTATCAATTGTATTTTCTTTGTTACAGTTTACTTACTCATTGTAAAAATGTCCCCAAACAGACTCTACCGAGAAGAAATTATTTGTCTCGTGTGCAATAGAAAAGTACAGAGAGACAATAAACCAGACCATGATAAAAGGTTTCATTAGGAAAGAGTTGATGCTAAAGAAAAAATTCCCTTCAAACGACTTTCTTCTTCAGGTTCTTGCAACATAGATAATTTTTTTGCAAAAGAGAAAAAAATAATTGAGAAATTTTATGTCAGAGAGACCGAAATTGAATCAGAGCAAGGACAAAAATTCGAATATTAAACAACGATCGAAAATCAAATCCAGATCAACTCAAACGTTGTTGAAGAGAAAATTGAAAAACAAAAATTGAAAAACAAAAATTGAAAAACGTAATTTTTTGAAAGCAATCATCAAAACTCTCGTATTTTGTATCCAACAGAATATGGCACTTCATGGATGTAATGAGAATCGCAAAAATGTAGATGAAATTAGTAACATCAATAGAGGAAACTTTTTGGAACTAATTAGTTTCTAATGTAGGAGCGACAGTAATTTTAATGTGGCGGTTGAAAAGGGTATTCAGAACGACATCAGTTGTCACCTGATATACATAATGATCTCATTGCTGAGAGAGTTTTTTGCACGAGATACTAGATTAGCAACTAGATCCCACCCTTTTACAGTGAAACCGATAAAATGCAACCGCAACTTCTACTCCAACAGTTTCTTTCCACGCACTTCCCGACTGTGGAATTCCCTTCCACACGATTGCTTCCCCGACGGCTACAATCTCCAGGAGTTTAAATGTAAGGTCAATAGACACCTCCTAGCAAACTAACTTCCATTCTTTCAAACATTCTTCCTACCCACCCAACTATCTATTACCCCCTTCTGACATTTCCTGTATCTAACCACTCTTCCTGTTTATCTTCCCCTATGTAGCCCCAAGCGTAATAGTGGCAGTGGAATGCCTTGCTTGGGGTGAAATGATTTTTAAAAAAATTACTGAACAAGTGAAAAAGGCAAAATTTTTCGGACTGTTTGCAGATGAAACAAGTGATATTTCTAATCGTGAGCAAGTATCTGTTTGTTTAAGGTTTATGTTGAATGGAATCTTGGATGAAAGATTTTTGGGTTTTATAATACGATTTCTACGACAGGAGAAGTTTTAACAAAGATGCTTTGTGATATCTTGGTGAAGCATGGCTTTGATTTTAACAAACTTGTAGATTTAGGATTTGATGGGGCATCTGCTATGAAAAGCGAAGTAAAGGGAATTGCAGGTTTAATGAAAGAAAAATCCCACAATGCAATTTTCATTCACTGCATTGCACATCGTATTAACCTGGCTCTTCAAAAAACTCTTAAATTGATTCCGGCATTACAGAATTGTATAGGTATTATAGATACGGTGTATAATTTTATTGAAGGTTCTCCTAAACTCCACGGAGAATTTATAGCCATGCAAAAAGAAGACAACTTGTTCCCAGCAACATTAAAAATGATGTGTGACACACGTTGATCCTCACGATATACATCAGTAAGTACTGTTAAAAAAAAGACTCTCTTATCTATCATCAAACTACTTATTCACTATGACTCAAGAAATAAAAATACAGATGCCAAAGCTTTCCGAAATGGTCTATTCGTGGGTAGTTTGGATTTTCAATATTCATTTTGCTTGCTTTTACTTGAAAAAAATTTTGCTCTAGTTGATACATTGTCGAAGTACCTACAGTCAAAAAACTATCGATCTTGGCTCTGCACAAAATGCAACGTTTTCGTTGATAAAAAAAAAACTTTCAAAATATGCAAGATTTTCAATCATTTGAAGTTCTGTTTGACCACTGTCTTGCAAAAAGTAATGAAATTAATAAACTACTCACTGACATGAATTGTGATTTTAAATTTCATGATGCATCCCTTCTACGCCGTAAAACACCTAGCATCCATTTCAAGATTATGATGTAGTATCATCAAGAACAAGAACATATGCTTCTGTAAAGGAATATTATTTCAAAGAAAGATCCTCTGTAGCTATAGAGAAGATTATTTTAGAGATTAATTATAGATTTCAAAGTAAAATTCAAGACTTTAGTTGCTTTGCAGCATACTGTTACACTTAATACTGAAAATGAAAGTGCAGTTGAATTAGTTTCGAATGTTTAAGATCTAGATGAAGATCTTGTGAAGGCAGAACGTAAGACCATTACAAGTAAGGAATTTTTGGATGAAGAAAATCTCTCAAATTTTACTGAAACTTTAAATGGCTTCTTAAGCATGACCTTTTCAACGAAAGAATGCGGACAGGTTTTCCACAATTTGTGTGGAAAACTTGTCCGTATTTTTTCGACAATTCCTGTGACAACATCTTCTGCAGAGCGCAGTTTCAGTAGCTTGCGGCAAATCCTCACGTATTTGCGATCCACGATGACAGAGGAAAGACTTTTAAACTGGGCCATAATCCACTGCAATCGAGATATTTCGAATGAAGTATTAGAAAATGATTTAGAAATTATTATAGATTGTTTTGCTAAACAACGTGCAGGGGAAAACTATCTCCTTGTTTAATCATTGGATTTGAAAACATTTCATTTTATGATGAAAGGAGTATACAATTTGTATAGTACACATCTCATATTTACACAGTAGTTCTGAATAAATTGGGTCTGGGTGGTGTATATATATATATATATATATATATATATATATATACGCATACATGCACATATACATACCTACATCCACATGCACATATATACGTATACCTCTACCTACATATCCACTCCCACGCATATATATGTATCCATATACACTTATATACGCACATATCCACATACCCATATGTATAAACATGGTAGTGTTAGTACAATTTCATCTCAAATTAATAAATGATTGAATTTTTTCCCGAATTAAACTTTTAAGTGTAACTACTATTTTGTTATGGAATCGTGTATCTATTTTTGTGTCTGTATTTGAAAATGACTTCATTCCTCTAGTTTAATAGTTCATTGATATTTTCATATTTGATTATTACAATTTTTTCCTTCAAGAGTGCATCTGTCCCTGAAGTTGTTGGGAGTTTGCGCATGTCCAATGATCCTCCATTTAATTTGACGTGTGAGTCTCCCGTCTTTTAGTTTCCAATAGTGTTTCGATAGGGTGGTTTGGATTTTTAAGGAAGCGTTGGAAAATGAGTGTCGGTGATTGAAGAATCTTTCTTTCCAACTTCCTGCGGATATCCTTATGTATGTTCTTTTTTATTGGGGTCTTCCCCCGGAAAAATGGTGGCTTTCAAAATAGCATACGTAAAATAAAAACTAAATTTTTATCTTTTATCATATGTACATATAAGTGTGTGTGTCTGTGTCTGTGTAAATGTGCCTGTGTGTGTGTGTGTCTGTGCATGTGTTTTAATCGTTTCACCCAAAGCAAGGTGGTACCGCCACTGATGCGCAGGGGGCGACATAAGAGAGTATAAGTTTAGGCAGGAGGAGAGCGAAGAGAAAGACGAACCAGCTACAGTGGGGGACAGAGAAGGGTGTGAACACAGGAGTGAAGGCAGTTACGAAGATAGAGAAAAGGGTGATGTAGAAAGAACTGGAGTTAAGCCGATAAGAGATGGGATTTGATATTGCATTTAAATTCCTGGAGGTAGTACCCATCAGAAAAGCAAGGGAGTTCCACAGGCGGAAAGTGCGAGAAAAAAAGCTGATGGAATAGAATTGTCACCTGCTTTTGGTAGATTTAACTGTAAAAGTGTGGCGCCTTGTTGTAAGTCTGGTTGCACGAGTAAATTCTTGTGGAGAAGGGCACCAGTGACTTAAGTTCGTCGCAGCAGAAGCCATGAAAATATTTGTAGAAAAGACAGAGGGAAGCCACATCCCGGCGGTGAGAAAGTCGCTGGAATCGAACTGCCAAATCGGGACCAATTACATTACAGATTCTCCTTTGGATCCTGTCGAGAACAGAGACGAAGAGCCGGGGCGCCTGACCAGATATGACCATAGTATGTGTGTAAATATTTTCAAATGTAATATGTAGAAAAAACAACAGGAATAAAAAAAGAGACAAGTGGAAAATTATACTTAGCCTGTGCGCTTCATCATCGGACTTTATCAAGGCAATTTGAAATGATTTTATTTTACACAATGTATCTATAAACAAAGGCAAAATGTTGTTAGTTTCTCGAAATCTAGAAATGAAAAAAAAAAACTATAAGTATAATGAGATACCTCGAAAAAAATTTCCAATCCTCCTTTTCATCACGATAATTTTAAACTCAAGTCTGCTCGTGATGATTGTCTTAAGTATGGCAGTCACGTTCCTATTGTGAAAAAATTTCGTGTTTAAAAATAATTCGAATAACTAACATTTTGCTTTTGTTTATAGATACATTGTGCATAATAAAATCATTCAAATTACATTGATAAAGTCCGTCAGATGAAGAAACGAGTCGGCTAAGTCTAATTACAGTTTTCTTCTTGTCTCATTTTTATTCATATATATATATATATATATATATATATATATACTTCCGGCCATAATTATTAGGCAACCCCAGTTTTTTTTTTTTTAAATAATGATGTATTTCATTCAATTTTTAGTATTTATTGCTGTTGTGGAGTAGTTTTCGCAATGAAAGTTATAATCGTGTTATGTCGGTTGCTAATCGATTTAACGCACCCTAAGTTTTAGGAACATGGTAATCTTCCACTGAAAGCTGACTCCTTAGTATTCGGCTAACTGCTGACTAATATAAACTGCCTAGTAGTTCTACTGAACTCCAACAGAACTCTAAGGAACTCTCTAGAACTTCTAAGAATTTCTCGAGTTAACTTCCTGTTAACTTTTACTAATATAGGAGGGAGAGTCTATCATCTGAGGAATAGGTATGTTTTACCATAACAAAACAGAATAGTTCTTTGTTATTTTTACTTTGAAAAATTTTACAAGGCAGCCAGGAAACCTTTGCTTCGGTCAGCCAATAAGAAGAAGAGACTAGCATGGGAAAGAGAGAACAAAAACTGGACATCAGAACAGTTTATTTGATGCACAAGTTATTAAGCAGCATTTCCAAACGAACGTTGAGGTGGCCTAATAATTATGACCGGTAGTATATATATATATATATATATATATATATATATATATAAACTTTAATCCAAAAGGAAAAGCAGGAAGGTAAATCCCGAAGACCCGATCTAAATTAATATTAATATTTTAATATTAAAAAATGATTCCGCTGGAGGCCTCAATGTAATTAATATTTAAATTATAGAGCCAATTATAAAATAAATTTCGAAGTTCAAAACCGTTGTATAATCATTTCTACATGAAATCTCTAAGAGAGTTTTCACATTTCATCGGAAACCTTTATACTCAAAATAAAAGAAGATATAACCGGCGGAAAAAATTTACGTCACAGAAAAAAACTAAACGGGTGGGATTGATAAGTAGATAGCAATCAATGTCTATTTTTAGATTTTGGACAACTTTACTTTTAGATTGATTTGTAAGTGAAAAATTTAAAAATTTGGCTTTGTCTTACTCTGAAAAAGAGGAAGGGGAAGAGAAGGAAGAAAAAGAAATTAGTGTTTGACAGGGAAGTGGACTAAACAAAATAGAAAGAAAAGGAAAGAAAAAGGAAAAAGTAAAGAAAGAAAAAATAAAGAAAAAGAAAAATTTAATCACCGTTACGGCTGTGAATGCTGGACAATATCATCGAAAATGAGGACAAAACTGGAAGCGGCCGAAATGTGGTTCTACAGAAGGATGCTACGGATATCGTGGACTGAGCATACAAGCAACGACGAAGTGTTAGAAAGAATGGCAACAAAAAGGAAATTGATGCTGAGCATCAGGAAGAGACAACTGAAGTTCCTGGGACATGCAATGAGGAAGGAGAGCCTGGAGAACCTGATCCTGACTGGACAGATAGAAGGAAGGAGAGACAGAGGAAGGCAGCGGATAACATATTTGCAGGGTCTGATCAGGTGGATGACGGAACGGGGGTTGCCAGGAGCAACAGGAGCAAACATACTAAGAGCCACAAGGGATAGGGAGACGTGGAGATCCATGATCGCCTACGTCCTGAAAGGACAGGGCACATAGAAGAAGAAGAGACGCTGAGGACGTGTTAACAAAACCAGCGTTTTTAAATGGGATGAAGTTATTAGAAAAAGGATTTTTAGAAAAAAAAAATTGGGGGGAAAATGCTGACATATAATCTATTTAAATTTAATTGAATTAATTTAATTATAAACCTAGATTTAAATTAAAAATAAAATTATAAAATTTATGAATTTTTTTTTTATTTTAGGTGCTGGGAAAAATATATATGCATACATGCAGGAAAAATTAGGGGCTAAGTATACTTACTTCTTAAAAGTATATTAATAGGAGAAAAGAAGAGGAAGGTAAAGGTGTTCAAATTGACTATTTTAAAATTTAATTAATTAATCAATCAATCAAAACCAATTTAATTTATATTTTCTCTTCTAAAAACTGAATTTTGAACTTAAATTTTAAATGTTCACAAATTTCGTCTTATGGCCGTACTTAATAATGAATTCTTTTCTTAAATTCAAGAGTAGGTGTTGGTTTGGGTACTTTAATATTAGTATTCTTTTTTTTTTTGCAGACACAGACAGCACCAATCACGAAACTTCCTCTGAATTCGGCCTGAACCTATATATATATATATATATATATATATATATATATTAACTTTAATCCAAAAGGAAACGCAGGTAGGTAAATCCGAAAAACCCGGTCTTAATTAATATTAATTACATTAATATTAAACCTGATCAAGGTTGAGGGCTCAATGCAATTTATATTCACATTACAGACTCAATTATAAAATACAACAAATTCCGATGTTCAAATTCGTTGAATGGCCATTTCTACGAGAAATACCTCGTGTCATCAGCAACGAATTTTTTATTTCAAAACGCCAAATGACAAAATAAACAAAGATATTTTACAGGCGGAGGTTAAAAAAAACTTTTTCATCACAGAAAATTAAAGGGGTGGGATTAATTAGAAAGTGGATAGAAATCTATCTATTTTTATTTTTAGATTTTTTGAAAATCCCTACTCCTTAACTGAGTCGTGAGTTAAATGTTGAAATTTAGCCTTGTCTGGTCGAAAGAAATGTAGGGGGAAGAATAAAAAAGGAAAGAAGTAAAAACGATGAAAGTAAAAAGTAAGGAAGGTTGACAGGGAAGTAAGCTAAGAAAAGAAAAGAAAAGAAAAGAAAAGAAAAGAAAAGAAAAGAAAAAAATATCCTTCCATAGAAACTGTTATCAATGGTGTTGAAAAATGAATCATCGCGGTTTTTGGTTTAAATAAATGGGATAAATATTATAGAAAAAAACTTTTTAGGAAAATGTTACATATAATTTAAATTTAAATATAAAACTAGATTTAAATTAAAAAAATAAAAAAATAATAGAAAATTAATAAAAATTAATAAAACAAAAAATAAAAATATAAAAAATAAAAAATTTAACTTAGATACACACACACCCTATATATATATATATATATATATATATATATATATATATATTAAGAATTTATAATAAATATATTATAATATCACTAGAAAAGTATTTATTTTGTTTATTATTCGCTCTACTTAGTATTGAGTACTTTTTAAGAATAGTGTTTCTTTGTATACGGAATTTTATTCCATTCATACCTATCCTATATATCTATATCTACCGTCCTGATTATTTATGATAAATTTTTATTACGAAAATGTGTGTCATTCGGCAGGATTCGACTGAAGGTAATTCGTGGTCGAGAGGTCAAAGACGTGCCCGATCACATGGTAGTGGATAGGGGTCGCAAGTTCGGATCCTGCCGAATGACACACGTATATAATCAGGCCGGTAGATATAAATATACAATACTGTTTAATTAAAAACAGAATATCTACTTAAATATGAGTATCGATAAAAAATAATGTTCAAACAAATCATTTCAAATTGTCGGTTGTTTATAACCAAGTTTCGTTAATCTTCGTTAATTTACGTAATATATATATATATATATATATATATATATATATATATTACGTAAATTAACGTAATTAAATATATATATATATATATATTAATTAAATATATATATATATTATATATATATATATATATATATATATATATATATATATATTATATATATATATATATTATTATTATTATTATTATTATTATTATATATATATATATATATATATATATATATATATATATATATATATATATATATATATATATATATACACACAAAAATCTAGAGTGAGCCAAAACCTACCGCGGTTTCACACTACGGATCGTCAGGGCAAAGGCTATATGTATGTCTATCTTTCTATATATATACATTTTTCTTGTCTATGCAGGTATATATGCGTGTATGCTTGTGTGAATATTTCTGCTTTTATTTGTGTATTTATGAGTAGTTTCGTGTATATGGTTAGATTTTTTACTTTGTGTATGATGATCTGTGGAGAGTAATTTTTATCGCGTACGTTTATTTTTACCTCGTGTATTTGCGGCCAATGATTATTTTTCAGTATTTGAATATCATATCTCTGCTATCGTCAATATTCTTGAAAGGTACATTATTAGATGGCGTTCTTGTGATAAAACTGCTGACACATTCTGGGATCCAAGATTCTTTTTCTTTTTTTTTATGTGTTTGGGGATCACCCCTTTTGCACATTAGAATGGACTCGTCTGATGTGTACATATAATCCTGTCTATACGGAGAACGGCAGTAGTTAAAGTAGTTGCAGAGTTGTAAAGCAGTTGCTTAGTTGGTCAGTAAGTTTTATGCAGAGTTAATTGGAGTTGTTTGGATATAGACTCATTATCCGGACATACTATTTCACTTCAAGACTGTATATAACTATTTATTTCTACTAATAGTATTCTTGAATTGACTTAAACGTGCACCAGTTTGTATTTCTTGTTCAATATAACTTACATTTTCTATCTCCGTATCCGTTTTTGTTATTTATTATCTTGTGTGGTTTCTCAACCGGAATCCACAACACTACGTTTATTTGTTCATGCACTGAAATATGATAGTGTCTGTATTGACCTCGTTCATTCAGGGCTGTTGGCGTCTTACGAAGATGCACTTACATTTATCCAATATTGTAGCTTTTACAGACGCTTTCCAAACCTGGCTTTAAAATTTAACGAATAAATTGAGACGTCGATAAAAACAAAATGTTAAAATTTGTGTGTGTATACATATATATGTTTTTTAAACATACTGTTAAATATAAGAGACAATTAATGTCTATTATGTTTAATCATGAACCGTTCAAAACATTGTAATTTAATTTTAATTTCAGGTGAAAATGAAACAAAAATTTTCCAACATTTGGATAATTTTTTATTAAGTTGGTTCCAAGCTTTCAGCTCACATGAGCCATCTTCAGAGAGGATACAAGGACGTTAACATAAAAAGACATTCACCATCAAAGACGATTTTATCTTGTGTTGACATAAAACTTTGCTAAGCAACGATAACAATTACCAAAAATATTAAACGCAGTTCGTAAATTTGTAATGCGGTTCTATGACATCACGGTGTGACGTCATAGAGCTCGAAATGTTAACAGAATCATATATTTAAATACAATGTAATGTGTTATGATCATATTTAAAAGTGATTTTATTAAGTGTGGGTTGTTTTAATTTAATGTAGATGGCCTCCAATATCTGAAGATTCGTTTTACTGTGTGTATGAGTGAGTATTATTGTATTCTTTACTAAAATCTGTCTGATATTATCTACATGACTATGTTTTTCTAAGAAATGTTGTTAAATTGAACTCTGATCAGAAAGGTGACAGGGAAGTCTACGGGAGAGCGTGGTTGTAGTAAAGCCAATACATGTAGTGGGTTTATTATCAGTACCAGAGATACAATCTCTGAACGGGCATGTAAATTGATAGACAACCTTGGATTTTTGTAATATATATGTGCGTATATTCATCTGTACATATGTCTGTATACCAATATATGTTCGTATGTGTATATACTGGTCTATTTGTCCATATGCGGATGTCAATAAATTTTAACATATGTCCCTTCATGATTTTACTCGTTAAATATATAAATAACTTTATAATAATTTTAATCTAATGCTTTGTTAACCTAAATATTTAAAATAAATATAAAAAAAGTGAATCTAATAATCGATTAATAATTCTGTTCTCTATTTTGATCAAATATTCATATTAATTATCCAATAAATTGTTTTGAGTGTCTGTTCTCATAATCTTTAAATTAGAAATAACTTTATTTTGATTGTCCACTCTTTCTATGTAACAATGCCTCCTTTATTAAGGGTTTTGGCTACTTTTGAACCTTTTAAAACTCTTCAGCTTGAAATAAAATTCATCACTTGTTAAAACACAAGAAATGCCGAAACAAAATAACCACTTTTGTTGGGATATTATAACATATTGATGTTATAAATTCTAAATAAATATTATTCGTCCTACTGAACACTTTCTTAAGAATAGTGTTTTATTCCATATATATCGACCTTATATATATATATATATCACTACATGAAATGAAGTAACGTCACAGAGACGCGGAGAGATTTTTCTTCTTCTATGTGCCCTGTCCCTTCAGGACATAGGCGATCATGCTTCTCCACGTCTCCCTATCTCTTGTGGCTCTTAGTATGTTTGCTCCTGTTACTCCTGGCAACACCCGTTCCGTCATACACCTGATCAGGCCCTACAAATATGTTATCAGCTGCCTTCCTCTGTCTCTCTTTCCTTGTATCTGGCCAGTCAGTATCTGGCTAGTCAGTATCAGGTTCTCCAGGCTCTACTTCCTCATTGTGTGTCCCAAGATCTTCAGTTGTCTCTTCCTGATGCTAAGTATTAATTTCCTTTTTATTGCCATTCTTTCCAACACCTCATCGTTGCTTGCATGCTCAGTCCACAATATCCGCACAATCCTTCTGTAGAACCACATTTCCTTTGCTTCCAGTTTTGTCCTCATTTGCTATGATATTGTCCAGCATTCACTGCCGTATTGACGAACTGACATCACATAGCAATCCAGCACTCTTTTCTTTGTTTCTAGTGAAATTTTCCTGTGTGTTAGTACTTTACTCAGCTTCTGGCACGTGTCCTTTGGCATGGCAAAGGACACGTATTTCCATTTCCTGTTAGAACACTTCCTAGATATTTTGATTTTTGTACTTGCTTGATTCTGGTATCCCCCATCTGTATTTGGCATTTTGGGTTGCACCTTTTGCTGATGACCATGCATTCAGTTTTCTTAAAGTTTATTTGTAGTCCTTTTGTGTCACTCTTCACCGCTACCTTCTGTAGGAGGTCTTGTAGTTTCCTTTCCGTGTCTGCAATCAACACTGTATCATCTGCACAGCTTATGTTGTTCAAGTTGTGTCCTCCAATAACAAATCCTGGCGAGTCATCTAGGGTCCTCAAAATATTCTCGCTGTATAGGTTGAACAAAACCGGTGAAAAGACACATCCTTGTCTTATGCCTCTTTGTATCTTTGTAAATCTACTGAAATCGTTACCTGTCCGTTACAGGGTCTGGAAAGAATTAAAAGCATGAACACTAGTACTAAGTGGGAAGAGAAAAGAATAATCAAAAAGACAGTATATAGCGATTGACATTGCATTTAAATTTTATAGAATAAAGTTGACTGGAAAGCATAGGAAGGGAGTTCCAAAAGCGAGAAGTGCGAGGAAGGAAACTATTAGCATAGAATTTAAGGAATATCTAGGTCAGCGCAAACGTAAATTAACGAGATGTTAAAACCAGTCTAGCACTGCACTTAGATCAGGATATATATATATATATATATATATATATATATATATATATATATATATATATATATATATAAACATATTTATGAATGGAACTTTGTCTGTATGTGTGTGTATCTGTGTGTATCAGTTACCTAAAGACTCCGAAACGGCTGAACCTATTTTCTTGAAAATTTACATAGTTGTACTATAAGCGTCTGCGAGTGTTCCTAGCAAGATTTTGTGTCGAGGTACCCCTGATAAATATCGAAATTCGATAATCGAAAAAATCGGATTATAGACGGAGTGATCCGATTTTAATCAAATTTGATACACTCATAGACAAAGACTTAAGAAACGATATTCAGAAGTTTCAAGGTTGCACTTTTGGAATAGTGCAGAAAATTTTATATCGATACAAGGAAATCAAAATTTGACTTACATCCATTCATTTTTCTTTCAGTCTACAGTTTCGCTTTAACTGGAAACAACTATAGCTTTTTAGTCTTTCGTACCAACGTCCAAAGAGTGTGACCTCCAGGACCATGGATTAGTTTTAAACCTTTCATTACACCCGAGCAACGCCGGGCTATAGTGCTGGTATATATATATATATATATATATATATATATATATATATATATATATATATATGTCTTTTTAACAAATTTCTAAAGAAACTTAATAAAGTGAGACATGTTAGATTGAAGACGCTGTTCCTACCTGTTCTTTACTTATTCTATCATTTTAACGGATTTCAGTCCATATATTCAACTCTCTCTCTCTCTCTCACACACACACACACACACACACACACACACATATATATATATATATATATATATACTTTAATCGTATCACCCCGAGCAAGGCGTTAACGCCAATGATGTGCAGGGGGCTACATAATAGTGAAAAGATTGGAAAAGAGAAAGCCGGAAACCACATCCTAAACAGGGAACAAGGAATGAGCCTCTACACCTGTTCAATAGACGTGGGTGGAGTGTGAACCGGGCTATAGATAGATCTATCTACTCCAATTGAAAAAAATAAAAAACAAAGTGAGAAGATCGGAAAAGAGAAAGCCGGAAACCACATCCTAAACAGGGAACAAGGAATGAGCCTCTTAAACTGTTCAATAGCCGTGGGTGGAGTGTGAACCGGGCGATAGAAAGATCTATCTACTCCAATTGAAAAAAAAGTGAGAAGATCGGAAAAGAGAAGGCCGGAAACCACATCTTAAACAGGGAAGAAGGGATGAGCCTCTTAACCTGTTCAATAGACGTGGGTGGAGTTTGAACCGGGCGATACATATATATATATATGTGTGTGTGTGTGTGTGTGTGTGTGTGTGTGTGTGTGTGTGTGTGTGTGTGTGCACTATAACAGATGTTTTTTGAAGATATGTCAGTCGAATGTTGACTAGTGGCCTATATTTCAATATAATCTTTGCAGAAGACTAAACAAGAACGTAAGTGCTTCTACTGAATTCCATATATTTTGAAATTTGATTTACTAAACTTAGAGGCCGATGTTCGGTGATTACAAGTTCGATTGATTGATTTCTGTCGATCGATAATTAAAGTCAGCGCGATAACCAAAGATAAAACAATCGTTGGATGAGGGGGTAAGTCGCATTTGACGCCGAGAGAAGAGATGAAGAGGAGACGCAAAAAGGCGAATGGTAGGCGAAATAGAACGACGAAGATGAAGGAATACAAAAAAAAAGAGAAATAGAATGATAAGGGATGATGATGAAGGTCTTTATGAAAAATGTTCAGTCTGACAAGGTGGAAGAATTGATTACTAAAAAATATGTGTCTATATTTCTGAGATGAGGCAGTATTTACAGTATTTACATTATTCAGACTATTGTCCTCATCTTTGTTGCCATTCGTACGACGTTTAATAATAGATCATTCTATTTGATTATATTTCTGAGATGAGGTAGTATTTACAGTATTTACATTATTCGGACTATTGTCCTCATCTTTGTTGCCATTTGTACGACGTTTAATAATAGATCATTCTATTTGGTTATATTTCTGAGATGAGGTAGTATTTACAGTATTTACATTATTCGGACTATTGTCCTCATTTTTGTTGCCATTTGTACGACGTTTAATAATAGATCATTCTATTTGTCTATATTTCTGAGATGAGGTAGTATTTACACTATTTACATTATTCGGACTATTGTCCTCATTTTTGTTGCCATTTGTACGACGTTTAATAATAGATCATTCTATTTGTCTATATTTCTGAGATGAGGTAGTATTTACACTATTTACATTATTCGGACTATTGTCCTCATTTTTGTTGCCATTTGTACGACGTTTAATAATAGATCATTCTATTTGTCTATATTTCTGAGATGAGGTAGTATTTACACTATTTACATTATTCGGACTATTGTCCTCATCTTTGTTGCAATTTGTACGACGTATCGGTTCCTTAAGGACGCATGGCCCAGTGGATATAGCAGTTGGTTATTTCCTGTAACTTGACCAAAAGAGTTATGAGTTCAATACCAGGCTAAAGCAATGATCAACAAGTAATTTGCAAGGTTAGAGTGAGATAACTCGTGACTTTTAATCGGGGCTTTACACAGGGAATAAGGATGATATACCCCGGTGATTGTAATAAAGGGTTCGGTTCGAAATCCCTAGCACCTGAAGAAAACCGGGGCGTACAACGGCAAAAAAAATGAAAACAATAGTCCGAAAAAATGTAAATACCTTAAAAATACTAGAGAATATCATTAACATAAAAAATTTGCAATATGAACTTTGGTAGAAAAGTGTTACTGGACATTAGGTTTATAAATCAAAACATTCAGTTGTTCTTGGAGGCAGTGGATATAGACGTTGGTTAGTTCCTATGACTTGACCAAAAGAATTGTGAGTTCAATACCAGGCTACAGCAGTGGTGAAAATGTAACTTACAGGGTTAGAGGGAGATAACTCATAACAAGCAGAAGAGACTCTAGGCAGGGATTAGACTGATATACCCCAGTGATTGTAATAAAGGGTTCGGTTCGAAATTCCCAGCACCTGAAGAAGGCTGGAGTGTACAACAGCCGAGACGTCGTGAAAATGGCAACAAAGATGAGGACAGTAGTCGGAATAATGTAAATTCTGTGATTATTTGGTAAATTCATATTGTAAAAGGTAAAGTGTGTAGATAATGGATGTAATGAAACAATAATGGAGTAAGCTATAAGGAAAGAATAAGCTATTAATTTAGTACGAATTATAAAAAGAAAACGAATAACTGTAAGTGTAAAAGTCAAATGAAGAGGTGAAAAGGAAATTAGACAGAAATAGCTAAAAGAAAAATACAAATGCTCATGAAGAAAAGAAGAAAAAAGAAGGCGAGGAAAAGAAGAAGAAGAAAAAAAAGAACAAGAAAAGAAGAACAAGAAAAGAAGAAGAAGCCGAAGAAAAGAAGAAAAAAGAAAAAGAACAAGAAGAAAAGAAGTTGAAGAAAAAAAGAAGAAAAAGAAGAAATAAGAAGAAGGTGAAGTAAAAAGAAGAAGACGACGAAGAAAAAGAACAAGAAAAGAAGAACAAGAAAAGAAGAAGCCGAAGAAAAGAAGAAAAAAGAAAAAGAACAAGAAGAAAAGAAGTTGAAGGAAAAAGAAGAAAAAGAAGAAATAAGAAGAAGAAGGTGAAGAAAAAAAGAAGAAGAAGACGAAGAAAAAGAACAAGAAAAGAACAAGAAAAGAAGAGCAAGAAGAAAAAAGGTGACAAAAAGAAGACGAAAAAGAAAAGAAGAAAAAAGAAGAAGAAGAAAAGAAGAATAAAAAAGAATAAGAAGAAAAGAAAAACAAGAACAAGAAAGAAAAGAAGAAGGTGAAGAAAAAGAATAACAAGAAGAAGAAAAGAAGAAAAAGAAGAAGAAGAAAAAAGAAGAAAATGAACAAGAACAAGAAGAAAAAGAACAAGAACAAGAAGAAGAAAGAAGTTTAAATAAAATAGAAACGATGGACAAAACAAAATCGCTTTAAGCAGGAAAGAAGAAAAAAAAATGAAAATATAAGTACCTTAAAATCCAAGTGATGGAAAAGATTATTATTTTGTTTTAGCGGTGTAGGAAATCTAATGACGAAATCCAAATATTTTGTACTGATATCTTATTTCGTATTTTTATTTTTGTAGATAATAATGCTTTATGATACACGTCTTATTAACTAAACCACAGCTGAAGTTGTAGTGGTATATTTTTAATCGTTTCGCCCCAAGCAAAGCCGTAACGCCACTGAAGCGCAGGGGGCCACATAAGAGAAAAGATTAAATAAGAGTAGAGTAAAGAGAAAGACCAACCAGTTACAGGAGGTGTCAGGGAAGGAAACAAGAGATGGATTGAAATACAGATGTGATGCCAGTTGCAAAGGTAGAGAAAAAGAAAAGATATACTGAATGTCAAGTAGTTCAGCATTTAAGTTCCTGGAGGTTGTAGCCTTCAGGAAAGCAACAATATGGAAGAGAGTTCCACAGGCGGGAAGTGCGAGAAACAAACTTTTCTTAAGAGTATTTACTCCTAGGTGACAACAAAGAAGAGAGTACTGGATTACTATATGATGTCAGTCCTTCAATATGGCAGTGAATGCAGGACAATATCATCAAAGATGAAGAAAAAACTTGAAGCAACTGAAATGTGGTCCTACAGAAGCATACTGGTTATAAAGTGGGGGATCAGTTCCATATTGCAAACAATATATAAACTGATCCCTCACTTTGTGGTCACAGCAGTTACTATACATTTATATTCCTGAGATCCAAAAGCACAGAGATGCATTTCAAGAGCTGAGTAGAGTATTAAGAGACAGGAAAATTTCACTAGAAACAAAGATGAGAGTACTGGATTGTTATGTGATGTCAGTTCTTCTATATGGCAGTGAATGCTGGACAATATCAAAAATGAAGGAAAAACTTGAAGCAACTGAAATGTGGTTCTACAGAAGCATGCTGCGAATATCATGGATCGAGTATGTGAGCAATGATGGTGTCTTGGAAATGATGGAAACGAAAAAGAAATTAATACTGAGCATCAGGAAGAGACAGCTAAAGTTCCTGGGGCTCTTGCAATGAGGAAGATGGGCTTGGAGAACCTGATACTAGCAAGCCAGATAGAGGGAAAAGGAGACAGAGGAAAGCAACGGATAACATATTTGAAGGGCCTAATCAGGTGGATGATGGAACGAGGGTTGCATGGTGTAACAGGAGAAGGCTTGCTAAGAGCCACCAGGATAGAGAGACGTGGAAAGCCATAGAAGAAGAAGAACAAGAAGATTATAACAAGCCAAACCAGAATTAGAACTCGGCTCTTTTACTGATAGTTTCAAGATTGTGATCCATTACATCAGCCACACATCAAAGCTTACGGCAGCTGGTATACCTAAACAGCCACCATCTAGATACGGATCTGGCTCGAAGTTTTTTAACTTCGGTGATCGGACAGAAACATGTGCTTCAACGTGAATTTGCCGTAAAACGGGAGATATAAGAGATGAAGAAGAAAAAAGAAAAACGGGGAAGGAGAAGAGAGATCGAAAATGGGAAAAATGAAGGAGTATAAAGGAATTACAATAACATAAAGGAAGATAGGAATGAATTTTCTCTTTAATGATTTCGAAATGGGAGAGAGAGGGAGAGAGAGTAAAAGAAAAGCTCCAATGAAAGCAGGGAAAAGTCAGTTAAGTGCCATACGTGATACACGCTTGGATGATCATGTCTCGAAAGAGACATGACTGACCGGGTAGAAAATTATCCCCCCGCAATAGGTTGCCATTACTTTCTGCGGTAGTTAAGGCTATAGAACCCAATCTGTCCTGCCACTTAACCCATACCTGGAGGGAGAAGAGATATATTATATTACATTGTTATATTAAGTATAATTAGTGGGGATCAGTTTATTACTTCATAACAATAGAAAACCGATCCCTCACTTCATGTCTAGTGCAGGTTTTATTTTATTTTTCCAACTATTATATTCAGTCAGTCAGTTAAGTGCCATACGTGATACACACTTTGGCGATTATGTCTCAAAAGAGACATGACTGAGTGTTTATCCCGCAGTAGGTTGCCATTACATTCTGCGGTAGACTGGTTACCAGCCAAGGCTATAGAACCCAATCTGCCCTGTTATTTAACCCATAACTGGAGGGAAGCGGCGGGTTAATACCTTTCCCAAGGGTATTTGCGTGTAAGTAAATGCAGGGGATTCAACTGGAATTCGAACTCGGCTCCTCGATTTCTCATTCTAAGCCGATATCCACTGCACTACGACGCAAATCCAGGGGATATGGAAAGGCAAATAAAAATACAGTGAGAATTTAAGAAAGAAAGAAAGAAAGAAAGAAAGAAAGAAAGAAAGAAAGAAAGAAGGCAATATAAAAGAAAACATGGTAAGAAAATCTACCCGTCAAAAAATAAGAATCTAGCTTTACTCAAGAATAAAAACAGCAGTGATTCCTCGACGATGACGACGACAAACTATACTTCGACTGCTGATAATGTTGTTAAAAAATGACAACAATGGCAGGAAGTAACGGTCGGAAATATTTGCAGAATAGCCTGTAAGTGTCTAAAAGCCACACGCACCAGAAATCGAAAGAATTTGTCTGGGCTGAAACTGAATTAAGCGCGTTTATTTGTTGCGGGTTTTATTCAATCAGTCTGACTGGGTGACCTTTGAGAGTCCGACCTCTTTTTTCTTCAATTTGATTTCAGGATAGAAGTCAGGTTCTTCATCTGCTCAGCATTTTGTCGTCTGTCTTTTGGTAAAGACCGAGAGATTTATTTAGTTCGTCTGTCTGTTTACAGCTCCACGCATTCCCTTGAAGTTTTCGGTTATTTTCTCCAAAGTGAACAGTATTGCATAAAAAGACGATAAATAAGGTCGAAAAAACTAAGACAGATAATCAACTTATACAAGGCTCGAGAGTCACTCAAGGAATTCTTTAAAAGGTTGTGATGAATGAGATGTGCTATGGGTAAAGAAAATATTAGTTGATTTTCAACGGCTTGTCAACCGTATGTGCGTTATCTGAAACCGAAACTTATTTTGGATTGTAAAAATTGCGAGTGCGAATGAATGGTACATTAATATTTGTGGAGAATAGAATAGATTTTCCCAGGTAGGAAGTCTTTTGTTTAACCCGTAGATGGTGGGAGAAGATTAATTCTGACTTCTCCCAAGAGTATTAGTTTTCTGATTTCTCATTCGGAACCGCTGTCCATTACTCGATGTACAAAAAACCGAAAATTGTGAAAATAAATCTACTTCAGTGATTCTCAACCAGATTACATTGAAATGCTCTCACGGTATATAAACATGGAGGCATGGTGGTGTAATGGATAACAGCTCGGATTGAGAAATCGGTAAGTCGAGTTCGAATTCCATTGATTTCATTATATTCATTTACGTGCTAATGCCTTTGCGATAGGTATAAATCCGACCATTCCTCACAAAGACATTAGTTAAATAACAGGACTCACTGGTTTCTATAATCTTGGGAGGCTACCGGCCAAGGAGAAGTGTTGTGGATCTTTGTCGCTAATTTGTTGTAGTGTAGTGGCTAATTTCTCAACTACAGTAACCGGTTTGTGCCGGATGTAAGATACGGAACAAGAAGGTAGGTTTAAAACTGTGTATTAGTATAACAAGAACAAAATATTCAAAGACGTTTTTATAATAAGTAATATAGAAAAAAGTATATCCGAAGGTATTATTACGCTACCTGACTAGTAGCTGTCGTTAACTACTCTCTTTGACTGCTGTACTTAACTGCTATTAATTAACTTCTCTCTAGAAGCCACGTAGATAATTTTTATATAGCAAGAGGAAGAGTTCATTCCTCGTAGGAGGGCACTATAACAAGCAGGAAAGTTCTGAATTGAAACAATCCTTGTGAGGGATGGACTCCGTCAGACTGTCGTGCCCAAGAAAACACACTTCTACTGTTGCGGCAATATATGTTGTGCGGCTACGGCTCTAATGAGTCACGCGATGTCTGGCTCTGGATGCACATATATACAACGACATGACAGAATTGAGTAGACGCTCACAGAAACCGTTTATTTTATTAAACAAGTAATTTAAACAAACGAAATAATTATAAATTGTCATAAATTCAATAACTAATACTTGGTTGACATTCCCTTTGCTCTTTTTAATGCAAGAACCCTTCTAGGCATGCTAGCGATGAGTTCACGAATATCATCTTCAGGGATTTCTTGCTATATTTCATGCTATCATCCTAAAAGTTCGGGCTTAGAAGATGGCTTCCTGTTCTTTTTGCGGAATTTTCGATTTAATATACCCCAAAGGTGTTCAATAGGGTTAATATCCGGGACTGACTTGGCCATGGAAATTTTTTGATCGCATTTTTTTTCAACGAATGTTGCGTTGCTTGAGCAGTGTGACATGGAGCTCCATCTTCTATGAATAGGGAGTCAACTTTGATCATTCTATTACTTGAGAATATTAGAAGGAGCCTTTTCTCTAATATCGAAACATATTTGGCTGAATTGATGTTTCCTTTACACTCCACAAGCTCTGAGCGACCATCAATCTTAATTGCACCACATACTCCACGTTTCACCGTTGGCTGCAGTCTTTTTAAATCAAACACTTGACTACAGAGTCTCCATACCCATATTCTTCCACAGTCGGAAAATAATGCGAATCTTGGCTCATCAGAGAAAATAACAGTGGTCCAAAAGGTCACAGGTCTCTCCACCATCTCATGAGCCCAATCCTTTCTGCGTTTGATATTGTCTGAACGGAGAAGTGGTTTCCTTCTCGCATCTCTGCCATAGTAGACCAGCTTATGAAGATACCTGAGAGCTGTTCTGGGACTGGCATCAACTTGTGTTGCTATGTCAGAAGCCTTGCATCGTGGGTCCTGTTCAACATTTCTTTGGACAAGACGCATGGTTCTTTCAAAGGGTCCAGAGCGACCTGGATGAGGTTTTGTGCACTTCTTGCCCTTTCTGTGAATTGATAAAAACAATAATAACAGCAATTTTATTATGAGCTCTGATAAAAAAAAAAGGTTTATAAGTCCCAAAAATTATCTCACTAAATCGCAAAAGTTCACTCATTTATATCTAAATAAAGGGGTTTGTTGAGTAATCCAAAAATTGATTTGACCCAAAGAGTAGTGAGTTCTGTGTAACACCCCAACGGACGGCCCGAACATTTTCCCCGGCGGCCGTTCTCCACGCTGTGATGTTTGCGGGGAGTTTGTTGAAAAAGCCGGAGCCTTAAGCTGGGGGTACAAGATTAAACTATAAGGAACGAATTTCCACAACTTGGATGAGTTGAAAGGATGCTTTACTTCGTTTAGAGTTAGCCTTTTCGGTTGGGGCAGGTGAATGTGACACACAGCTCTAACTCTAATTAATGGAGATCAACAAATCCGAACTGACCGAATCAAGACGAACGGAGGTTCACTTCAAGCACGCGCCCGGCTGAACTAACTGGAAACTGACTAACTCAACTGACTCACTTCTATTTATTTAAAATGAATCCGGAAATCTGGAAATGCTTTAATCCACCGGTTGATAAGCAATTGGCGACTGCAAGTCCGAAATTTCAGGACACTTAAATTTTCCTTCTTTCGATGTGTAAATATCCCGCAGACATCCAGTCTGTACCTAGCCTCAGTATTTTTTCCAGGATTTTTTAAAATCTTTTTTTATCTTAATAAATCTTCCGCCGGAAAATTCTAAATGTGTGGTCAAGATACAGTCAAAGACGGCCTTTGACCTGGTCATTCAAAAAAACCTATTTCCTGAACTTTATCTTTTGTCACATTAAATCACCGAGTCAAGAGTCAAATATTTAACGGAAGAGTGGTAGGATTTAAAACAATAATCTGATACCCTTTTCACTTCCACAATTTTCCTCATAGAAAAAAAAAAGCGTTTATTTATTTATTTTTCCTCTTTTTCACTTTCGTTAAAACAAAACATATTTTTAATCTATTTTCTATTCTTAACCATTTTCTATTTTAATCTATTATAATAAAATACATATTTTACAAAGCACCTTAATATACGCCTAGTTATCTTGTCACATCTGTATCTGACGAGGAGAGAGAAAACAAACACTAATGTTACTATTCATGTGACTTACTTGTTCGATAATACTATTGTCATGTGTTTGTGTGTTTAAAGGAGAAAGGTGTGGTGGATTCTCATTGATTTAAAATCAGTGAATTGATGAGAATTATAATTGTTATAATTATTTTATTATAATTATTCTTTTGAAGCTATAATTAATTTGTATCAGAATACGGCATGAGGAAGTTAAGAAAATAGTTAGGGAACATACATTACTTAGAATTCAGTCTGTCAGTTAAGGGCCATACGTGATACACGCTTGGAAAGAGACATGACTTACTAGGCAGAAGATTTTTCCGCATCAGGTTGCCATTACTTTCTGCAGTAGACAGATTGCCAACAAAAGCTGTTGAACTTAATCTGTTCTGCTATTTAACCCATAACTGTGGAGAGAAGTGACGTATTTGCGCGTAAGTGAATGCAACGAATTCAACTGGAATTCGAATCCGGATCTCCGATTTCTCGTTCAAAGCCGATATCCACTCCACCACAACCACACCCACCTACTAAGGATGAGAAAAGTTATAAAACTGTGGGGAGTCATGGTCCTCCACATCTTGAAGAGAAACGGCACATAAAAGACCCGGAATCTAGATGATATGAGAGTATGTATTATTATGACGCCATTTCGGTCGGGTTTCAATCCTGGGTAAAAAAAAGCAATCGGAGTCTAACCGTACTGATGAGCTGTGATACGGCGAAACAGATCTGTCTGCGGATGACAATATATATATATATATATATATATATATATATATATATATATATATATTGTCATCCGCAGACAGACATATATATATATATATTGTCATCCGCAGACAGACATATATATATATATATATATATACTGTTTTTATCGTCGAGTTTGATTTGCTTTCCTCGTTATTAATTGGAAAACAGGCAAAGACCCTTTTCAAGGCTTTACGACGTCAAGCTCACGACTGTCGTCATGACCGTTGTGTGCTTTCGTCCCAAAGTTGTTGACACAGACCTTATTGATGTCCATGTACCGACGCGAAGTAGGGGCAGGTTGGAGGCCGGAATTGAATTTGACTCGCTTTGTGCGATAACTTGGCGCGACTTCCCACGCGCGCCCAAATGCATTTAAGCCGAACAAAGGCTGAAAAGGGGGCATTGAGATTAAGGGAATTTCTCAAGCTACTTTTGAAAATGTCGTTCAACTGTAGCCAGAGATCTTGTTGACACTACTGACGTAAAAGTACTGAATGTGGGTAAAAAGAGCGGGAAAGTGGGAATGGGGGAGACAGGATTATTGGATGCGGTAATTACAAAGAAGGAAAGAAAAAAGAGAGAGTAAAAAAGAAATAAAAAAGAAAAATAAAGAAATGTTAATTACTAGAATATGTGAGAAAAATAAAAAAAGAAACGAACCTTGACCAATGGAATGTGTGGAAAAAAGAAAGAATGAACTCTGTTCAATTGAATAAGTTGGGAAGGAAGGAAGGACTCTGAATTATGGAATGTGTGCGAGATAAAAGAAAGAAAGAAAGAAGGAAAGAAAGGGAGCAAGAAAGGGAGCAAGAAAAGAAGGAAGGAAAGTAAATAATAGAAATACATAGAAAAAAGAAAAAAGAACTTTAAACAATCGAATGTGTTAGAAAGAAAGAAAGAAAGAAAGAAAGAAAGAAAGAACGAAAGAAAGAAAGAATCCATACCAAACGAATATCTTGTAAAGGAAGGAAGGAAGGAAGGAAGGACACTGAATATCGAAATGTCGGAGAATCCGTTCGAAGCGAATATGTTGAAAAGGAAGGAAGGGCATTGAATAACAAAATGTATGGGAGATAAAAGAAAAGAAAAGAAAAGAAAAGAACGAAATAAACAGACAAACAAACAAACAAATCTGAACAATCAAATGTGTTAGGAAGGAAGGAAGGAAGGAAGGAAGGAAGGAAGGAAGGACTGAATAATAGAATATATGGGAAATAAAAGAAAGAAAGAAATAAAAAACCGTTATCAATAGAATGTATCGGAACGAAAGAAAGATACAAGGAATGGATTCGAAATCTTCAGACGTCAAAAAATAAAGAAATGCTGTGTTCTAGAAATTAAATTACCGATCATAGGAAGAAGGCCAAAGGTGAATACGACTCACCCAAAGTGAGTGACGTTACAAAAGAAAGAAAGTATTAAATCAGGGATCTATAAGGCAACAAAAAAAAAAAAATAAACAAACGAAAGGAAAAACTGATACATATATGATTCAAAGAAAGACTCAGTGAATGGAAAATATCTACGAGAGACTGAAAAAGAATGAAACAAATTGGAATAGACTGAAAAAAAAGACTTTCAAAAATTTAATCTTCGAAACGAAAGCTGAACAAAATGAGAAAAGAATATCAAATTTACACAGAAATTCAGCAGGGATTTTTTTATTTATATTTTAGATGGTATCTAATTTGTTTCGCTTATTGCTATGTTTTTTAAAGTCAATTACGTTGTCTACCTTATATACATATATTCTATTTTCTTAGTGATAATTTACAAGATAGTTTTATTTTAGTTTTCAGTTTTTGCTTAACACTTAAAAATATATAAAAAAATTTATATTTTCATTTTAAGTTGTAATCATTTATTTAGCAATATGTGTTGGCTATAAAATGCGATTATAGCTGTATTAACGTCCACAGTTTACAGTTTTTAATTAGTGTTCTAAGCGGGTTCTATTTCTTTTTTTTATTTTGAATGATTTTTTTGGTGAGGTGTTGCGGTTCTGAGTTTAACTTTTCATATGTGTTTAGGGAGTGTTGTCCTATTTGCATATTTATTGTTAAAATATGTTGTAGTTTCAAAGTTTCCTGGGTCCTTCTTTTATTCATACATACACTTTTTCTCAGTCTACTTTTTCTGTCTGTCCTTTTGTTTTATTTTCAAGCTTCATGAACTGATTTACCATTTAACTCCTTGCTGAGCAGTTACAGGTAGATTTATTTGTTGTTGTTGATTTGTTGGATATTTATTTGTTGTTGTTGATTTGTTGGATATGTATTTGTTGTTGTTGATTAGTTGGGTATTTATTTGTTGTTGATTTGTTGGGTATTTATTTGTTCTTGGTGATTTGTTGGATATTTATTTGTTCCTGTTGATTTGTTGGGTATTTATTTGTTGTTGCTGATTTGTTGGGTATTTATTTGTTCTTGTTGATTTGTTGGGTATTTATTTGTTGTTGTTGATTTGTTGGATATTTGTTGTTGATTTGCTGGGTATTTATTTGTTGTTGTTGATTTGTTGGGTATTTATTTGTTGTTGTTGATTTGTTGGGTATTTATTTGTTGTTGTTGATTTGTTGGGTATTTATTTCTTGTTGATTTGTTGGATATTTATTTGTTCTTGTTGATTTGTTGGGTATTTATTTGTTGTTGTTGATTTGTTGGGTATTTATTTCTTGTTGATTTGTTGGATATTTATTTGTTCTTGTTGATTTGTTGGGTATTTATTTGTTCTAGTTGATTTGTTGGGTATTTATGTGTTCTTGTTGATTTGTTGGGTATTTATTAGTTGTTGTTGATTTGTTGGGTATTTATTTGTTGTTGTTGATTTGTTGGATATTTGTTGTTGTTGATTTGCTGGGTATTTATTTGTTCTTGTTGATTTGTTGGGTATTTATTTGTTGTTGTTGATTTGTTGGATATTTGTTGTTGTTGATTTGCTGGGTATTTATTTGTTCTTGTTGATTTGTTGGGCATTTATTTGTTCTTGTTGATTTGTTGGGTATTTATTTGTTGTTGTTGATTTGTTGGGTATTTATTTGTTGTTGTTGATTTGTTGGGTATTTATTTGTTGTTGATTTGTTGGGCATTTATTTGTTCTTGTTGATTTGTTGGGTATTTATTTGTTGTTGATTTGTTGGATATTTATTTGTTCTTGTTGATTTGTTGGGTATTTATTTGTTCTTGTTGATTTGTTGGGTATTTATTTGTTCTTGTTTATTTGTTGGATATTTATTTGTCGTTGTTGATTTGTTGGGTATTTATTTGTTGTTGTTGATTTGTTGGATATTTATTTGTTGTGGTTGATTTGTTGGATATTTGTTGTTGTTGATTTGCTGGGTATTTATTTGTTCTTGTTGATTTGTTGGGTATTTATTTGTTGTTGTTGATTTGTTGGATATTTGTTGTTGTTGATTTGCTGGGTATTTATTTGTTCTTGTTGATTTGTTGGGTATTTATTTGTTGTTGTTGATTTGTTGGATATTTGTTGTTGTTGATTTGCTGGGTATTTATTTGTTCTTGTTGATTTGTTGGGCATTTATTTGTTCTTGTTGATTTGTTGGGTATTTATTTGTTCTTGTTGATTTGTTGGATATTTATTTGTCGTTGTTGATTTGTTGGGTATTTATTTGTTCTTGTTGATTTGTTGGATATTTTTTTGTTCTTGTTTATTTTTGGGCATTTATTAGTTGTTGTTGATTTGTTGGATATTTATTTGTTGTTGTTGTTGTTGATTTGTTGGGTATTTATTTGTTCTTGTTGATTTGTTGGGTATTTATTTGTTGTTGTTGATTTGTTGGATATTTATTTGTTGTTGTTGATTTGTTGGGTATTTATTTGTTCTTGTTGATTTGTTGGGCATTTATTTGTTGTTGTTGATTTGTTGGGTATTTATTTGTTCTTGTTGATTTGTTGGATATTTATTTGTTGTTGTTGATTTGTTGGATATTTATTTGTTGTTGTTGATTTGTTGGGTATTTATTTGTTGTTGTTGATTTGTTGGATATTTTCTGTCGTGCTTTTTATCACTCATTTTCTTAAAGCAAATTTTAATGTAAACTTGTGTAATGTTTTGTATAGATTGAAGAAATATTCATGCATGAGTTCAATTAATATTTTTCCCAAATCTGATTTTTTTTCTGTGCTGTGTTGTGATTGGAGGATAACGAAAATCAACTCGGACTAGGTATGACGATAAACTCTTGTAGAAAGACATCTGATTGAGAGATCAGAAGTTTTAAGCAACTTAGACCCACTACTTAATGGCTGTTTTTCACGTTCAGTCAGACCCGAGGTGGCAGCCACTGTTAGGATCCAAGCTATGGGCAAACGGTGAACTCTAAAACTAAATTAAATTACAATGAAAATATATTTTCATAGTAAAATTAACTGCAGTATATTAATAATACACTGTTACAAAAGTAATGTCCTCTCAAAGTTAAGTTGTAATCATTTATTTAGCAATGTGTGTTGCCCACGAAACGCAATTATAGATATTTTAACCTCAACAGCGTTGTAAGCTTGTATTTGTTGTATTTTGAAAAGCTATTTAATATAGTATTCGAGATATATATTAAGTGAATGTTGGTATACGTGATAATTAACGAATGTTTTATAATAATTTTTATTAAATTAAATAGTATGGAAACACAGAAGACCTTAATTATAAACATGACAAAACAGGATCTTCGTTTATGTTTTTGCAGGATGAGTGCTTCCCAAAATGCTGCTAATATCAACTGAGCATAGGGAGATGGATCCATAAGAGATCGGACAGTAATAAGGGGGTTCCAGAAATTTCTTACTGGTGATGAGGGCCTTGAAGATGAAGAAGGTAGTGGACGGTCATGCATTTTTGACAACAAACCATTGCCAGCAGTTGTTGAGCAAAACCAACGTCAAATTGTCGAAGAAATGTTCGGGGGGCTTGGTGGCAGCACTGCAACAGTCTCACTCCATTTGCTGAGTAAGGGTAAGGTGAAAATACTCGATAAATGGGTTCCTCATGATCTAAATAAAAAAAAAAATTTAGACGTTTTGAAGTGTGCTTGATACTCTTTCTGCGTAACACTAATGATGAAAAGTGGATCGTTTATGATAACTGTAAACGATCAAATCAATGGCTTGATCTTGATGAGTCCCCTAAACATTTCCCAAATCCAAAATTGAATCAGCAAATGATTATAGTGACAGTCCGGTGGTCTGCATTTAGTGATATCCACTTCAGCTTTCTAGAAGCCAGTCAGGGAATTAATGCTGAGCTCTATTGCAAACAACTTGCTGAAATGCATGCACGTCTGCATTGGTGAAATGACTTTGCCTAATACTGCTCCACATTTTACAGCCTCATATTGCAAGAATGACGTTGCAAAAACTTATAGACTTGGGATACGTGAGTTTACCAATTTCTCCATATTCCCCTAATTTTTCAGAAGCTAGTTATCATTTTTTAAGAACTTATGCACATTTTCAAATGGTAAAACTTATAAGTCCAAGCGAGAGATGGAATCAATTTTCAAAGATTTCGTTGCATCACAGGAAATAACATTTTTATCAACGAGGAATAAATAATCTCGTCGGTCGATGGTAGAGGTACATAAATGCACAAGATTAATATTTTGACTAATTTCAACTAGAGTTAATTTGTCAAGAATAATTTCAGAAATCCGCCATTATTTTCGTAACAACCTAATATCTTTGTAAAATTACCAATAATACCTATTTATATTAAAAGAACCAATAATACATTTTTAATAAAAAATGGCCAACAATACTATTTATCTGTGATTGCAAACATGAAAATAAGTTCAAAATATATTTATTAAAAGTCTTTAATCTATGTTCAAAATATTTAGATTTCGGCATTAAATAATCAATAGAGGTGTTGATATGTCGCTAAACAAAATCAAACAACCAACCAGTCTGTAGTTGAAAGCATACGATTGCGATCAAAATACGTTCAGGCAAAATCATAAAATTGTGGTCAAAATATTTAGATTATATCATTACATATCCCATTGAAGTATCGATATGTCTCTGAACAAAATAAACGAAACCAAGAATTTGCTATCCTTTACAGCTCTTTCATGGTCTTTTTCAGCTTCGTTAAACTGTCAGCAATCTGATTGATTATATTCGATGTGTGGTGGAATCTGTGTAGATGTAATATCATTTGACGCTTTGGTTTTATGGCTGATATGTTCCTTTTTTAATGTGGAATGTGAAATATGTTTCGTTTAGATTTGGGTTTTTTTATGAACTTAAGCACATTTTCAAATGGTAAAACTTATACGTCCAAGCAAGAGATGGAATCAGTTTTCAAAGATTTCGTTGCATCACAGCCAATAACTTTTTATCAACAAGAAATGAGGGAAGGAAGAAAGGATGGACTCTGAACAACAGAATATGTGGGAGATGAAAGAAAGAAAGAAAAAAAGAAAGAAAGAAAGAAAGAAAGAAAGAAAGACGGAAAGAAAGAAGGAAAGAAAGAAAGAAAGAAAGAGAGAATCTGTACTAAGCGAATGTGTTGAAATGGAAGGAAGGACACTGAATAATAAATAAAATGTATGGTAGATAAAGAAAGAAAGAAAGAAACAAACAAACAAATCTGAACAATGTGGAAGGAAGGAAGGAAGGAAGGAAGGAAGGAAGGAAGGAAGGAAGGACTCTGAATAATAGAATATGTGGGAGATCAAGGAAGGAAGGAAGGAAAAAAGAATCCATATCAAACGAATATGTTCTAAAGGAAGGAAGGAAGGAAGGAAGGAAGGAAGGAAGGAAGGAAGGAAGGAAGGACACTGAATAACGAAATGTTGGAAAAGAAAGAAAGAAAGAAAGAAAGAAAGTACGAAAAAATCGATATCAAACGAATATGTCTTAAAGGAAGGCAGGAACGAACGAAGGAAGGAAGGAAGGACACTGAATAACGAAATGTCGGAGATAAAAGAAAGAAAGAAAGAAAGAAAGAAAGAAAGAAAGAAAGAAAGAAAAAAGAATCCATATCAAACGAATATGTCCTAAAGAAAGAAAGAAAGAAAGAAAGAAAGAAAGAAAGAAAGAAAGAAAGAACGCAGACCAGTCGAATAAGAGAATGTATTACTAATGGGATGTGTGGAAAGAAAACGTATGAAACAAATGATGGAATAATATATTTCGTTTAGATTTGTTTCTATGTCAAATCTTCTATTATTGAATATTTGTTTTATTCCGTTTCATGTTTTGGCAGTTGTTTTGCCTTTTACAATTCATTTAGACTATTAGACCATTGTCCCTGTATAAACCTATATCATTTTTACGAATTGTTTTATTTACGTCTTGTTCTATGTGTATATCTATAAGCTACCAATTTTAGGTTCTATCAAAAGATCCCATTCAGACATTAAACGTCTACATTGCTCTTTTCTATAAATTCCTTGTTAAATAATTGTTGCTTTTGTCAGTATTTTTTTATTTTTAGTTATTCTTGTGCATTCCTGGCTGGAGAAAATGGATTTCTCTCGCCTAGTTTCAATCATTTTGTGGATGTAGTAGTAAAAATTTGCAACTATATTACGTTTTTTGTTTAGGCCAACTGTGCGTTGTGGTGCAGTGGATATCGGTTCGGAACGAGAAATCGGGTAGCCAAGTTCGAATTCCAGTTGAATGAATGTAAGGATTTCATTCAGGCGCAAATACCTTTAGAAGCGGTATTAATCCATCTGTTTCCTCCAGTTATGGGTTAAATAACAGGTCAGATTGCGTTCTGTAGCCTTGGCTGGCAACCACTTTATCGTAGAAAGTAATGGTCAGTCATACCTCTTTTGAGACATGATTACCCAAGCGATGGCACTTTACTGAAACATAATTGAAACTTGTACAAAACGTAAAGTGGATAATTGGTTTTCTATTGTTATGAAGTAATAAACTGATCCCCCACTAATAATACTAAATATAATAATGTAATATATTCTATCCCAGATCCCCCCCCCAGCTATGAGTTAAATGGCTGGATAGATTGGGTTTTATAGTCTTGGCTGTCAACCAGTCTACCGCAGAAAGTAATGGCAACCTACTGAGGGATAATCTTCTGCCCAGTCAGTCATGTCTTTTTTGAGACATAATCGCCCAAGCGTGTATCATGTATGGCACTTAACTGTCTGACTAGCTGAGCTGTTTACTATTTCGGAGTTTGCCTCTGTTTTACTCAAAGTTTACTTTCAAGGAGTGTATTTTGCGTGAGTTTATGAGTATATATATGTACGTACTTCTTCTTCTATGTGCCCTGTCCCTTCAGGACGTAGACGATCATGCTTCTCCACGTCTCCCTATCCCTTGTAGCTCTTAGTATGTTTGCTCCTGTTATACCTCGCAACCCCCGTTCTGTCATTCACCTGATCAGGCCCTGCAAATATGTTATCCGTTGCCTTCCTCTGTCTCTCTTTCCTTCTATCTGGCCTGTCAGTATCAGGTTCTTCAAGCTCTCCTTCCTTATTTCATTTCCCAGGAATTTCAGTTGTTGCTTCCTGATGCTCAGTATTAATTTCCTTTTTGTTGCCATTCATTCCAACACCTCATCGTTGCTTGCATGCTCAGTCCACGATATCCGCAGCATCCTTCTGTAGAACCATATTTTCGCTTCTTCAAGTTTTGGCCTCATTTTCGATGATATTGTCCAGCATTCACTGCCATATTGAAGAGCTGACATCACATAGCAATCCAGCACTCTTTTCTTTGTTTCTAGTGAAATTTTCCTGTGTGTTTGTACTTTACTCAGCTTCTGTAACGCGTCCTTTGCCATGCCAATTCGCCTTCGGATCTCTGTGTCGCAATTTCCATTTCCTGTTAGAACACTTCTTAGGTATTTAAACTTTTGTACTTGCTTGATTCTGGTATCCTCCACCTGTATGTATGTACGTACACCCTTGTGAACAGTAATAAAAAAAAAACAGCTTTAACTTCCTTTCTTTCACTCTTCGGTCTGTTTCAGATCTACTAGAGTGACAGGGTATAATCTGTTTCCATTTTTTCTCAGATTAGGTCATTTGCAGTTGTGAACAGTAATATGAATTTATTTTCTTGGTATATGATGAAATCTTTTTGGCCTTGAAAAATATTGCGTCATCCCTGAATGCATGAAATTTTGTCGACACACAGACACGATTGTATCGCTTTTCGATTAGTTGTCCTACCCCCACTTTCTACGGTGGGCGTTACTCCAAGAAAACTTAATAAAATTGTAACGGTGCATGAACACACTGATAAGCATTACAGAGTGATCGCGGATATTGTTGGTGTCAGCCTTTCAACTGTTAGTCGTGTCATCAAGGAGAAGAAAGAAACTGGATACATCAGTCCAAAACGTAAAGAAAAATGCGGTCGGGTGAGAAAATTTACGCCAAGAGACGACGTATACGTGAGCAGGAAGAATGTGAAAGATCCTAAAAAGTGCATGGTTGAAAAAAGGATGCGTATTATTTTTCTTTCTTTCAAATGTTCGTTTCATTTTTTGTAAGCAGGGAGGAAATACAGATGTTGAGTCAAAGATAATATTTTTCCAAATGAGTTTCTAAAAATCTGTGAGCGTCTTTAATCTCGGCGACAGGTAATTGTGGAGAGTAAAGCTTACTAAGGTTCCGAAGGAATACGGTGCAAAAAGGTGATGGTTTACTCGTCGGTAAATGGCATGTGTTTGTTTTTTTTACTTCTTCACCATTCTTCTTCTTCTTCTTCTTCTTCTTCTTCACCATTCTTCTTCTTCTTCTTCTTCTTCTTCTTCTTCTTCTTCTTCTTCTTCTTCATAATTATTATTCCGCTTCAGCTTTTTTTCACCATTCTTACGCATCTTCCGGAAGTGAACATTCATAGCTCTCCATAAACTCAGCTCTTCCTAAGGTTTATTACATCATCCGTCCCAGTTCATACTATGGTATCCATTTTGAAAAACTGTGTCAACAAATGTTTTTCTAATTTTAACAACGACAAAACGAGATTACGCTCTTTATTCATTTGAGAGAAATATTTTTGTTTTCCATTAGCATGGCTGTTGCTAACTTACTGACGAGAGACGAGACGCATTGTGCCTTCTCGTACTAACGTTTGCTGATGACATTGAAGTGGAAAATTTAATCAATTGCTAAGTCCGATACCAGGAAAGTTGGTTCGGTGTGTCTCTATATAAAATGTTATATTTCTGAGATGAGGTATTGTAATTATTTACACTATTTATATTGTTCAATCCTCATGGGCACATATGACGACGTCCAGAAGCCTGAGTCAGCGTTTATAATGTCAGTACTGCACCAATTATGACGACGCTCTCGGGCCCTTCAGAAAGTGTTGCATTGAGCGAAATAGGCCGTAATCTGATGGAGCAGTCAGGACTGTAGGCTGGATGTAGCAGAACCTCAACACCGTCTAGATCTTACAACTTGTCTTTGGTCTTCCTGGTAGTGTGTGGCTTGGCATTGTCCTGCTGCATCAAAGCGTGCTTTCATGGTTGATCACAGCCGGGTACTTTTGCTTCAACTTTTCGTAGACCCGCTGAAGTTGCTGACAGTAAAGTTCGGCACTGATGGCACGACCATTCGGAACCAACTCAAAATGCACGACTCCTTCAAAGTTCCACCAAAAGCACAACATGATTTTCTTACCGAATCAATCTTGTTTTGGAACCGACGGTGTCTCTTGCCCTTTCTGAATCCATCGCTTGTCTCGATTGTGCTGGACCAGATAGACCCATTTCTCGTCGGATGTCACAATGCGCTTCGAAAAACGCTCGTAGCTGGTCTTCGAGTCGTCGATTACAACGCTGTTCCCTCCTTGCCTACGCTGCGAATTTTGATCTCAAGGAAGACACGTTGAAACCCCGCTAGCCGTATCTTTACCACTTCAAACCAGACTGGACACGCGTGCACACTTGGGTTAACAAAAAGCTGCAATATTTATTACCAAATTTACAAAATCTGAAAATATTGCTGAGAAGCCAATAAAAGGGAAAATACATTTTTGCAGCTGGTCATTTGTATTTTTCCTTTTATTCGCTTCTCAACAATATTTTCAGATTTTACAAATTTTGTGATAAATATTTTGTTTTCAACTTAACTCATATTGCGATTGGCCATAAACGATTTTATCATCTACTTGGATAATTTACCTCTATTCATATTGCAATTTCCAATAATCTGCAGAATTAATAACACCACTAGTAATAATTTCTTTCGCTTCGTCGGACTAAAATTAAGATTACATATTTTTCTCCACATGCAATATTATAGTATTATATAATTCCACATGCAATATTATATTATCCTATTTTTCTACGAGCAATGCTATTACGTGTTACAACCTGACCTACTGAAGAGTACCTGACCCCAGCAGACGGGAACAAAAACTTCGTGAATTGAATTAATAATTGTGTGATAAAACTGACGCCGAGACATCTGGAAGAGGCATGGCTAAAGGATCTAGAACAATCAAACCCGCTGAACGTAATAAAGAGTTCAGTTCGAAAGGTTTCCCATTTTTCAATTGAAATCGCTATGTGGTGCGTTGTGATGCAGTGGATATCAACTTGGAACGAGGAATCGCAGAGCCGTGTTCGAATTCCAGTTGAATTTCTTGCATTCACTGACACGCAAATACTTTTAAGTAAGATAATAATCCGTCCCTTCCCTCCAGTTATGGGTTAAATAACAATACAGATTGGGTTCTATAGCCTTGGCTGGTAACCAGTCTACCGTTAAAAGTAATGACCAGCTACAGCGGGATAATCTTCTGCCCAGTCAGTCGTGTCTCTTTCGAGACATAATCGCCTAAGAGTGTATCACGTATGGCACTTAACTAACTGAATATAATAGTTGGAAACAATTAAATCATGTAATGGGCATAAAGTGGAGGATCGGTTTTTATTGTTATGAAGTAATAAACTGATCCCCCACTGAAATATACTTATTATAATAATGTAATATAATCTATTTCTTCTCTCTCTAGTTATGAGTTAAATAACAGGACAGATTGGGTTCTATAGTCTTGGATGGCAACCAGTCTACCACAGAAAGTAAGGACAATCTACTGCGGAATAATAGTCTGCTCCTTCAGTCATGTCTCCATCGAGACACGATCGCCCAAGCACTTGGCACTTAACTGACCGATATGTAATGATAACTTTTATGTTAATAGTTTATTCCCTGGCACTTCTTCCTTGTAAGGCTCTCTGTCATCTTTTTGTTTCCCGATTGATTTTTGTATTCTATTGTTTAATTGCAATATCATTTGTTATCAATTCTATTATTAATTCTTGTTATTTTATTGTTCGTTATCCTTAATAATATTTGTATTTTTTTCATATCCTCTCAGATTCAGTAATACCCTGCGTCTGAGAGACCTTATTGCCTTGTTTTGGCTAAAATGTTTTTTTTTAATATAATATAATTTTTTAATCATCTTACTTGATTTTTACCTCTCCCCTTGTGAGTTTCAAATTCTCCAAGCTTTTTTTCCTTTGTCCACGAAATTTCATCTGTTTCTTGTTTTTTTTCTTCTGATTCTAAATATACCTGTTATCATTTTCTTTAAAACTTCTGCTTTCTGTGTCACATTTTTCATCCACGGTTAAAGTAAACGACAAATAATTTAATTTCATACATGCTCAATTCATAGTTGAGATGTTCCACCTGCTGACATCCAGATAATCTGTTTTCATACGACTGAGGATTATTCCTTTTTCTCACTTTTCTTTCCTGCTCTTTCTTTTCTCTATATGTTTTCATGCCTGTTTAATCTGCATATATTATAGGAACCTTGAATTTATTTACATTGATGGCATTATTTTTATAGTACCTGTCGTATGCGATCACCCCTACTGCCATCAAAAGCTGGTCGCATACGTTAGGTGGTCACTCACTAAAGGTCACCTATTTACGCCAGGAACGTATATTCCACTCATCAGAATGTACATATAAAAATGTTACCATGTAATCTGGTAATAAATAAATGAGGACATAAGAAAATGGCCTAACTTTAAAGAAATTTATTCAGAATAATTCATTTTAAAAATAAAATTTTAAAAAACATATTTACAACGGTCAACGAGAGACCAAAATATTTATTCACAAAAAATATTTATTAAGCGAACTTTAAAAAAAATATACGGTTTCAGTTTTTTTCTTAGAAGTGAGTGATAGTAAAAGAGAATCTGTAATAATACATGGAAAAAAACAAACAAAAGATACGAAAAACTGGTAGCGATTGTGGGTAGGGGTAGAGAAACAGAGAGATAGAGATAGATATATCTAGATAGAAATAGAGTAGATAGATACACAAAAAATAAAGGAACAAATGAGAAAGACATTTGAGAAAAGGACATAATTGTGATTATCCTAATCCCTAAATTTATCCAAGTAAGTACAGAGACTGTGATAAATCCAATGAACTTGTCAAATACAATATATATTGTACAAAACAGCCGATGTTTGACCGTGTGGTTAACTCAGGCAATATACATTTCAACCAAAAATAACAGTTGGATACAATACTACCAAAACAATGAGGAAGTGTTCCTGGCTTAGATGAAATCAAAATGAAATAGATTACTCATTTAGTTTCTCCTAATTTAGAATTTCGCAGTGTACGACCAAAATGGATTTTTTAAATCGGTCGCTTGATTAGTAATTTTGATGTTAGTCGCTAGTCGCGTTCTGGAGGTGGTCGCTCACTAGGGTCAATTATTATTAGCAAATCGTCCGTGGATAGGAAGGTGGTCGTTAACAACAGGTGGCCGCTGAGGAAGAGTGTTGCATACGACAGGTTTCACTGTATTTTCATTTTTTTCCTTCTGTGCATTTTTTCCAGATTCAAAGTAATTGTTTGTTATTTTTAATGTTTATGAGGTCATATAATTATTAGGTATTAATATTACAAGGGTCATTCAATAAATTATGTGAACTTTGAGGTATAAGAAATTTTAATACAGATAGAAGCTTACTTTTTTTTTATTTTTCAACGTAGTCTCCTAGCAGTGTCACACACTTTTCCCATCTGTGCACAAGCTTACGCATTCCCTTCGAACTGATGTCTCAGCCAATCGCACACAGCACTTTTAACTTTATCGTCACTTTCAAACTTCGTGCCTCTCCTGAACGCTTTCAAAGGACCAAACAGGAGAAAGTCTGAAGGAGCTGTTAGGGGGGTTAGCGGGAGTGACACTGCTGAGACAACTCGACCCGTTTCTGTTTGTGCTCTGCAGTAAGCATCTTTGGCACACAACGGCAGCTGACCTTCGAGTAGACAAGGTCATCATGGTCAATTTCTGTGCTGTCTCAACAGATAGGCACAAAATCCTTGCAATGTCATCCACCGTCACCCCTTCTGTCAGACTGAATCAGGTCATTAACTGATTCGATCACCTCAGGAGATTTCATTTCTGTAGGCCTTCCAGGCCTGTCTTCATACTCAACACTCTCCGTCCTTCTTTAAACAATTTAGCCTACTTCTATACATTTTTTGTCTGAAACATGTGGCACCATACACAGGTGGCATACTCTTATGAATTTCAACTGGTTTGCACCCTTCGGCAACCAAAAACTTGATAACTGACCTCTGTTCAATCCTGGAGCATGCTTCCTGGTCGGCCATCTTTGTTAATCTCCAAAACTCTCTAAGTTTTTTTTTTTTTCAATCTGCAAAAAAAATTAAATCCCATTGAAAACAGAAGTAAAGGAAAAAAAAATTAAAAAAAAAGTAAGCTTCTATCTGTATTAGAAATCCTTATACCGATAAATTCACCTTATTTATTGAATGACCCTCGTAGAAGTCCTTATACCGATAAATTCACCTTGTTTATTGAATGACACTCGTAGAAGTCCTTATACCGATAAATTCACCTTATTTATTGAATGACCCTCGTAGAAGTACTTATACTGATAAATTCACCTTATTTATTGAATGATCCTCGTAGAAGTCCTTATACCGATAAATTCACCTTATTTATTGAATGACCCTCGTAGAAGTCCTTATACCGAAAAATTCACCTTATTTATTGAATGATCCTCGTAGAAGTCCTCATACCGATAAATTCACCTTATTTATTGAATGACCCTCGTAGAAGTCCTTATACCGATAAATTCACCTTATTTATTGAATGACCCTCGTAGAAGTCCTTATACCGATAAATTCACCTTATTTATTGAATGACCCTCGTAGAAGTCCTTATACCGATAAATTCACCTTATTTATTGAATGATCCTCGTAGAAGTCCTTATACCGATAAATTCACCTTATTTATTGAATGACCCTCGTAGAAGTCCTTATACCGATAAATTCACCTTATTTATTCAATGACACTCGTAAAAAACAACAGTGAAACAATTAAACTAAATTCAATTTAGTAGTATTCTAAATAGTTTTTATAAAGTATAATGACATCAAAACGACACCTTAAGCTGACACGTGAAAACACGATTCTTCGAAAAATAAATGCTAAAACGGCCGAAGAATTTATAATGCACGCCTTCAATCATAAACTACAAAGCTATTCAGTACTGACTTATGAAATTAAACACATTTCAGGTGTCATAAGATATTAAAAAAAATTTCTTTAAAATTTTATGCCAAATACAAGAATATTATCTGAAAACATATAAAAATTAGATAGAAAAATAACAAAAATTGAACAATTTACCCAAAATATGTACATTTTTTTCCAAAATGTGCAATAACGATAACATTCATTTGTTTATATCTCTGTTTTTCTCTCTTTCAATGTCTCTCTCCTCTCTCTCTTATTCTATCCCTACTTATCTTATACTGTTAAATCTGTCTATAAAATTTTCAACATGTCCATTAATCACCTCTTTCTTGTTTCTCTTTCTTCCTTTTGTTCAAATTCCATCTTTCAACTTCCGACTTCCAACTCTGATTCGCCATTTTCTACTCCACTTACCTCTGACACATAATTCGCCAATAAGGTAAAGAATTTTCCATCTCCTTTCACACTACCTGATGAGACATTGTCCTTTCAATGTCGAAAGAAAATGTACACTTTGTAGTAAATGATAATTTGTACATGTTCTAAACTATAATTTATAATAAATATTCATAGCTCTATTTTTATATTGAGCACTGTTTTAAATCAATGTTTTGATCGTTGTTAATTTTTTTTTCGTTCCTTATTCACTTGAATATATATATATATATATATATATATATATATATATATATATATATATAATTTAATAATTTCAAAGACGTTAAGTGCCAACTTATATTGGCTAACTCTCATTGGTGTTCAATTACGCACGTATATTTCATCACAAAATTTCATTTGCCAATGCTAACATCACACAGATTCGTGTGTATTAGGATCCAGGCCGTTACACAACAACTTATGGAAGCGGAAATTTTGTATCTCATCTTCGCCATTTCCGACGCATTATATCTTTGGATCCTGGCAAAGGTGCCGCGTCTGCGCAAGGACACTTCCGGTCGAGACGACCTGTCCCCTGTGGGAAGCAAGTAAACATGATAGGAAGGAATGTTGTTTGGGGATAAGTAGGGTCCTTATATTCAGACTCTTAATAGAAAGAAAAAAAGAAAGAAAGAAAGAAATATTGGAAGGAAAATATAAAGGAATGACATATGAATGAGTAATATAGAATGAAAGAAAGTTATTATGGAATCGAGAGAATTAAAACATGCTAAATAGAAAGAAAGAAAGACTTAAAGAAAAAAAGAAACCAGAAAAAGAATGGTGGAAGAAAATGATTATTAAATAGAAAAAAAAAAAAGGATATATAAAACGGAAAGAAAGAAAGAAAGAAAAAAAGAAAGAAAAAGAAAGAAAGTCCGAAAGAAAGAAAAGGGCTATAAAATGGAAAGAAATAAGTGAAAAAAGAAAAGTATATTAAGTGGAAAGAAAGAAAGAAATTGGAAAAAGCAAATGCAGTAGTGTAAGGATATATAAATCCAAAGAGGAAGCTAACGACAAAATGAGAGGGTGATAGAAAAAATAAAGTTTAGAAAGAAAGAAATAAAGAAAGAAAGAAAGAAAGAAAGGAAGAAGAAAGAAATAAAAAAGAAAGAAGAAAGAAACAAGGAAACAAAGAAAAAAGTAACAAAGAAAAAAGAAAGAAAGATTAAATAAAAAAGAAAGAAAAAAGAAAGATTAAAGAAACAAACAAAGAAAAAAGAAACAAAGATTAAAGAAACAAAGAAAGAAAAAAATCAGAAAGAAAGAATAAAGAACGAAAGAAAGAATAGAGAACGAAAGAAAGGAAAGAAAGAATAAAGAACGAAAGAAAGGAAAGAAAGAATAAAGAACGAAAGAAAGAAAGAAAGAAAGAAAGAAAGAAAGAAAGAACGGAAAAAGAATAAAGAACGAAAGAAAGAACGAACGAAAGAAAGAAAGAAAGAATAAAGAACGGAAGAAAGAAGAAAGAACGAAAGAAAGAACGAACAAAAGAAAGAAAGAACGAAAGAAAGAACGAACGAAAGAAAGAACGAACGAACGAAAGAAAGAAAGAAAGAATTATCTAAAATAGTTCGAAAAAAATTACCATAGAACTTTCCGATAAACTAGTAAATCAAACGCAGGAGAAAAGTAAAAACAAATGTGTGTGTAGATGTGGGGGAGGGATTTGACGGTCGTCAAAGTTGGACAGATGAGGTAACTAAATCATGAAAGCCAAAGTTGTTGTCTCTGACTGGTTGCGTGCAAGACACTTCCCCAACTAATCGCCCAAGGGTAAATCGAAGAAGAAATGAAAAAGTAGAAAAAAGACCGTGTCAGAAACAAAAGGAAAGAAAAGACTCGAGAAGAAAAGAGACAAAAACCGCAGCGAAAGAGAAATTGGTATGTAAAAGAGAAAAGCTTGCGAAACAGATCTCGCCTTACCTTTAAGATGTTTTGCTGCGAAAATTCCTTTACGCTGATCGATCGTTTGAGACGAGCGGCCGTCTTTGACGGCCAGTCTCTCGTCTAATAACTGCTCAGCGTGTTGTTAGCAAAGCCTGGTATGTCCAGCGGTGCGTGCGATACTCAGAATCGGAGAATGTCGAAGCGAACCGAACGAGTTGGTTGCTGTTATCTGTGGTAGACATGCGCGTGCGAAGGCTTCCGTATGAAAGGGGTAAGTCGGTGAGCTTTTGATCAGAGCGTAAAGACCTTAACCAAGAGCCTGATCAATAAATCGCAGTCTTACCAACTGGACATCGGTCTTAATGTTCAGTCAACTCGGTTGAGGGAATATTGGGCACGTTGTTGTTGGCCTGGCGTGGTTGGAGAGGGTAGTTTAGAGCGAACAGATTATCAAAAGTAAAAGTGCCCTCAAAGAACAAAAGCGAGAACGTTTTCTGTTCTGATTAGTGGAGCAAACTCTAAGCGAATCTGGTTTTAATCTAAGAGGTTTGCTAAAATGCTATCTTTAGTGAACAAGCCCTTCTCTCCACCATACTTAAAATTCCTTTTTGATTTCTTCTTTCGTTCTCGGTGTCCATGGGCGGAAGCGAGTCGTGATAAAAGTTTAGATAAGGCAGAAATGAACTGCTGGTGTCGTCGTCACTTAGCGCAGAGCACCGTAATTTGTGCACAATCAGCGAAACACGGTTCTCTATCCTTTCTGCCTTTGTCTAAAACTCGTTAGGGTTGATTTAGTTCCCGTGTTTAGTTCTAAGAACACACCAAATTCTAAAGGAACGGATTCTTGACTCTCTCTCTCTCCCTCCCCACCTCGATTCTGATGAATGATTTTATACTTCGATTCTGTCACTAATCACCGTACCAGGAAGATAACAACAACAACTTCTGTCAGCATCTCACGTTAGACGTGGTTTCGTTTTCACATCGGTAGCGTCCGAGGGATCGGCCCTAGGTAACGTGACATGAAAAGAATCGAAAATTCCGCTGTACTCCAATCAAGGCTGCACCAAAATTGTTTTAATGTTGGCGATACACAATCAAAAATATTAGCCGGGTGGATTAAAACATTGGTTCATGCACTTGATGATATAGTGATTGTGAGTTCAATTTCTTGGTCGGACAAAAGCCAACTAATACTCGGGGGAAACGGGCCAGCAATAACTGAACAGTCGGTCAGGTAAGTGCCATACGTGATACACGCTTGGGCGATCATGTCTCGAAAGAGACATGACTGATTGGGCAGAAGATTTTCCCGCAGTAGGTTGCCATTGCTTTCTGCGGGATATTGTTTGCCAGCCAAGGCCATAGAACCCAATTTGTCTTTCCATTTAACTCATAGCTGGAGAAAGAAGAGATTGATTATATGACATTATTATATTAAGTATAATTAGTGGGGGATCAGTTTATTACTTCATGACAATAGAAAAGCGATTGCCCAGATTGTGCCTTGTAGCAGTTTTAATTATGTTTCCAACTATTATATTCAGTTAGTTAAGTACTATACGTAATGCACGATTTGGGCGATCATGTCTCAACAGTGATATGAATGACTGGGCAGATTATCCCGCAGTGGGTGGTCATTGATTTCTGCTGTAGACTGGTTGCCAGCCAAGGCAATAAAATCCAATCTGTCCTATTATTTAACGCATTACTAGAGGGAAGAAACGGATTAATAACTTTTCCAAGGGTATTTGTGCGTAAGTGAATACAATGATTTCAACTGGAATTTGAACTCGGCTTTCTGATTTTTCGTTCCGAGCCGATATCCACTGCACCACAACCCACATCCTAACTGAACAGAACTAAAAAAATTAAGAACTACCCAATATCTGAGACGAGATTAAATAAAGTGTTCAGTTCCAAACTCCTGTAGGTTAAACAGATCGATTTACTCCTGTGAGAGATCGGAGAACACAACAGTCATTAAGTTGTGATAACAACAACAAAGATGAACAAAGTCCTTTGACGGTGTAGAGCCAGGAAGTTTTTTCCGCCTGAATCAATCCTGCACATATATAAATCTACCATCCACCCGTGCATTGAATACTTCTGCCATATCTGGTCGGGTGCTCCTGCTATCCATCTAGGGATCCTTGACATAACCCAAAGAAGAATCTGTAATGCAAAAGATCCCGAGTTGGCATCTCTGATACAGTCACTTTCTCACCGGCGTAATTTGGCTTCTCTGTGTCTCTTCTACAAATACTTTCACGGCTTCTGCTCCTATGAACTTAGCTCACAGGTGCTCCGTATGTATGAATTCATTCTAGTCATAAGATTAGCAACTATGTATACGCCAAAAGCCAAGCGAACTCTATTCAATACTGAAGAGTAGCAAATATATATATATATATATATATATATATTCATTAATGAATTTGAAAACTCTAGGCTTCTGGTGTGTAGTTACATTGTATATAACACGCTAAAACTTAGCTCACTGGTACCACTTATATATGAATTTCCTCGAACCACAAGAATAGCAACTAGGCCCCCACCCTTTTACTGTGAAACCAATAAAATGTAAACGCAAATTCTACTCCTAGAGCGTTTTTTCTCGCATTTCCCGCCTGTTGAATTCCATTCCGTTTACTTGCTTCCCCAACAACTACAATCTCTAAGAAATTAAATGTAAAGTCAATAGTCATCTTCTATCTCACTAACCTACATCCTCTCTCTCATGCTTCTTTCTCTGTCCACTCTACTCTCATCGGTAGCCTCAACATCTTACCCACTTTCCGACACCCCTATAAACTATAACTCTTTCTCATAACTTTCCTCCTATGTAACCTCCTGCACACCAGTGGCAGTAAAATGCCTTGCTTGGGGCAGTATGGTTACAAAAAAATCAGTCATTTAAGTGTCATGCGTGATACATACTTTCGGCGATCATGTCTCCAAAGAGACATGACAAACTGGGCAGAAGATTACCCCACAATAGGTTGCCATTGCTTTCTTTCTTGCCAGTCAAGGCTATAGAACCCAGTCTGTCCTGTTATTTAACCCATAACTGGATAGCAGAAACGGATTAATACCTTTTCCAAGGGTATCTGCGCGCAAGTGAATGCGAGGAATTCAACTGGAATTCGAATTCGGCAACCCGATTTCTCGTTCCGAGCCGATATACACTGCACCACAACGCACCTCTCCCGATATAGTAATAACACCAAAAATAAGACAGATGAAAAGCAAACTATGAAGAAGGAATAGCTAGCCCAGTTTTAGTTATGATTTGAAGAAAAAAAATTTTGTCGTAACATTTCTCGAAAAAAAAAATTAATCTCAAACAGTTTAAAAGATAACATCAAAATCAATTTATGTATTCACTTAATTAATTCAAACAGAAATTTATTTTCAAAATTATCGAATTTGATATTCCTTACGAACCTCATTTTTATTACTTTACAAAAATGAGTTTTAAAAAATCTCCCTGTTTATATGGGATATTCATGGAGACTGTGTTACCCAAGACGCCAGGATTTGTAGTTATCTCTAGGAACAGAAGCAATAAAAACGACTACACGAGATAGGCTAACGCAATCAATAACCTGAAGATTGATGAATGTTTGGCAATGTCATGGAACCTATCTTCACATGCAAAATACTAATTTATTCTGGTGCGTATAATTCTCTCTTTCTGTAGCTCTGCCGTTTGGATTGGTTTGTAAATAAAACTTTCTTTCTAAATAAAATATTGTTTAATATATGTAAATAAATAAATGACGAAATCTGCATGTTCGCCTCTGTCTTTGAAAAATCTCTAACTCCGGCCAAAATTGCTCTGTATACGAGGGTCATTCAATGAATAAGGTGAATTTATCGGTATAAGGACTTCTAATACAGATAGAAGCTTACTTTTTATAAAAAAAATTCTTTTACTTCATTTTCAAAGGAATTTAATTTTCTTTTTTGTAGATTGAAAACAAAAACTTGGAGAGTTTTGGAGATTAACAAAGATGGCCGACCAAGAAGCATATTCCAGGATTGAACAGAGGTCAGTTATCAAGTTTTTAGTTGCTGAAGGGTGCAAACCAGTTGAAATTCATAGGAGAATGTCAACTGTGTATGGTGCCACATGTTTCAGCCAAAAAAATGTATACAAGTGGGCTAAATTGTTTAAAGAAGGACGAAGCAGTGTTGAGGATGAAAACAGGCATAGGAGGCCTACAGAAATGAGGTCCCCTGAGGTGATCGAATCAGTCAATGACCTCATTCAGCCTGACAGAAGGGTGTCAGTGGATCACATTACATGACTTTGAGTCTATCTGAAGAACAAACGTAGGGGTCATCAATCAAATGGAGTAGTCTTGCATCAAGACAATGCAAGGCATCAGACAGCAGCCCAAACGATGCAAAATCATCGACGAGCTGGCCAGGGAAATGCTCCCTCACCCACCTTACAGCCCAGACCTTGCCCCTTCAGGCTTTCACCTGTTTGGTCCCTTGTAAGCGTTCACGTCAGGCACGAAATTTGAAAGTGACGATGTAGTCAAAAGTGCTGTGAGCGATTAGCTGAGACATCAGTCCAAAGATTTTTAGGCTGAGGGAATTAAGGAATCTTGTGCACAGATGGAAAAAGTATGGGACACTGCTGGGAGACTACGTTGAAAAATTAAAAGAAATGCAAACTTCTATCTGTATAAAAGTCCTTATACCGAAAAATTCACCTTATTTATTGAATGACCCTCGTAGGAGTCCTTATGCCGAAAAATTCACCTTATTTATTCAATGACCCTCGTAGAAGTCCTTATACCGAAAAATTCACCTTATTTATTGAATGACCCTCGTAGAAGTCCTTATACCGAAAAATTCACCTTATTTATTGAATGACCCTCGTAGGAGTCCTTATACCGAAAAATTCACCTTATTTATTGAATGACCCTCGTAGAAGTGCTTTTACCGAAAAATTCACCTTATTTATTGAATGACCCTCGTATAAGTCCTTTTATCGAAAAATTCACATTATTTATTGAATGACCCTCGTAGATGTCCTTTCACCGAAAAATTCACCTTATTTATTGAATGACCTTCGTAGAAGTCCTTATACCGAAAGGTGAATTTAAGCGTGTCACTAAATTGTCTACGGGGTCGCGCCGTTTTATTCTTGACCTCGCTATATGCAACCGTAAGTTCTATTTTAGTAGTTTCTTTTCTCAAATCTCTCGCTTGTAGAAGCCTTCTCCGATTTCTTCCTTTCTTTCTACTTGCAATCTTCAAAAATGTTATATAAAACCTGAATCGCCACTTTCTGTCTCACATATTGTTATTTTATTGTACTTTTCTTCAGTTTTCATCATTTTTCTTATTCTCAATCACTCCTAATAACACGCTGCGCCTTAGAGGCATTGTCGCCTTGCTTGAGGTCAATGACTAAAAAAAATGTATGAATTTATTCCTGTCTTGCTAAAACCTCGTTGATGAAATGTTTTGTCCACGATATTTTTAGCCTCCTTCTATCGACCAAAGCATGCCTAATGCTTTAATTTTCATCTTTATCAGTGAGCAACTGTTACAACATTTCCCTGCAATATACGAGGGACGCATCTCTAGCTCACTGGTGCCGCCCATGCATGAATTTACTCGAGCGGCAAGACTAGCAACTAGGACCCACCCTTTTACAGTGAAACCAATAAAATATAACCGCACTTTCTACTCTAACAGCTTCTTTTCTCGCATACCCCGCCTGTGCAATTCCCTTCCATATACTTACCTCCCCGACAGCTACAATCTCCGAGAATTTAAATCTAAGATAAATAGTCATTTCCTGTCTCACTAACCTGCATCCTCTCTCTCTCTCTCTCTCTCATGCTCCTTTTTTCGTCCATTCCACTCTCATCAGTATTCTGATCCTTCTCTTACCCATTTCCTGGCAACCCCTCAAACCTGTCACTCTTTCTCATAACTTTCCTCCTATGTAACCCCTGCAAAACAGTGGCAGTAAAATGCCTTGCTTGGGGCGATAAAGATTATTTGAAAAAATCTATATAATTATAATGTGGATCTAAAATGGGGGATCAATTTTGTAATACAATCAATATATAAACTGATCCCTCATTTTATGGCCACATTCTTTCTGACTCGCATGCTTTCTCTCATGCTCTGTTCTCCGTCCACTCCACTCTCATTACACTAGTATTTTCATCCTTCTCTTAACTACTTCCTGACATCCCCCTATAAACTGTACCTTCTTTCTCATCGTTTTACTCCTATGTAACCCCCTGCACACAAGTGGCAGTAAAACTGCCTTGCTTGGGTGGAAAAGGTTAAAATCACTCACACACCCACAGACACACACACCAACACGCTCATAGACATATATAGTGTGTTCATATGATTTTATGCATCAGAAAAAAACAAACTTTTTTTCATATGAAAGACCGTTTTTATTCATATAAAATGCTCTACATTATTATCATTATTAATGCGAGTTCTCCCCGATTGAAAACAAGTTCAAGCACAGCTAGAGTTGTAATGCCGTTGGTAATACATTGCTTGTGATGATTTAAGATTTGTATCTTTTCCTGATAGACCATGGCCTTCAAATGCTCCCAAAAGTTAAAAATGAAATAAGGTAAAGTCTGGGGAACTGCGAGGTTATTCCACAGGAACGCGCTGACCAATCAAAGCACCTGGAAACTGCTGATCTAACCAATGACGTACGTGAATACCAAAAATGAGATACAATCTTGCTAAAAGTAAACTAGCAAGTTACCATCCAGGTTTTGCAAGGATGGAAAAATCTCTTCTTGCAACGTTTAGATATTAGCATTTCGATCAGCGAAAATAATTCTGTCACCCTATATCCCGGCCCGTCAGTCAGTTAAGTGCTATACGTAATACACGCTTGGGCGATCATGTCTCGAAAGAGACATAACTGATTGGGCAGAAGATTTTCCCGCAGTAGGTTGCCATTGCTTTCTGCGGGATATTGTTTGCCAGCCAAGGCCATAGAACCCAATTTGTCTTTCCATTTAACTCATAGCTGGAGAAAGAAGAGATTGATTATATGACATTATTATATTAAGTATAATTAGTGGGGGATCAGTTTATTACTTCATGACAATAGAAAAGCGATTGCCCAGATTGTGCCTTGTAGCAGTTTTAATTATGTTTCCAACTATTATATTCAGTTAGTTAAGTACTATACGTAATGCACGATTTGGGCGATCATGTCTCAACAGTGACATGAATGACTGGGCAGATTATCCCGCAGTAGGTTGCCATTGCTTTCTGCGGTAGACTGGTTGCCGACCAAGGCTATAGAATCCAATCTGTCCTGCTATTTAACCCATAACTGGAAGGAAGAGATGGATTAATACCTTTCCCAAGGGTATTTGCGCGTAAGTGAATGCAATGAATTCAGCTGGAATTCGAACTCGGCTCCCCGATTTCGTGTTCCAAGCCGATATCCACTGCACCACAACGCACATTCTCGGCCCGTAGCGTATCTAAAACTATAAAACAAAATCAATCAGTTAGTTAAGCGCCATACGTGATACATGCTTGGGTGATCATGTCTCGAAAGAGACATTAATCACTAGGCAAAATATTTCCCGTAGTTGGTTGCCATTTCTTTCTTTGGTGTACTGGTTATTAACTAGAGATAGAATAGACGTATTAATACCTTTTCCGAGGGTATTTGTGCGTATGAGAATTTGCCTGGAATTCAAATTCGGCTCTTCCATTTCTCATTCCAGGCCATATCAATTAGACCACTACGCAAATTATCTGAGAGATAAAAAATACAATGCTAAAAACCATAACGATAGAAACTTATGAGATACCTATATATATATATATATAAAATTTATTTTTTGACAGTATTTATTTATTTCTATTATTATATATATATATGTATATTTGATATTTCAGACCGGCCTCGGCCTTTCATCAGAAACAAATGATTTTAAAATTTAAACGAGAAGCGGTCAGTCACGAGAATCGTCCATCCTGGCTAAAACTTATCACATACCATCCAAAATCACCCACACAATACGGTCTCCCCAAAACACATAAACCAAATATACCAATGAGGCCTATCATATCCGAAATAGGCAGTGTCTCACCTAAAATAGCTGGCAAATTAAGCAAAATCTTAACACCACTTCTCGGCACAATAAGTCCGTCACATATAAAAAACTCTGGTGACCTTTTGAACAAACTAAAAAACATAGACAAAAAAAAAAAATAACACATATCAAGTCTAGACATAAAATCCTTATACACAAATGTTCCTAGAGATAAATGCTTAATTCAATTAAAAACACACTTAACAAAATCAAAAATAAAATTACCTCTACCTACACAGAAAATCATAAAAGTAAACTATCTAATTACTAAGCAATGTTTTTTCATATATATATATATATATATATATCACCAACTGACTCCAATTCGGCCGGGTTTCAATCCTGGGTTAAAAGCAATTGGATGTCTAACCGTAGTGATGAGCTGTGATACAACAAAACAGATCTGTCTGCGGATGACTATAATCTCACACCCGGATTGAGCACTCTGGAAGAAAGGTAGACTTTGAAAAAACAGTAGCTACTCTAGCATCTACGCATCGTTCATTCAGTAGTGAATTAGGACACTCTCGCCACTGGCGTATGAATACATTACATATCACACGCTAAAGTCTGCCTCCTTCTACCGAACGCACATAGCCCAGATAGAATCTCCGACTGAAGCCAATTCAGTCCGGTTTCAATTCTGGGTAAAAAGCAATTGGATGTCTAACCGTACTGTTGGCCTGTGATACAGCGAAACATATCTGTCTGTGAATGACTATATATATATATATATATATATACACACATATACAATATATATATATATATATATATATATATATATATATAGTGTATCGAGGTAGCAGATAATTTTCTAAATATATACTGTTAAATGTAAGAGTCACTGAATGTCTATTATGTTTAATCATGAGCCGTTCTAAACATCGTATTTTGGATTCCATTTCAGGTGAAATAATACTCACCCATACACACAGTAAAATAAGCCTTCAAGTTTTGGAGGCCATCTACATTAAATCGAAACAACCCACACTTAATAAAATCACATTTCAATCTACACATTAGATTGCATACAGACATATGGTTCTGTTAATATTTTGGTCTCTGATGCGGTGTGACTTCATAAAACCGACTTACAAATTTACGACCTGCGTCTGGTGTTCGGTGACTGTAAACGTTGCATAGCAATGTTTTATGCCAACACGAGATAAAATCATCTTTGATGGTGAATGTCTTTATGCTAACGTCCGTGTAACCTCTCTGAAGACGGTCCATGTTAGTCGAAAGTTTAGAACCAGCAAAATAAAAAAAAAATCCAAATATTGGACAATTTTTATCTTTATTTTCTCCTGAAATTAAAGCCAAAATACGAAGTTTAGAACGGCTCAGGATTAAACATACTAGACAACATAATTGTCTGGTATATTTAACAATATATATGGAGAATATATATATATATATATATATATATATATATATATATAAGTACAACCTAGTGCAAATTAATTGAAACAACTACTTTAGTTTCTTTCTTTCACCATACGGTCGGTTTCAGACCCACTAGAGGGAAGCGTGCAATCACTATTCACTGCCTTCAAGGCAACAATTACAGCTTACCTTTTCATTTGCTGAGTTGCAATCATTTATCTGTAAGGGAATGACAAGCAGAACAAGTCAGAAGAAAGGTATAGGCATTAAAAAATGTTTCGTCTCTTTAATTGAGTAGATTCAAACTGACTTGAACGTTTCTTGAGCACAAATTACGATGCTCTCACTCGTCAGGGCTGTTTGCCTTTGTAACTATCAATGCTCCATCTACACCACGATATCGAGCACTTCACGATAAAAAAAAAACCTGCTTGCCAAAATACATTTTATCAGCAAAACCACTGAAAAACAACATTGATACTAAACATTATCACACTGTGTGTGGGGGGGGTGTTCTTGTGACTCGTTTCGTTCTTTAGGACTTAATCGGATTAAATTTGCTCTACTGGGAATATTAAATTTTTTATATATATTTTGATCTAAGCGATATCATTTGGATTGTTTTCTATAGCTTTGGCTGGCAACCAGTCTATCGCAGAAAGGGATAGCAACCTACTGCGGGATAATCTTTTGCCTAGTCAGTCATGTCTCGAAAGATACATGATCGCCTAAGCGTGTATCACGTATGGCACTTAACTGGCTAATTACGACGTACCTTTTCATTTTCTGGTCTAGCTTGATGGTTGCAATTATTTATCTGAAAAGAAATGGTAAGCAGAACATCAGAAGAAAGTTGTGCAAATTAATTTAAACAACTACGTTAGTTTCCTTTCTTTCGGTTTTGGACCCACTGAGGTTACAGGGTGCAATCGATTTCAATTTTTTCCTCAGATTAAGTAATTTGCAGCATCGTGCTGTTATATATACCTATTGTTGTAGTGTATAATGAAATTTGTTTGGCTTTGAAAATTATTGCATTATTCGTGATTACATCAGATTTTTATTACGTCCAGACATTATTTTCTCAGCTGTCGATTAGTTGTCCTCCGTTTCTTTTCTGCGATGGACGTTAATTTAAATTGTAACGCTGAACGAACACACTAGCAAGCTTTACATAGAGATTGTGGTGATACCGAGCAAAGCGAGGGACCGGATGTTGGCCCTCAGACGTTCAGAAAGCAAATGACCAAAACTGGTCTATGGGCACCCGGCGGATACACGCATATGTTCCGGCAGTAAACCAAAAACCAATAAGTATCAATTATTTATCATCCAATGGGAAGCCCAGAAATAAATACCGGTTTGAATTTGCAAATGACCTGCTGGGACCCACAAAGACGAAATTTCAAGCGATCCACTATGCTCGTCTCGCCTTTCCCTCTCACCTTTTTCTTTGCAGTCCCCTGAGCTACTTACCCGAGCAAAGGAGCGGAAACATCAAAGACATTCCTAACTGACAACGCTCACACATACAAACCCACAAACTCTCTTTCGGCATTTACTGCTACGAACATTTTAACATTCTTTGGACCCACCCTAAAGACATTACTTTATAACCCCTTTTATAACTGATAGTGGGCTATCTACTAACGAGGCCAAATTCAGTTAATTTAATTCAACACACAACTACGTTTCACTAGAACAGATAACCCACTATAAGATCATGGATATTGTTGGGGTCAGTCTTTCAACTCTCAGGCGTGCCATTACAACGAAGAAGGAGACTGGAACCATCAGTCCAAAACGTAAAGGATAATGCAACCGAAAGAGAAAAATGACACCAAGAGACGACATACACGTGATCAAGAAAAGCGTAAAAGATACTTGGAATACGTTATTCGTTTTGTTTCAATTACTTTTACAAAAAAAACAAACTGTTACATGAGTGTTCTTTAAAAAAAACGGTAAACGGTAAAATCAGTTATTGCAAATCGCCTGAAGACACCACTCATGGTAGAAACCTAGGTCGCGTTATAACTCGTTTACAAATGAAAAATATTCAAACATTCTACAATATATTTATATAGAACACTTTTTAATACAACTGTGTACTGGACTAATTTTTATTTTAGTACTTAAACAATTATATATATATATATATATATATATATATATATATTTCATTTTTAAATGAGTTATTTCGCTACCTTGGTTTCTACCATGAGCCGGTGTCTTCATGCGATTTTTAATTTTTATTAAAAATTGCCTGAATACACCACTCATGGCAGAAACCAAGATAGCAAATTAACTTCTTTAAAAATTATAAATATTCAAAAGTTCTGCATTATAATTGTACAGAACACTTTTTAATACAAATGTATACTGGTGTAACTTTATTATGAGCAAAAACTAAGTATTAAACAATCAATCAATCAATATATATATTGTCATCCGCAGACACATCTGTTTCGCCGTATCACAGCTCATCAGTACGGTTAGACTCCGATTGCTTTTTTACCCGGGATTATATATATATATATATATATATATATATATATATATATATAAAGTACGTATATTTTGGCACCATCCTTTCTTTGAAACACGTTGTATTAAACAATAGAGACAACTTAGGCTTGCAGACTTTTTTTTTATTTTCTCATATTTTTAATGAGGCTTTTTATTTCAAAATTATACTTATATAAATATTGTACATATGTTAACCAATTATTTTCGAACGCCATCCTTTATCATCAGTGTCAAATTTAACAGTTTTACAATCTTTTTTACAATCAACAGTTGCCTTGTAGATAAAATCTTCTTAATGTTGGCGATACACGATTAAAAATATTGGCGGGGTGGATTAAAATGTTGGTTCATGAAATTGATGATATAGTGACGGTGAGTTCAATCTCTTGTTCGGGCAAATCAACTAATACACAGAGCGAGCAATAACTGAACAGTCAGTTAAGTGCCATACGTGATGCACGCATTGGGCGATCATGTCTCGAAACAGATATGACTGACTGGGCAGAAGATTATCCCTCAGTAGGTTGCCATTGCTTTCTGCGCTAGACTGGTTACTATAGCAGAACCCAATATGTCCTGTTGTTTAACTCATAACTGGAGGGAGAAGATATAGATTATATCACGTTATTATATTAAGTATAATTAGTGGGGGATCAGTTTATTACTTCATAAAAATAGAAAACCAAACTCCCGCTTCATGCCCAGTAGCAGTTTTAATTATGTTTCCAACTATTATATTCAGTCAGTCAGTTACGTGCCATATGTGATACACGCTTTGGGTGATCATGTCTCGAAACTGATATGACTGACTGGGCAGAAGATTATCCCGCAGTACGTTGCCATTGATTTCTGCTGTAGACTGGTTGCCAGCCAAAGCTATAGAACCCAATCTCTCCTGTCAGTAACTCATAACTGGAGGGAAGAGACGGATTAATACTTTTCCCAAGTGTATTTACACGTAAGTGAATGCAAGGAATTTAACCTGGATTAGAAATCAGTAAACGCCCGAAATTTAAAATATAGATATAAAGTTTATCATCACCATTCTTCTTTTCTTGACTCCCATAAAAATCAGCATTTTATTATTTATTTATTTTATTATTATTATGATTATTTATTTTATTTTTTATTTATTTACTTATTTATTTTTATTTTTTATTTTTTTTTATTATTTTCTTTTTGTAGAGGGCAGAACCTGAATTCGAAAGGGTGCTGTTTATGAATGAGAAATTAAATCAGCCGTCAATTAAATCCTAAATGCTTTTAGTCCCGTAACGTTTATTCTCTAGCTCATTTAATGCAATCTTCATCCATACCGCTATAAGTAAAAAAATACTGAGGCGTATAATGAAATATACTGAAGACATAAAACCCCGTTCGTGAGTTGAGTAGCGGCAGTGTCAGCGGGATGTATCCTCGCCTCAATCGCTTCTATAGTGAATTGGCGATAACCACAACGCCTGCTCGAAACACCCACTAGATGCAATGAGTCACATGTTCGCCTCTCTCTCCGAAATGCAAATACACCAATCTCACCCAACTTTGTTCATGCATGCTCGCATGCCAACCAATCTCCCCCAAAAGCTCTTTTGTCGCCCCCTGGTGGCCACATATTTCAAATGTGCGGCCTAAGGGGAGAAAATCATCAACTTGTTGATTAACCGCGTTTCGCATATTCCCCAGACCGGGACTAACCTCTGACCAGAACACACTAGCCGATATCCCTACGGCGAACACCCGTTGACCTTTCTACTGTCCGCCTTTGACAGGTGGATGGACGGTCGGAGCGTCATTATCGTGTCGGGTCAGGGGTTTCGATATCATATTCAGTTAACGCTATCGAATTTATCGTGTGGTTGTATGACTATAAAAACTGTGGTAGAGAAATTTTTATTTCGTCTGTGTTTAGTAACTAATAGTTTTAAATATGTTGACGGACACATGAGTTCGGCTCTGTTTGATGATTTACGTAAATGGTACTATCTCATTAGAAACAAAAAAATAGTGCTAGATTGCTGTGTGATATCTGTTCTTCTGTATGGAAATGAATGCTGGACGATCTCATCAAGGATGAAGGAGAAGCTTCAGGCAGCAAAAATGTGGTCTTACAGAAGGATACTGAGGATAACATAGACGGAGAACGTGTGCAACGATGAGGTGTTGGAAAGGATGCAAACAAGATGAAAAATGAGGCTAAATATCAGGAAGAGAAAAATGAAGTTCCTCGGACACGTTAATAGGAAGGAGGGCCTGGTGAACTTGATACTCACAGGTTGGATAAATGGAGCGCGAGACGTACTTGTTAGGTCTGAGCAAACGCTTGACGAAGCTGGGCTTGGAAAAGATATTAATAGAAAAATTATTGACAGCGACAAGAGACAGACCCAAGTGGAAGTCCATAAACGCCTACGTCCGGAAGGGACACGGCACATGAAGACGAAATAAAACTAAAAGACATGACTGTGTAGTTAGTCAGTAATGAGAAGAGATGGATTCATAGCTAATCAGAATTTGATAAACAAATTAGAAATTATAATGTGGTTATAAAGTGAGGGATAAATTCTCTATTATAATCAATACATAAACTGATCCTCCACTTTGTGACCATAAAATTTATATCCATTTATATTCTAGATTTGTGTGCTTGAGCAAATGGATTGCAGTAAAAAGAGAAAAAAAATTACTGAGAGCGACAAGAGACAGAGCCAAGTGGAAGACCATGATCGCCTACGTCCGGAAGTGACACGGCACAAGACGAAGAAGAAGTAGATTATTTAGGCTAATCGTTTTCACACCAGAAATTCTAAACATTCGTAAACTAAACTTTTAGCGTTACCATCGGTTAAAATTTATAAATGTATTTGAAAAAAAGGTTTCTTTACAAAATTAAATTCTTCATTAATTGGATTCTCTACAAATGATTAGTTTCTTTCCAAATCTTTTTTATTTTTTGTGGGGCCGGGAAGACCCATATTAAAAAGACCCTGTGTCACATCTCGCCTTAAGTGGGAAGACGGGCAAAAAAAAAATTTTCTTTCCAAATATTTTGTATATGTTAGTACGGAATGATATCTCAACTTATACTTTGTCTGTGTGTTTGTGTGTCTGTGTGTGTGTCTGTGTGTGTGTGTGTTTCTGTGTGTGTGTCCGTTACCTATAGACTCTGAAACGGCTGAACCGATTTTCTTGAAAATTTACACAGTTGTACTATAAGCGTCTGCGAGTGTTCTTAGCTAGGTTTTTTATCGAGCTACCCCCGATAAATATCGAAAATCGATAATCGCAAAAATCGGGTTATAGAAGGAGTGGTCCGATTTTAAACAAATTTGATGCACTCATAGACAAAGACATAAGAAACGATATTCAGAAGTTTCAATTTTGCAGTTCTTACAATAGTGCAGAAAATCGAATATATATATATATATATATATATATATATATAAAAGGCAAGATGTTTGTGTGTGTGTCCGTTTATCTGCATGTATTTTTTAAACCCTTTTATTTTAATTTTTTTCTTTGGGTTTGGCTCTAAGTAGGGATAATTGTAGTTCTTAGTCTCAGCCATGATACCATTTACTCAGAGGACTTATTTAGCCTTCAAAATACAGTTAAGGACGAAAAATCTTATTTGATATCGATACCAGGAAATCAAAATTTTACTTACATCCATTAATTTTTCTTTCAGTCTACGGTTTCGCTTTAACTGGAAACAACTATTGCATTTTAGTCTTTCGTGCCAACGTCCAAAGAGTCTGAGCTCCAGGACCATGGATTAGCTTTAAAGCTTTTATTACACCCGAGCAACGCTGGGCTATACTGCTAGTTAATTATAATATAACGAGAGGAGAGCTACAGAATAAAGAATTATTCTCTATTTTATTTTTCCCCTGTTGTGGACATTGTTATAGCTGTAATATCACAACACAATTTTTTCACAGACCTGACGGAATAGAATGGCTGAAAGGAAAAAGAATGGCAAGGATGTTTTATTCTCAAAGTGCCTTTTATGCCACTATGACATATAAAAAATAACCCCCCAAAATATATATATATATATATATATATATATATATATATATATATAAATGTCCCATGTGGAGTTCTACATATAAAATAACTACACGGCAAAGCAAATTATATGAAGGAACCAAAGGAAATGTCTTACACATAATTTGAACATCCTTCTAACCTGAAAAGTTATCTTTAGAACTTCTGATTAAATGAGATGGATTAATCTATATCCCCCCACAAAAAAATGGCACAATAAACTTGTAAAAGCTAGTCGGGAGGTAGGTTTAGTCTCAACCTGAGCAAAATAGTTAATGCTAAAAGAAATCAACCTTTTTAGAACTTCTGATTAAATGAGCTGGATTCATCTATATTCCGCAGTGGAAATGGCACCATGGACTTGTAAATGCTTGTGGGGAGGCAGATTTAGCCTCTACCTGTATATAGTTCATGCAAAAAAAAAAACTGTACATATTTCATGCTAAAAAGACTGTATATAGTACATGCTAAAAGAAAAACTCTGTATACAGTTCATGCTAAAAGAAAAAAAAACTGTATATTGTTCATGCTAAAAGAAACAACCTTACGGTTTGGTTGTTGTTCACGAACTGACAAATGACTGTCGCTTTTGTCACTAATAGAGTGATGTCACGAAGCAGTCTTCATATGATTCGCCTGACGGGTGAAATGATTAAAAAAAAACAAAAAAATATCGAAGTGGGCCAATATCGGTACCGGAAAAATTGCAATTTTTACGGGAAGAACAATGCAAGAAACTGCTCTGAACATCCCTCAGCCTCAGTTACAGAAACTAGATCTCTGAGAATTTTATGGCTTTTTACAATACACAATAGCGGATGTGCTTCGTGGTGCAGTAGATATCGGCTTGGAACGAGAAATTGCGGAGCTGATTTCGAAATATAGTTGAACTCTTTGCATTCAATTACGCGCAAATAACCTTCGGAAAAGTATTAATCCGTCTCTGCCCTCCAGTTATGGGTTAAATAGCAGGACAGATTGGGTTCTATATGCTTAGCTGGCAACCAGTCTACCGCAAAAAGTAATAACAAACAACTGCGGGATAATCTTCTGTTCAGCCAGTCATGTCTCTTTAGAGATATGATCGCCCAAGTGTGTATCACGTATGGCAACTTATCTGACTGACTGAATATAATAAGTAGAAATATAATTTAAATTTCTACTAGGCATAAAAGGGGGTTTGGTTTTCTATTGTTATAAAGTAATATACTGAACCCCCACTAATTATACTGAATATAATAATGTAATATAATATATCACTTCTGCCTCCAGCTATGAGTTAAATAACATGACAGATTCGGTTCTATAGCCTTGGTCGGCAATCAGTCTACCGCATAATGTAATGGCAACCTACTGCGGGACAATCTTCTGCTCAGCCAGTCATGTCTATTTAGAGACATGATCACTCAAGCGTTTATCACGTATGGCACTTAACTGACTAACAATACATAAAAAACAATACAATTAAAGCTAATCGCCCAGACTTCGTGATGAAAGAATATGATTTCTTATTGACGTCACAGTCACTGCAGTTGTCATGCATCTTTGAAAATCATATAAAGAATTAAAATACAAGGATTTTGAAGTGATAATTTAAAAATGTGTCAGATGAGGAAATAATTAATTCTAGTTGTATTTGGAGCCCTCGGATTGATTGGAACGTGTTCTGATAGATTCATTGAAAGGATTGCTAGTTAAAGAAAACAATTATCGCAAGTACAGCTTAAACATTGCGAAAAGCTGTATTTATGCAAATTGTGTGTTATTAGGTTATTTTGGGGGGTGTTATTAGGTTATTTTGGTGTATTATTACGTTATTTTGGGGGGTGTTATTAGGTTATTTTGGGGTGATATTAGGTTATTTGGGGATTTTGGGGGTGTTATTAGGTTATTTTGGGGTGTTATTAGGTTATTTTGGGGTGTTATTAGGTTATTTTGGGGGCGTTATTAGGTTATTTTGGGGTGTTATTAGGTTATTTTGGGGGGTGTTATTAGGTTATTTTGGAGGGGGTTTTATTAGGTTATTTTGGGGTGGTATTAGGTTATTTTGGGGGGTGTTATTAGGTTATTTTGGGGTGATATTAGGTTATTTGGTGATTTGGGGGGTGTTATTATGTTATTTTGGGGTGTTATTAGGTTATTTTGGCGGGTGTTATTAGGTTATTTTGGCGGGTGTTATTAGGTTATTTTTTCTTTTTAAAAGAAGAATCAGTGGAAGATAGCATTAAGGTATTTCTGATGATTGGGACGCCAATAAAATGTGTAAACACAGAAAATAATAACACTAATAATTTAACTTTTAAAAAAGATATGCAGTGCTGTATTTACATTATTCGGACTAGTGTCCTCATCACATATGGACGGATAAAAGGGATCACCGCCCCCTATGGGATGAAGTTGAAATAACAGATAGAACACACCACTGGAAACTACGTAAACTTAAGGGATCAGCACATATGCTCGGCTACAAAAATCTCCTTGGTCGCATAGAGATAAACACAATATGGGAACCAGTAATACGGAGTGACAGAGAAAATCATTAGTGTAAAAAAATACTAGAGAAAAACAGTAAAATCAAATAATACTATAGAAAATCATTAACATCAAAAATTGCAATATGAACTCTGGTAAAAAAAAGGGTTACTAGACATTGGGTTTAAAAGTCCCAAAAATTAAGTTGTTCTTGTCCTTATGGACACATGGCCCAATGAATGTAGACGTTGGTTAGTGAGTTACACACCAGGTTACAGAAGTGCTGAACAAGTAACTTGCAAAGTTATAGGGGGATAACTCATGACTTCCAATCGAAACTTTACGCAAGGAATAAGAATGATATACTCCAGTGACTGTAATAAAATTTCGGTTTGAAATTCCTAGCAGCTGAAGAAGGCCGGAGGAAACAATGACCGAAACGTCTTACAAATGGCAACAAAGACGAGGACAATAGTCCGAATAATGTAAATACTTTAAATACTACCTCATCTCAGAAATATAGACAAATGGCAACAAAGACGAGGACAATAGTCCGAATAGGTTCCAGTCTAAACGAGGTTTTTATCAAGCCTATATAACACAATTTTCAATCCATCGTAAACAAACATATCTGCTCTGAAATGTATCGTAATGTCAACAAATGTAAACATGTTACGGAAATCAACGAATTTTAACAAAACTTGGTTATTTATAAGCAACCGACAATTTGAAATGAATTGTTTGAACATTATTTTTTATCGATACTCGTATTTAAGTAGATATTCTGTTTTTTTCAGACTGGAGACTATTCGTGGTCGAGAGGTCTAAGACGGTACCAGATCAAATGATAGTTTCCCCTATATAGATAGGGGGCGCAGGTTCGAATCCTGCCGAATGGCACACATTTTCGTAATAAAAATTTATCGTAAAATAATCAGGCCGGTAGATATAAATATATAATACTGTTTCATTAAATACAGAATATCTACTTAAATACAAGTATCGATAAAAAATAATGTTCAAACAATTCATTGCAAATTGTCGGTTGCTTATAACCAAGTTTCGTTAAAATTTGTTGATTTCCGTAACATTATAAAATGTTTTAGAACATGTATATATTTTTTCTATATATGTCCTCTACAATCATATGGTTGTTTCGACATTGGGTATCCAACGTCTCCTCAGGAGGAATGAACAAGAATTTTAAACTTTTGTAGTCGCCAAGGATTTTCATGAATTTCCTTCAACTATAGAATAAGAAAAATAATTTATATGTACGTGTATGTTCACATCTAATGGGAAATTGAAATTTTATATTAATATTTTCTACCCCCTCTTCTCCTCAACATAGTGTTGAATAATTCTCTCTCAAAATTATTTTTACACGAATAATTAAAATTTTTAAAAAGAGTGCATGAGTAATTTTTATTTGGTATCAATCTTGACAGCGATTAAATGATACTTCCGTTCCTAATTGAATCTAAGTATTAGCATCATATTTTCTTCGTGGAATTTTAACATTTATTTATTTATTTATTTATTATTTAATTGATTGATTCATTGAAAATATGTGGTCGATTCATATTTGAATTTAGTCAGATTTAATTTACTAGTAAGTGCCATATTTCCTATAATAATAATTTTGTCCTGGCATTCTGAACTGGATGCGCGTTGTGGATATCGGCTCGAAACGAGAAATCAGGGAGCTGAGTTCGAATTCCAGTTGATTTCATTGCATTCACTTACGTGAAAATGCCCTTGGGAAAGGTATTAATCCGTCTCTTTCGTCCAGTTATGGGATAAATAACAGGACAGATTGGATTCTATAGCCTTGGATATGCGTTGTGGTGCAGTGGATATCGGCTCAGAACGAGAAATCGGGAAGCCGAGTTCGAAATCCAGTTGATTTCATTGCATTCACTTACGTGCAAATATTCTTTAGAAAGGTTTTTATCCATCTCTTCCCACTAGTTATAGGTTAAAGGACAGGAAAAATTAGGTTTTATATCCTTGGCTGGCAACCGCAGAAAGTAATGGCAACCAACTGCGGGATAATCTTCTGCCCAGTCAGTCATGTTCCTTTCGAGACATGATTGTCCAAGCGTATATCACGTATGGCACTTGACTCATTCTGAAACAATATTTTCAATAACCAGGCGTGAGATTTATGTCTGCCTCAAAGGACACTCGCATGAGAATTGTTATAGTCGCGAATGGTTTCCCTGAAATTCATCAAACATCTAACAAGTACGTCTCGCGTTGCTTTCCTTCCATTTATCCGACCTGTGAGTTCTCCAGGCTCTCATTCCATTTCGTGTCCCTGAAACCTCATTTGTCTCTTCCTGATATTTAATATCAGTTTTCTTCTCGTTAGTATTCTTTCCAACACCTCATCGTTGCACACGTGCTCTGTCCATGGTATCCTCAGCATCCTTCTGTAAAACCAATTTTCTGCTGCTTCAAACCTTTCCTTCATCTTTGACGAGATTGTCCAGCATTCACTTCCATGTGACACATATCACATAACAATCCAGCACTCTTTCTTTGTCTCTAATGAGGTTTCTTGTCTTTCATTACTCTGGTTAGCTTCTGAAGTGCATCGTTGGACATGCCAATGCGTCTTTGGATCTCTGTGTCGCATTTTCCACCCTCTTTCAAAGCACTTCCCAGGTAAATCTTTTTACTTGTTTTATTTTAGATTCTCCGACTTGCTATTGGCATATTGGTCTCCTCTTTTGTTGATCACTATACATTCGGTTTTCTTTAAGTTTATGCTTAGTCCTTTCTTTTCACTTTCTTTTGCTACCTTCTGTAGAAGGTCCTTCATTTTCCTTTCCGTGTCTGCTATCAGCACCGTGTCATCCGCGTATCGGATACTGTTGAGATTGTGGCCGCCAATGTCGAATCCTGGCAAGGCTTTTATTTCTCTCATAATTGCTTCGCTGTACAGGTTGAAATGATCCGGTGAGAAAACACATCCTTGTCTTACGTCCCTTTCTATTTTTGTGTACCTACTGAGTTCACTTCCCACCCGAGCACAAGCGGTTTGCTGCCAATATAGATTATTGCTTATCCTAACGTCATTTTAGAAAAACTATTAAATTGAAAAACGATAATTTAAATGAACATACATGTTTACGAATAGTTGAAAGGTTATTAGCATTTCCAGTAATTTCTTATTAGAACAATTTCTTGCATAATATAAAATGAGGGAATTTAGATTTTAAATACATGCACTGGAAACTGTTATTTAGAACTGTAAGTTGTTGTGTGTTGTAGTACAGTTGATATTGACACAGAACGAGGAAATCGAAGGGACGGGTTCAAATTCCAGCTGAATTCGTATCAGTCACTTACGCGCAAATACACTTAGGAAAAGTATTAATATGTCGCTTTTTCCTCTCGTTTCTTAGAATAACTTCTGATATTCATCGCAGTTTGTTTTTGTGCTAACAATTTGTGTAAATATTTCTTCGGCGAACCACGAACTATTTTTCAAGGTAGGTAACTTTCTCTTTTGTTACAAATAGCAGGCCAGACTGGGTTCTATAGTCTTGGTTGGCAACCAGTCTACCGCAGTAAGTAATGGCAATCTGCTCCGGGAAAATTCTTTTTCCCAGAAAGTAATATCAGGAAAATGACATGATCGTTCAAACGTGTATCACGTATGGCACTTAACTGAACTAAAGCTGTTGTTATAAATATGTTTAGATAAGTATAAGTATTTTTCAAACCCCTTCTCTTCTCCATCTGGTGTGTAAAATTTACTAGTTAAATGTATTTCTGATGTCAATCGTGATGACGATTAAACGGTACTTACGTTCATAATTTAATCGACAAGTCAGTATTATAAAAATCTCCATGGTATTTCCACAGGTAATGCTTATTATTAAGTTGTCCCAAAAGTTCGTAAACACTTGTGAAATGTTTTTATCTGGTCCAGCACAATCGAGAAAAGCGATGGGTCCAGAAAGTGCAAGAGACACCGTCGGTTCCAAAACAAGATCGATTCGGCAAGAAAGTCATGTTATGCGTTTGGTGGAACTTTGAAGGAATCGTGCATTTTGAGTTGGTTCCGAATGGTCGTGCCATCAGTGCTGAACTTTACTGTTAGTAACTTGAGCGGGTCTATGAAAATTTGAAGCAAATGTACCCGGCTCTGATCAACCGAAAGCGCGCCTTGATGCAGCAGGACAATGCCAGGCCACACACCGCCAGGAAGACCAAAGACAAATTTGAAGAGCTGGACGGCGTTGAGGTTCTGCCACATCCAGCCTACAGTCCTGACTGTGCTCCATCAGATTACGGCCTTTTCCGCTCAATGCAACACTTTCTGAAGGACCGTCGATTCGACTCGTTTGATGAAGTCGAGGAAGCGTGTCAAGAATTCTTTGATTCGAAGCCGGCTGAATGGTACTTTGACCAAATCCAAAAGCTTGCAGATAGATGGCAGAAAGTCTTGGAAAATGATGGTCTTTATTTTGAGCAATAGTTTTTGTTGTTTTTGCGAGTAAAATTTCAATTTTTGTAAGTGTTTACGAAATCTTGGAACAACCTAATATTATTGAGTGAGCGATAAGCACCCCAAAGTAACAAAGTGATACTAAATACAGACACACAAGGTGTGATGGATAAATTGTCATCGAAACTATGCATGTGGTCTATGCATATAACACATGGGTGACACAACCGTCTATATGATCTATTTAATTCTTCAATGCTAGCAGCCAGACAACATACGCGAGATGGGGCTTCCATGGCAGCGTTTTCTTTAGTGGGGTGAAAAGTTATCTCTAACGATTAACACAAGAATTCCTTCCTTTACCAGATGTTTGGTGCTAAACGCTGAGGACTGAATGACAGCATCTTATTATCTTTGCAAATAGTAACTATCTAATGTAGAATATATGTAATCCCAAGCCATTCTCCAGCTAGCTATCTCACTATATATATATATATATATATATATATATATATATATATAGCCTTTGAGACCTGAAAAAGAAATCACTCGACCGGCGGTCAAGAGCGAGGGAAAAAATACTCGCCCCAAAATCATTTTACTGGACCGACTCCATTTTCTTAATAGTCGCTTTACGTAAACATATAGAGAATCGCTGACGGAAAACAAAAATGAAATTTTAATTAAAATTTCGAACATGTTAGAAAGGATTTTAAAACATAAATATTAAAGGCAATAAAATTTGATTTTTGCTCTTAATAATAGCATAAACATATTGATGATAAAACTTTGTTTTTTTAAGTTTGAGCCTTTTCAACATCATGATATGCTGTTTTTTTTTCCGACAATTGAGTAGAGGTATCTAAATTCTTAGTTACTTTTTCTGTTTGACAACAACCTCCATCTCATAGATAATAATAGTTTTCTGTGTGTGACTGAAAGAAGTATGCGTAATATTTTTTATTTCTTTCAAACATTTCGACGTAAATCAGGTGCCATGCATAAAACCAAGGAGTTCAATAATGTCATTGTAGGCTATTCTATATAACTTGTGAATCTTCAATGGTTTACTTTGGGGTGGTAAAAAGAATCAAATTTCCTTTTTCTATGTTTGAAGGGGAACGTTTCATTGCGTGATTTTTAATCGACCGCGGGCGATTAAAGCAATAAACCTTAATCGCCCAATTAAGATTTTAATCGACTGAGTCGATCGAGCGAATGAAATTTCAAAAGCCTGTATATATATATATATATATATATATATATATATATATATATATATATGTATGTATGTGTGTGTGTAATTTCACCCCAATCATGGCGGTAAAGCCGCAGCCAATAACCCACTAAAGATTACTTGGTATGGATTAATTAAAAATAAGAAACAATACCGAGTAGTGAAAAAAAAAGGAGATTAATCAGAAGGACAGTAAATATCGTTTGATATTGAATTTCAATATTTGAAGTTTAAAAGTGACTGGAAAGTATAGAGCCGTAAGAGTGCTCCACAAGTTACAAGTGCGAGAAAAGAAACTGTTAGCATAGAACTTACGGTTACATTCACCCAACTCAACTGTAAATTGAGAAGACGTCGTCGCCAAAAGCGCGTTTAAATTCCAAATATCTATGTAATATACCGAGTAGGCCATTTGAAAAATTACCATAAAAGTATTTATAGAAAATACAGATAAGTTCACTCGGAGTCAAAAATCCAATCTTTCCCTCGAAATAGTGAAAACCGCAGTTTCACTCACTAGTTTAAGAAATCGGCCTTTTCTCTCAAAGCTTAGTAATTCTCACTCCCTCAGTAAGCAAAAATGGCGGCCTTTATTCACCGAGAGAATTTTCTTATTGGCCACGTCAGACACAGATAGAAAAATTTAGTATAACTTCTGATATTGATAGCAGTTCTTTCTGTGCTAACAATTTCTGTAAATATTTCTTCGGCGTACCACGAACTATTTTTCGAGTTAACTGACTTTCTCTTTCGTTACAAATAGCAGAAAAACTGTGTTCTGTGGTTTTGGTTGGCTAACCCTAACCTTGCCGTGGGAAAGAATTGAAACCCAGATTCCAAATTTCTAATAATATTGATATTTCTTCTTTGGATGTTACAAATCATCCATATATAGCAGTATACTCACCAATATAGGGCAGTAATTTTCTAATATTCTCGAGGCTAGCATTAGCCATGCTAATGGAAGGCAGAAAGATGTCTCTCAGATGATTAATAGGGAGATGTCTTGTCTTGACGATGTTAATATTAACAAGTCGTTATTTGCCCCAGTTAACAACAGACACTAGGTTATTCTTTACATCAGCCGCCAATTTTACCTTATCGGTCTGATCAGATTTACTATCGACGCAGGAGGAAATGTTTGTATCATCAGCATAAATATCAAGTTGGGAGCAAGAGTCAATGAAAAATTTATTATACAGTCTGGAGAAAACAGTAAACATTTCGGAAGCACACTTCTTAAGGATTATTAGAGAGTTACCATCAGATTCATATGCTTTGTAAAAATCCGGATTAAAGATGTTAAAAAAAAACTATAGAAGGATTTATATGCAAATCATTCAACAGAGACTCAGTTCTATGTGGGATGTTAGACTGGGATATTTCAGATTAGTTACGTTTGAAAAGCATTTACGTGCAAAACATTCAGCTTGTATCAGCAGAAGATATTAACACCACAAATTGAGCGCAGAGGGAAGAAATAGAAAACTAATGTTATTTAATGCACTATTACAGAGGCGCCAGAAATCCCAAGTGAGATAACTGTTAGAGGCAATATTGAGCCTCTCATCAAACAGATAATTTCTTCAGTATTTACATTATTCGGACTATTATCCTATCTTTGTTGCCATTTGTACTCCGATTCTGCCGTTGTAGGCTCCGGCCTTCTTCAGGTGCTAGGAATTTCGAACCGAACCGTTTATTACAACCAATACCAGGCTACAGGAGTGGTTATCAAGTAACTTACAGGGTTTGGGGGAGATAACTCATGACTTCCAAACGTGGAACTACTAAACAAGAGATGAGAATGGTATACTCCAGTGATTGTAATAAAGGGTTCGGTTTGCAATTCCTAGCACCTGAAGAAGACCGGAGCGTACAACTGCCGAAACGTCGTACAAATAGCAACAGAGATGAGGACAATAGTCCGAATAATGTAAATAGTGTAAATACTACCTCATCTACGAAACATAGACAAATACTAGATAGTTCCTTTATAGATCTTTTTACGTTTAGTATGCGTTACCCAAATAAAGATTTGTTTTGATGATTCTTGTGGGATATAACGCCAACGCATGCTGCTATGATCCAGGGAGAAGATTGAGGCGTCACCTTGTATCTCCGAGAAGGAGTGGAAGCTTCGATGCTGGCTTTAGTCCAAAAGGAAATCCGCGCTGTTCCTCGATATCACACTAGATTTAGTCAACAACAATCACAAACGAGACATAAAACCCAATGAATACCCACTATACATCCACCAAAAGTCAAACCACCCCCCTAGTATTATCAAACATATACCCTCTTCCATAGAACATAGAATCAGCCAAAACTCGTCCAACAAAGAAATATTCAACAAACACTAAGCTCTCTACAACAAGTCATTAAAAAATGCGGCTACAGAAACCAAGACATCCAATACACAACAAACAACAACCCCAACAAGAAAAGTAGAAACAGAAAAATCATTTGGTACACACCTTCTTTCAACCAAATGATCAACACCAAACTAAGACAGAAGTTCCTGAACTTAATTAAAAAAACATTTCCCAACAAATAACCCCCTCAGTAAAATCTTTAACAAAAATACACTTAAACTTAGCTACAGCTGTACAAACAACCTAGAAAAAATCATAACTAACCATAACAAATATATCCTAAATCAACACGTAGACCAAATCAAAACCGGCAACCAAAACACAACCAAACCCAATAACGAAAACATGTGTAATTGTAGAAACCCTAGCAACTGCCCACTACAAAATAAATGTAAAACAAAGTCAATAATCTATCAATGAAACATAACATCCATCGAAAATCCAACTATAAATAAAGTGTATATCGGATCAACTAAGAATACTTTTAAGCAGCGCTGGTACTAGCACCTAACCTCATTTAAAAACAGCTTACACCGAAATTAAACATCACTTTCCACATACTTTTGGAAGCTAAAGGATTCAAAACAGAAACCCAGAGTAAAATGGAAAATCCTAGAAAAAACTAGAACTTGCAACTCACTTAACAACATCTGCCCTTTATGTCTAAGTTAAAAACTACACATTCTTCAGTACCCTAACAGCAACGATCTATTAAACCGTAGAGACGAATTAGCATTATATGCAAACATCGCAAATATTTGTCGCTAAAATTTAAGTAAAGAAAAAAACACCCCAACCACGACCCCCCCCCCAAAAAAAAACACAAAATACACAAAAAATACACACAAACAACCTTATAAATAAACAGAAAAAGAAAACAAACCCTATACAATACCAACAAAAAATAATGCAGTTGCAGCAGAATAGTAGATAAATGAATAAAAATATCGACACGATAAAAAACAAAAAAATATAAAAACAAAAAATCACACATCCTAATACAAAATAATATAAATTAAATTAAGAAGAAACCAACTCCAAAACAAAACAACACCTACCAACCCCTAAACCAAATAACAACACGCAAGGCGCCAGCAGCCTAAACCCTAACAAGATAAATAGATTAACCTATTCTGAACTCAAACAAACACTTAACCCTAATTGAACTCAAACAAACACTTAACCCTAAGCCCTTAAAAAGATCAACAGAACTCAAAATACAGACCAACCCCTCTAACACTCCCACAAAAAAACAAATCCAACACAAATGGGCTTTTCAACTAGATAATTCTCATTTCTAAAAAATCACCTGAAGATGAAGCCAACAACATAATGGGCTGACTTCGAAACGCGAAAATTTTGGTGTAGTGATACTGTGAATTTATAAAAACATTGTAACAACCATTACAGTATATATATATATATATATATATATATATATATATATATATAATAACAATACCAATAGTAACAGAACTAACTCTGCCAAAACTAGTATTAATCAAGCTATAATTTAAATCGTCTTGTACAACCCACTGAGAACGAACTCGCAGGGAAAAGAAGGGGAAGTAAAAAAAGAAACAAAGGAAGTACATGAACAAAAAGTCAAGCACTCGTAAGAAAGAAAACAAACTCAAGACGAAAACCCTAACACTAAAGCGCTCAATACGAAAGTAGAGCAAACAATGACAGAAAATCTGAGCAAGAGCCAACAACCTACCACGGTTTCGCCCAAAGGCTCGTCAACGGAATTGGCTGACAACAAAGATTTAAAATAGTAAATATATAGGAACTCAAATTAAAACGAAGACACCAAAACACGTATAATTATAATCTCGTATATTATAAGTATAATTATAATCTTATATATATATATATATATATATATATATATATATATATATATATATATATATATATATACGAGATTATGATTATACTCGCCTCGAAAACCTTCCTCAAAGTCAGGAAGAGAGTAGGAGAGGGAAGAGAGTACTGGTGAGTATGGGGTGGATGTAGGAATGCATGAGAGAGGATGTAAAATAGTGAGACAAAAAGAAAGAGCTCAGGGTATGAAAGTCAGTCAAAAGTGTTCGGACCAAAATCAGCATGAAGCCCAAGCAAAAAAAACCAACACAAAGGTAGAGCAAACTAAATAAATAGTACCTAATGAGCCAGACGAACCTACTTAGGTTTCCCTGATGATCAGTTTAAGTGAAACATAGGTAGGTTCGTCTGGCTAATTAGGTGCTATATATATATATATATATATATATATATATATATATATATATATAAAGCAATCGGAGTCTAACCGTAGTGATGAGCTGTGATACAGCGAAACAGATGATTATATATATATAGAGGTATATATGTCTAGTCCGTAAACGGTGAGGATAATCCAACAAGATTATCTTAATATAAAATATTATGTGTAATATCTATATAGAGAGCTCAATGGATGTTATCCAGAGCAATATTATATTCATAAAGGAAAACACAACACGTCATTTCAAGTGGTTATAAACTATAGTTCATTTCTATGGAAGTAATATTGTAAAGTCTGATGAAATGGACTAATTGGCCCATAGAAATGAACTATAGTATATAACCACTTGAAATGACGTGTTGAGTCTTCCTTTATATATATATATATATATATATATATATATATATATATAGAGAGAGAGAGAGAGAGAGAGAGAGAGAGAGAGCGTTATGAATTACGTTAAATATAGTGTTTTGATAGTGCAAACACTGGAATTAGACAAGAACCTACTTACATGAACATGGAAAAGCGAAATCCTTGAAAAGGAATGTAGTTTCAATTGAAAACATTCACAAAAATAAGCAAAAAAGTTGTTTAATAATTTAAAAAATTATAAACAATTGATTCGGTTATGTGAAGAAGATAATTTAAAATTGAACAGAGAGAGCTTGTCGATATTATTCCACCACACACACACACACACACACACACACACACAAATACATATGAGTGTATGTGGGAGTATATATATATATATATATATATATATATATATAATTCATAACTATATATATATATATATATATATATATATATGTAATAATTTATTATAATATACTATATATATTATAATAAATTACGCTTTAGAACGTTTACCATCTGATGAGACATTGTTCTTTCTTTGTCGAAACTAAATGTAAAGTTTTGCAGTAGATTGTAGTTTGAATATGTTCTAAAGTATAATTTATAATAATTTATAATAATTTATAATAAATATTCATTGCTCTATTTCTATGTTGATCCTTGTATTAAATTATGTTTTGAACGTTGTATATATTTTCATCGCTCCTTATTCATTTGTATACATATACATATACATATATATAGTTTTTCAAACGCACACACACATATATATATACGTGTGTGTGTGCGTGTGTGTGTATGTGTGCGTGTGTGTGTATGTGTGCGTGTGTGTACGTGTGTGCGTTTGAAAAGTGTCTGTCTGAAAAGATAAATATATAGATAGATAAAAACTAACAGATACGAGGATACAGATCGATAGGCGTGCAAATAAAGCTAGCTAGCTAGATAGATAGATAGATAGATAGATAGATAGATAGATAGTAAGGAACAGACTAGGATAGATAGATAGATAGATAGATAGATAGATAGATAGATAGATAGATAGATAGATAGATAGATAGATAGACAGACTAGGATAGATAGATAGATAGATAGATAGATAGATAGATAGATAGGAACAGACTAGGATAGATAGATAGATAGATAGATAGATAGATAGATAGATAGATAGAAGGAACTAGGATAGATAGGATAGATAGATAGATAGATAGATAGATAGATAGATAGATAGGATAGGATTATATTTGATTGTTATGAATATTCTATCAACTTTCATATAAAAAGCATCGTCTATTTTTCCGATTGAAAGAAGACACCTACGCGAAAATATTTACGCACTTGAACAAATCTGAATTTCGCCCACTCTGATTTTAAGTTCAATGACACGTTGTCGGAGTGCTGATTGCAACCTAGAAAATAACATGATATTCACTCATGTTATAAAAACCAAGATGGCGCCTTATTAGCTCTAATTGTCACGAAACAAAGACCCTATGAAGCGGAGTCACTGTTGGCTACAGAATTTTGCTGAAAGAGACCCAAGATCGCAGAAAATATGTTTTGTAGTCGATGATGAAAAACAGAATTAGTACAACTTTCCACGTAAATATTTCTTTTAAGAAATGAGAAGAACTACAATTTTAAGAAGAATAATTCTATCGTAGCAAACTGTGCTAGTTGCATAGATTATACAAAAAGTGGCGCGAAAAAAATAATTTGAACTATTAAGAAAGGTTGATCTATAGGGAAAGGATATTCCGTTATTCCGTTATTCCTTATGCTAGGAACAAACACACAGTAGGGGGATACATTATTAAAATAAAAGAACAAATTTTACACTTTTCGTAAAAAACTGAATTTTGTATTGACGACAAATTAAAAGATTTCTTTGTATTTTTAGTTTTTAGAGCTTATTCACATTTTCAGTTTATTTAAATTCAGAAACGTATTTTAGACTGAAAATTGTGGGCGTTAATCATTTACTGATACAAGTCGTATTTATTAACTCATTGCTGGAGAGAGAAGACGTGGATTCCCAACAGTATTTGCGCCTAAGTGAATATAAAGAACTCGATTGGAATTGGAGCACCGATTTTCGAATCCAACTTTCAAGCTGCTATTCATTCCAATACCTGCATATCCAAGCTTACACATTCTCAAACGTCCACCCGTCTAGGTACTGACCACGCTTAAATGCATACTCTTTTGGGTTAGAGACTGGTGATTGTCTTGGCCAGTCTAGAACTGTCCATTTCTTCTCTATGATGTAGTCGTTTTTAATGCAGGCAATAGACACTGGGTCATTGTTCTGCGGCATGATAAACATACTTCCACTTGGTTTAGATGCATTTTTCTGTACATTCTGTTACATCCGAGGTTTCGTAGGGACTACGATAGCCAGGACGCAACGAGAAATTAAAAAAATATCCCAGGGTTCAATCATAAAGTGTTAAAAGGACAATTAGAAGCGAATTCTCCAATTCTAGACGTCTGGAAACACAATGAGAAATGAACAATAAGCAGACACACAATAACATAAAACGACACGAGAATATCTTATAAAAATACTTTATTTACAGATTATATAAATATTAAATTAACGAAAAGAAAACAAAACTAATTAAAAAGGTATTAAAAAAACATATATCTAGTCGACAAAATATATCAAACAATAAAGACAGCAGATTATAGAATGTATAGAAACATAAGAAAAAATTTACAAATTTATAGGGATCGATGTCCATCAGTTGTTATAGAAAAAGAACTCAAAAAAAAAAATGTTCTTTAGTAATTACTTGAATAACACAGTTCAATTCCTCGATGATGGTGAATAGTTCAGGCGGAAGAATCACAGGAAATATAGATGACTTGGACTTAATAATACCACTCAGGATTCTTTAGGAAATTTAAATGATTGGGCTTATGAATACCACTCAAGATTCTTCTTCAGTTGTTTGAATCTCAGTAAGATTTAATTTTTTATAAGACAGCAAAACAGTCGAGTCCAGTGTGTTGACGTTCGACTTCTTCAAAAACAAACATTCAAGTGTCGACGCTATGTGCCGGCGCAAACGAAGAAACTAAAAACCGTTGTAAGTTACGTCACGTGTGGATGCATAAAAAAGGAGTAGGCGATTGTTTTTTGAATATTATCAAGGTCACTTGCACTTTAGACAGGCAGCGTTCGTATGGCATGCAATCAAGAACCAGACAGGTGATGGGGAAAAGAAAGATTCTTTTCCAAGGACTGGAGTTAGCCGGTTAGAAAGAAATTCTATAATCTGCGGATTTAAAAATAATAAAAAACAATACAAATATTGTTCTTATATTTCGTCTCAAATCTATAGGGTACTAAAAATGTACTTGTAAAATATATGGTGAGGATAAAATATTGACCTAACGTAAAAATTGGCAGACACAATGTTTCTGTTGACTATTGAATTCATTCTGCTCTAACTATCATGAGTTACACGATCAATAAATATGATTGAGAATGCTCAAAAAGTATCTATGCAAGAAACTGAAGAAGTGGAATTTGCGTTTACATTTTATTGGTTTCATAGTAAATGGGTGGAACCTACTTGATAATCTCGTGGTTCGAGTAAATTCATATATAGGTGGCACCAAAGATCTAAGTTCATCGGAGCAGAAGCCGTGAAGATATTTGTAGAAGAGACTCAAGGAAGCTACACTGCACCGGTGAGAAAGTGACTGTATCTGAGCTGCCAAGTTGGATTTTGTCAAGGACCTCTAGGTGGATAGCAGAAGCACCCGACCAGAAATGGCAGCAGTATTAAAAGCACGGGCGGATGGTAAGAGCAGTATGATGTGGCCCTAAAGTGAGGGATCAGTTTTTATATTGATTGTAATGTAGAATTGATTCCCCACTTTATATTCACATTATAATAGTATAGATTTTTTTAATGATCATATCGCCTCAAGCTAAGTTCATCTGAGCAGAAGCCATGAAAGTATTTGCAAAAGAGACACAGAGAAGCCACATTGCACCGGTGAGAAAGTGACTCTATCCGAGCTGCCAAGTTGGGATCGACTATCCATGCAAGTGGAAGTTCAAGCAAAGAAACGCTTTACAACATGAGCTTGTATTCTATGGATTATAAGAGGATTCTTTATTTCTCAACGCTTTGGCGTTTCAATCTGGTCTACCGATTCTTACTGATGATGGACAGTTTTAATCTGATATTTAATTTATATTTCTAATCTCGGAGTCTTCTTTGAGGAGTGGATTGCGAAATCTTTACTCTTGCACAGTAAAGGCTGTTTGAGATTTTTCCTCACAATTCTCACAATGTCATTAACTGCAGTTGTTTTCCTTGGCCGTCCTTTTCTAAAGAACTGCTGCTATGTCTGGCCGTGTGCCCCTGCTATTCACCTATGTGTCTTTGGTAAAATACAACGGAGAATCTGTAATGTGATCAATCCCAACTTAGCAGCTCGAATACAGTCACATTCTAACCGGCGCAATATGGCTTCCCTGTGTCTCTTCTACAAATACTTCCAAGGCTTCTACTCCGATGAACTTAACTCTCTGGTGCCTCTTATATATGAATTTACTCGAGACACAAAATCAGCAAGTAGGTGCCACTCTTTTACTTTCTACTCCATCAGTTTCTTTTCTCGCACTTCCCGCCTGTGGAATTCCCTTCCCCGACAGCTACAATTTCCAGGAGTTTAAATGTAAAGTCAAAATAATCTCCTATCTACTAACTTGCACCCTCTCTCTCTCTCTATCTCTTTTGCTTCTTTCTCCGTCAACTCCATTCTCATCACTATTCTAATCCTTCTCTTACCCAATTTCTGACATCCTCTGTAACCCCCTGCGCAACAGGGGCAGTAGAGTTCCTGTCTTGGGGCGATATGATTAAAAAAAGCAAAAAAAAAAAAAACTACTTTCAGATGGCTGAAGTGATTTTCAAGATAAGAATAAATTTCTCTGAAATTGGAGATTACATTTTTTCTCAGGTCAAGTAGCCGAAATGTTAACGAGTAAACAATACAGATACATGCTTGGGATGAGAAGTTGGAAAGAGATTTGAATGGCCTTTTGAATAATACGGTCGGATTGCAACGGGGAGAAAAGAAAAAAAAGACGGGAGAGAGAGAGAGAGAGAGAGAGAGAGATTGCAAGAGACGGTCAGTTCAAATTCAACCAACTGGATGTTGAATAAATCATCGCCCCGTAAAAATAATACAACACGAATATTATCGTGCTGCTGAAATACCAGCTTATTGATAATTCTTTTTCATTTATTTACTTTGACTTATTTGTAAACTTTTAATTATTCGATATATATAAATATATATAAACCTATACCGTGATGTTGCGGTTTTAAATCTGGTTTTCATTATGTAGCAATCCCTCTGGACTAACCTCGTCAAGTGATAATAAGCAATCCTGCTTTGGCTAATATGAGATCAACAACACAACATGGGTGGAATCGACAAAGGTTAGGAAGGTTGGCTAGAGGCAGTTATATTATGTGTGTTGTTCTCTACATCAGTCGTTTCTCTCTTTTGGAGAGCATTAAAATTGTTGTGTTGGGCATGCTTAATCAATCTCTAATGGCTCTGATGGATTTTAATGCTTTTCCCAATTTCAATATCTTGCATTTCTCTCATAGATAATTTTCTCATCTTCCAGTTCATTTATCTTATTAACAAGATATGCAAGCCTAAAAACAAGAGTCGTCATCCAGAAATATTTATGTTTAAGCAATCAATCTACAATGCAACACCTGGTCAACAAGAAGCGCATGTCAGTCACCTGTTCTAATAGTAGTTTCATTCTTTTAGAAAACATTCTAAATTGCTTTGCTAGCTATGCTCAATGTTTGTCTAATGTCGCTGAATAAATTTCCTTCTTTTCTCAACTTCAAAATTGCTTGATTTTCTTCCATAAAATGCTAGCTAGTCTTCATGTTGGGTTCTACGTTTTAGAAAAAAAGGCAAACTTTACAGGTAAAACCCAAGGTTAAAACCAAGTGTAGTCTGTGATATACACTACCGGCCATAATTATTAGGCTACCCCAGTGTTTTAGAATAAATGATGTATTACATACTATTTTTTAGTATTTATTGCCAAGTGAATAATTGTAAATGAAAATAGGATGGTTCTTTTTTTAATATTGCACAATAATCTGTACATCAAATGAATTTATAAATATTTAATAATTACCTATATTACAGTTTCATCAATGAAAGAATGAAGAAAATTTTGGGTGGTTTGGACAAGTTAATCTTTGCTTAATTGCCTTGTAAAATTTTGCAATGTAATAATAACAAAAAAAAACATTCTATTTTCATTTGGCAATAAATACTAAAAATAGTATGAAATACTTCATTTCTTAAAAAAAACTAAGGTGGCCTATAAGTTATGGCCGGTAGTGTATATTTAATGTTCAAACAATAAATTCAAAATGCAACAAGAAACACCAGTCAGTCACGTGTTCTAATAGTTTAGCACATTTAAAGAATGTGTCGGTTCAAACAAAAGATGGCATCCCCTATGTTGTTTATCACATCTAAATAACAATAAAAGGTAATATAAGCTGAAATTATGAATTTTTTGTCTTATATTCGTCTTAATATCTTAAATCCAATGTCTTCAGTGAACAACAAAAAAATCATAATTGCCCTTCCAATAATTTTCGTGGGGATTGTCAAATTTTTCCATACACTGTTATCCATTGTATCTTAGTGACTTTACTGCCTTCCTTTGTGTGAATCTGATTAAATAAAAAATCACTTCTATTTATTCGTGATATTTAAATGAAATATTATTTTAGGTGTTTACTGCTGAATATTTAGCTAACCTAGATTGTCAACCATAGCATCTCGACTTGTTTTTCGTCTGCCTGAAATATTTAGCCGTTAACTGTATGAACTCCTCTAGTTGCCCCGCTGTTGTCTAAACCAGAAAAAAAGTCATTATATAATTTCATCCAGAATTAGATAAGACATTCTTTTCGTACAGGTGATGTGCCAGCAAACGTCTCCAACCGTGCTGAAAGACACAAATTAGAGTCGGTGGCGAGAAGCATTTTATAATGTAACAAGTAAAATAAAAAAAAAGAACATAAAAATAATAGACCACATACCTCTAGACAGACATAGACACGTACATCTGTGAATAGTGGAATTAATATGTGGAGAAAAACTAAAAAATGGTTCGATTTAAAGAATATAATAAATAAAATAGATTAAAAATAAATAAATTGAAAAAATGTGTTCAGAACAAGATTAATGAAGTAAGGTATTGAAATATATTAAACGCACATTCGAATTAACGAAGTGTTACCTATTTTTTTGGTGAGGGATTTTAGTAAGTAAAAAAAAAGGAAACAAGTAGTCATTTTATTCACACACGAGCACGCAGAGTTACACTATCATAATTATATGAGAGAATAAATATATTTCTCAAAATACAATGAGCACCTACAGAGATTAAATAGCGAAATGTAGGCAAATAACATATTCGCCACAAAAATGGATAACAAAATTGATTTGAAATGTATGAGAGCCTCGCTCTGTCTTTCGCTCTCTCTCTCTCTCTCTCTCTATCTATCTCTATGATTTTTCTCATTCTCTCTCTATATATATGTATGTAGTGTGTGTGTCTGTGTGAGTTTCTGCGGGCGGTTAGAGAGGTATATAAATATATAAAATAACTGATTGAAAATGTATGAATGTTTTCCTATGCGTGCGTATGTGTGCTGGTATATATGGGGTTATATATGAATTAGTAAACATATATGTGTGTGTTTTCGCATATATATATATATATATATATGTGTGTGTGTGTGTGTGTGTTTGTGTGTGTGTGTATATATTTTTAAATAAATTGTATAAGCATACGAAGGTAGGCACACAAGCATATATATATGGGTGTGTGCCTGTGTGTGTGTGTGTGTGTGTGTGTGTGTGTGTGTGTGTGTGTGGTGTATTTAAGGTACAAAAACGTATTTAATTTTTTAACCAATAGATAGATCATTTTTTTAAATCAATATACACGTGAACATGCAATCATAAATGATATCATCTTGAGTGATTTCAAGAGCGAACGCTGGAATTAAGCAAAGACTTTTAGAAAAACAACAAAGGTGAAGTGACTATATTTTTAAAATATAGGTACAATAGTAAGATAAGAATTAAATATATATATATATATTTAAAGATACCAGTAGACAATGGGGTTCAGTATGAACTTACATTCCCAAAGATTCTTAAATAGAAGTTTGAAAGATGTGAAAATAACAAGATAGATAGATAGATAGATAGATAGATAGATAGATAGATAGATAGATAGATAGATAGGTGGAATAGATAAGGATAGATAGATAGATAGATAGATAGATAGATAGATAGATAGATAGATATGAACAGACTAAGGTGGATAGATAGATAGATAGATAGATAGATAGATAGATAGATAGATAGATAGATATGATAGACAGACTAAAGTAGATAGATAGATAGATAGATAGATAGATAGATAGATAGATAGATAGAACAGACTAAGGTGGATAGATAGATAGATAGATAGATAGATAGATAGATAGATATGAACAGACTAAAGTAGATAGATAGATAGATAGATAGATAGATAGATAGATAGATAGATATGAACAGACTAAGGTGGATAGATAGATAGATAGATAGATAGATAGATAGATAGATAGATAGATAGATATGAACAGACTAAAGTAGATAGATAGATAGATAGATAGATAGATAGATAGATAGATAGATATGAACAGACTAAAGTAGATAGATAGATAGATAGATAGATAGATAGATAGATAGATAGATATGAACAGACTAAGATAGATAGATAGATAGATAGATAGATAGATAGATAGATAGATAGATAGATAGATAGAAGAAAAAAAATGAAATTCATAACTTTGACAACTTTTACTGTGTAACCATTCAAACAATCTCTTCTGTCAGTGTGAAATAGCTGTTGATTGAGCGGCGTTCACCGCTCGCAGGCTTGAGCTGATCGGTACGTGTGGCTAACAATTCGTAAACCAGGGAATTAGACTTGAGTTTTTAGTCGTTGCTGCACCAGGCTGAATAAATTTGTGCGTTCAGAGTTGACGCCGTTGGGAGGCATAGACTGCGATAACTGCCGAAGAACGGTTCAATTCGGTGACGGACGTGTAGACCACGTTATCGGTTGACGGTTGATCAGTTCGGTGTGGGAAGTGGGAAGTTAGGTAGGTAGAGTTTAAGAAGAATTTATGGACAAAGAATTCAGCTTTATCAGAATAGAATGTTAACATTTCAAATTGGTTGAAGAAAGAGGAATAAAGACATTCAGTCAGTAAATTGCCATACATGACACACGCTTTGGGCGATCATGTCTAGAAAGAGACATAACTCACTGGACAGAAGATTATCCCGCAGAAGGTTGCCATTGCTTTCTGAAAGACAGGAAAACCTCTTAGAAACAAAGAAAAGAGTGCTGAATTGCTATGTGATATCTGTCCATCTGAATGGAAGTGAATGCTGGACGATCTCATCAAAAATGAAGGAGAGGCCTCAGGCAGCAGATATGTGGTTTTACAGAAGGATGCTGGGCATACCATGGACAGAGCACGTGTGCTGAAAGACAGAAAAATCTCATTAGAAACAAAGAAAAGAGTGCGGGATTGCTATGATATCTGTCTTTCTATATGGAGGTGAATGCTGGACAATTTAACTCATACCTAGAGGGAGAAGAGATAGATTATATTGCATTATTATATTAAATATAATTAGTGGGGGTCCACTTTATTACTTCATAACAATAGAAAACTGTGCCCCAATTTATGTTCAGTAGAAGTTTTAATTATGTTTTAAACTATTATGTTCAGTGAGTCAGTTAAGTGCCATACGTGATACACGCTTGGGCGATCATGTTTCGAAAGAGACATGACTAAGTGGGTAGAAGATTATCCCGCAGTAGGCTGCCATTGCATTGTGCGGTTGACCGGCTGCCAGCCAAGGCTATAGAACCTAATCTGTCCTGTTATTTAACCCATAACTGGAAGGAATAGACGGATTAATACCTTTCCCAAGAGTATTTGCGTGCAAGTGAATGCAATGAATTCAACTGGAATTCGAACTCGGCTATCCGACTTCTCGTTCCGAGCCGATAACTACTGCACCACAACGCACGAAAAGTATCAGGAATTGTAAGTTACTTGCTAAAATATTTCACTGCTGTTATGGCAAATGTCGGCGTTTGAAATGAATCTTGATTTCCAATGCCCAAAACATACGACAATCTCTCACTGGTGATGTTACGAGTAGAGAGTAAAGGGTTTATTACTTAGTGATCCAAATATCTTTTTCTGTTTTTTGCTTCTATTCAAAGAGTTCTAGTTGTTTGCAGTCACCAAAAAAAAAAAAGGGCCTCACAGAAATAGGAAATCTCATATTAAAATCATTAATTTACCTTCATCATTCGTGAGTACCTTACTTGAAAACACTTCTAATATTAGTCTTTCTCAGCCTGCATGAGAGCTACACAAGATTTTCAACATCTTCAAATTTTGTTAGTATCTCTTACTACTACTGGCTCTTTGATCCCAGTGAAGCATAGGCCATCAAAAAGGGGGTTCTGTAACTTTTATACAGATAAGCGTGTTAAACTTACGCAACCCCGCTTATCCACCGAGCAAGGTAAGAGTTAGTTACTTGCCACATGTGATATATTTTATACGATGCAAGTAATTGTTCTAATAAGAAATTGCAGGAACTGCTAATAACCTTTCAAATATTCGTAAACATGTATGTTCATTTAAATTATCATTTTTCAAAAGACGTTAGGATAATCAATAATCTATATTGGCATTTGTTTTCTCACCGGATCATTTCAACCTGTACAGCGAAGCAATTATGAAAGAAATAAAAGTCTTGCCAGGATTCGACAACAGTCAGTTAAGTGCCATACCTGAAACACGCTTGGGCGATCATGTCTCGAAAGAGACATGACTAACTAGGCAAAAGATTATCCCGCACTAGGTTGCCATTGCTTTCTGTGGTAGACTGGTTGCCGACCAAGGCTATAGAACCCAATCTGTCCTGTTATTTAATCTATAACTGGAGGGAAGAAACGGATTAATACCTTTCCCAAGGATATTTGCGCGTAAGTGAATGCAATGAATTCAACTGAAATTCGAACTCGGTTCCCCGATTTTTCATTCCGAGCCGATATCCACTGTACCACAACATACATCCGAAGTAATTATGAGAGAAATAAAAGTCTTGCCAGTATTCGACATAGGCGGCAAAAATATCCGATAGCAGACACGAAAAGGAAAATGCAGGACCTTCTACAGAAGTTAGCAAAAGAAAGTGAAAAGAAAGGACTGATCATAAACCTCAGGAAAACTGAATCTATAGTCATCATCAAAAAGAGGAGACAAATATGCCAACTGAAATTCGGTTAATCTAAAATAAAACAAGTAAAAAAATTCAAATAGCTGGAAAGTGTTTTGAAAGAGGATGGAAATTGTGACATGAAATTCAAAGACGCATTGGCATAGCCAAAGACGCTAACCAGAGTACTGAAAGACAGGAAAATCTCATTAGAAACAAAGAAATGAGTGCTGGATTGCTATGCGATATCTGTGCTTCTGTATAGGGGTGAATGCTGGACAATCTTATCAGAAATGAAGGAGAGGCTTGAGGCAGCAGAAATGTGGTTTTACAGAAGGATGCTGAGGATACCATGGACAGAGCACGTGTGCAACGATGAGGTGTTGAAAAGGATGCAAACGAGAAGAAAACTGATACTAAATATCAGGAAGAGACAAATGAGATTCCTGGGACATGTCATGAGCTAGGAAGAAAGAAATACCATGACTGATTGTGAACGCGTAATGAGGTTCACGCTGCATTCTCAGAACGCAAGGTTTGCCGTTTTTTGAGATTTTTCGTAAATCTAATTTCGCCATTAGACATTAGTGAGTCGGGGCCAGTGTGCAAGTGAAACCGCTGAGAGGAAGGCCCCGAAACGGTGCATCGTCTCTCCTGATGACCCCAGTTTACATATAAATTCGAGAGAAACACATTAAGAGAAATTCAGTAAAATCATATGCCGTAGAGAAGCTCGGTGGAAATGTCATTGACATGAGGAGCATTACGCATTCAGCTCGCTTCAGGTGAGTTTCGATTACTTTTCAGTAATATCCTCCTTCAGTATTGAGTCATTAAGGGGTGATGTGTAAATGCAAAATAAAATAAATTTTGATTATGAAAATTACAGCAAAAAGAAAGGCCAAAATGCAAACTAGATGTCAGAAAAATTAAAATAAAACAAAATTAAATAAAGTAAATAAATTTAAACACCTGGGAATCGTTTTAACAGAGGATGGGAAGTGCAACACGGAGATCCGAAGACGCAATGGCATGGTCAAGGACGTATTTCAAAAGCTAACTAGATTACTGAGAGACAGAAAAATCTCAGTAACAAAAAAAGAGTGATTGAATGCTATGTGATATCTGTCCTTCTGTATGGCAGCAAATGTTGAACGATCTCTTCAAGGATGTAGGAGCGGCTCGAAAACACCGACATATCGTGCTACAGAAAGAAGCTGACGATATAATGGACCAAACGTATGAATAATGGCAAGAATGCAAACTAGAAGAAAACTTATAAATATTCTGAACAGACAGCTGAGGTTTCTTGAAAACGTAAAAAGAGGAAGCCCAAAATGCACATTACAGGTGAAGGACTCTAAAATCAAGCAGGTACAGAAATTTAAATACCTAGGAGGTGTTCAAACAGAAGACAGAAAGTGCGACACAGAGATCCGAAGGCGAATTGGCATGAAAAGTTGAGTAAAGTATTAAGAAACAGGTCAATTTCACTAGAAACAAAGAGAAGAGTATTGGTTTGATATGTGATGTCGGTTCTTCAATATAGCATTGAATGTTCGACAATATCTTCGAAGATGAAGGAAAAACTTGAAGCAACTGAAATGTGGTTCTTCAGAAGCATACTGGATATAAAGTGGGGGATCAATTCCATATTACACTCAATATATAAACTGATCCCTCACTTTGTAGTTACAGCAGTTTCTATACATTTATATTCCTGAGATCCAAAAGCATAAGGATGCATCCCATGAACTGAGTAAACTATTAAGGAACAGGTCAATTTCACTAAAAACAAAGAGAAGAGTTCTGGTTTGCTATGTGATGTCGGTTCTTCAATATGGCATTGAATGTTGGACAATATCTTCAAAGATGAAGTAAACATTTGAAGCAGCTGAAATTTGGTTCTTCATAAGGATGCTGCGGATATCATGAACCGAGCACGTGAGCAATGACGAGGTTTTGGAAAGAATGGAGACGAAAAGGAAATTAATACTGAGCATCAGGAAGAGACAACTAAAGTTACTGGGGCATGCAATGAGGAAGGAGGGCTTGGAGAACCTGATACTGACAGGCCAGATAGAGGAAAAAAGAGACAGGGAAAAGCAACGGATAACATATTTGAAGGACCTAATCAGGTGGATGACAGAACGAGGATTGTTCGTTGTAACAGAAGAAGGCGTGCTCACTGCCACCAAGGATAGGGAAAAGTGGAAGGCCATAATCACCTACGTCCTGAAAGGACATGGCACATAAAATAAGAAAGAAATAGGAAGGATGGTTCGAAAAATTTGAAAATCACAGAACGGATAGAGGGAAAGAGATACAAGGGAAAGCAGTGCGAAACATATTTGATGGAATTGAGCAACTGGATGACGAAGCAGAGTTTGGAAGAGATACCAAAATATTAAGAGCGACAAGTGACAGTGCCTAAATTCTGAAGGGACGCAGCATTTGAAAAAGAATGGGGCAAATCACTAAAAACTAAACTACTAAACAACACCCCATAACTCTAAATTACTACAAAAACAACCTAAACATTTCATTCAACAGATTACACAACTAAAATTTTTCCATCTCGTAAATTAATAAACCGCTTTCTGTACGTTTATATAATCTTGCATTTTGGCCGTGCTGTTCTGTTGTAGTGCTGTCATATCTGGTCGGGTGAACCTGCTATCCACCTAGGCAAAATCCAACGGAGAATCTGTAATGTGATCGATCCCAACTTGGCAGCTCAGATACAGTCACATTCTCACCGGCGCAATGTTGCTTCGCGGTGTCTCTTCTACAAATACTTTCACGGCTTCTACTCCGATAAACTTAGCACACAGGTGAACCTATATATAAGTTTACTAGAGCAAAAGGATTAACGACTAGGTACCACCCTTTTACTGTGAAACCAATAAAATAAACGCAAATTCTACTCCAGCAGCTTTTTTTTTGTCGTACTTCCCGCCTGTGGAATTCCCTTTTTACTTGCTTTCTCGACAGCTGTAATCTCCAAGAATTTAAGTGTAAAATCAAAAGTCATCTCCTATCTCACTAACCTGCATCCTCTCCCTCATGCTCCTTTATTCGTCCACTCCATTCTCATCAGTATTCCCATCCGTTTATATTTATCCATATCTATTAAATTATCTCTCGCTCTCTCTCTGTTTATGTCTATCTGTCTATTCCCATATCCATTTATCTATCTCAGCATACTTGTTCCTATCTATCTATCTATCTATCTATCTATCTATCTATCTATCTATCTATGACTCTTCGTATCTATCTATCTATCTATCTATCTATCTATCTATCTATCTATCAATGACTCTTCGTATCTATCTATCTATCTATCTATCTATCTATCTATCTATCTATCTATCAATGACTCTTCGTATCTATCTATCTAT
>JBBBDQ010000285.1:1115000-1125000 GCA_037127315.1 Ascarosepion bandense | reverse complement strand
TTGTTTTTTTAATTAAGCTGTATATTTACTTCTTTTATATCTATATATATATTAGGGCACATAGAAGAAGAAGAAGTATTATATATATATATATATATATATATATATATATATATATATATATATATATATATATATATATATATATATATATATATCGGGCACATAGAAGAAGAAGAAGTGTATATATATATATATATATAGAAGTGCATATATATATATATATATATATATATATATATATAGTAAGTTATATATATATATATATATATATATATATATATATAGAGAGAGAGAGAGAGAGAGAGAGAGTGAAAGTATACTACTGGTTTTATTGTTGACTGTTTCACAATCGTGTCCCGGTCACAGTCTTTATTTCATTTAGTGAGTGCTAGAATCTTTGTATATCAGGTCCAGCTAACCTTCGTGGATGTTTGTTGGGACTTACTATCGTTAGTCTCTCACTTCTTTCTCTTTCCCATTATTATTATTATTTCATATCCTCTATCTTCCCATCCCTTCATTCATACCATAATTTATTTTAATCTAAGTTAATCTCCCGATGAGCCATGAAGAACTGGTTCGAAACCAGTTGCTTCGTTTTAAAGATGCTCAGTAATATTTAGTTTTATTCTTTCATATCTATTATCAAGCTTATCAATTTCTGTACTTTCAAAATAATCTTTATATATATATATATATATATATATATATATAAATTAAAGAAATTTTTTAAAATTCAAAGGTGTCGGATGTACATTTCGACATAGGATCTCTAATAGAGATTCAACATCACGTCAGCGACATTGTTTTTTTCCAAATGGCGAAGGCCCTGAGGTAGAGTGTGGAGTGGTTTTTGGTTAACAACGGTCAAAAACTAGAACAGGACAGAGCTGGTAGTCGAGGGGTTACAGGGTGTTGAAACGGTATATTTAGGAAGGGGAGGAACAGGAGTTCATATTTTAAAAAGATAGACAACTAAATGAGTTAAATTACTTTTTTAAGGTTAAGATTTTGGGCTGTTTGAAGAGGTGTATTTAGGCGAGAAGAAATGGGTTTCAATATAAGATTTTAAATTTTTTTATTTGAGTTTATTTGATTAAACCTTAAATGCCAATTGCAGGAAGTTATCAGTTTAAAAATTATTAGAGAAAAAATTATTAGAGAAAAAATATATAGGGAAAAAATATTAGAGAAAAAAAAAATATATATATATACAGATATGTGTTAACCAAGGAAAAAGGGGTTTAGTAAAAGAATCCATATTTTCTAAAGATAGGCAATTAAAGGAGCCTGGGATAGGAAGGTAGGGGAGTTAAAATACTTTTTAAGGTTAACGTTAGGGTAAAATTAAGATTAAAACTTAAATTGAATCCTTTTACTTTATATTCTAACATCTAGTCAACGGGGATTTAAATTCTAAATTTAAGTATTCGAAAAATTTGCCTTGTGGCGGCACTTACTGATGTATTCCCTCCTAAGATTCAGTAGCCGGTGTTGGTGGGGGTATTTTAATATTGAATTTTTTTCCAGTAAACATAAACAGCACCTATATATATATATATATATATATATATATATATATATATATATATATATATATACTTTGAACATGTACAAACTACAAATACATGTTCTACAATACAATAATAAATATTCATTGGTCTATTTTTCATATTGAGCACTGTTTTAAATTAATATTTTGAAAGTTGTAATTATTTTTCCGTTCATTATTTATTTGAATATATATATATATAGCACTGTGCAAAATTATTAGGAAAATAACTGTTTTATCGGTTATGAGGCATAATGACAGAAAATAAACAATTTAATTAAAGTCATTTATTTGAATTCCTCAACAAATGCATTAACAAGAAAAATACTTGTTACAAAATAAATTTAATATTTAGTATAATAGCCTTTTGCTTTGATAACAGCCTTCATTCTGTCAGGCATTGACATCACAAGCTTCTTCAATGTATCTAATTATATCTTCTGTAAAGCAGCTTGTATTTGTTCCCAAAGTGTGTCTTGCAAAGCAACCTTAGATTTATCAATTCGAGAGGGGGAATAAAGAGAAAGTCAGTCTATGCAAGGATAATAGAATAATGAGTAGTTTCAAAATAACTTGTTTAATAGAAAATAGAAAAATTAAATATAACTTCTTTTTTATACATTTCTTTTAAACCTAATTTTAAATAATCAATATTTATTAGCAATTTACTTGGCTTTTCACCCTGTATTTGAATTTCAGTGAGGTTTTTAGGGAAATCATCTCTGTCCTAATATTTTGCACACTACCGGTAGTGTGCAAAAGTGTTCTGACAGTGGTGATTTTAAACTTTATTTTGATGCCTCATAAAATGCCTCATAAAAGATAAAATAGTTGTTGTTCTAATACTTTTGCACAGTACTATATATATATATATATATATGTGTGTGTGTGTGTGTGTGTGTGTGTGTGTGTGTGTGTGTGTGTGTGTATGTTTTTCTTTAATCCGAAGTGGAAGAGTAGGAAGGTAACTTCAAAGAAACTGATCCTAATCAATATTAAAAATTTTTAACATTAAAAAGTGATCCAAGCAGATAGTTCAATGTATTAAGAATACAGAGCCAATATAAATTACATAAAATTTTCAAAATTCAAAGGTGTCGTATGTACATTTCGACATAGGATCTCTAATAGAGACTCAAAGGAAAGCGGATGCTGATAATACTGTTCATGGCAGGCACGGAAAGACAACTACAGCAAAGGAAAGCGGTAACAATGTACTAAACATAAACTACAAAAGGACAGAATCAATTGTTACTGTCATGGCGGCATCATCGACAGACTGAATGAACTCTTCCAACCATTACTCAGAGCGGCCCAAAATCAGCCGAGAGTCGGTCTACGAACACTGCTACCTTAACGACCATTACGAGTCACAGTTCTAAGGCCTGAGAGTCGAATCATAGCTTTCCACACTAACTCATATTATCGTTTCTACTAACCAAGTTCCAGGTATTGTAGTCTTTCCGTATTTAATATATATTAGTATTTTCCTATTTGATTGTTTTTGTGTTATTCTTGCTGGACCTTTAACCGTGTCCACGACAGTTACCAAAAAATAGTAACCCAAAATGCAAATTAAAAGTTGGGGGTACTAAAACCAAGTAGGTACAGGAATTTAGATACATAGGAAGTGTTCTAATAGAGGACGAGAAGTGCGACACTGGAATCTGAAGAAGTTCTTGGATGGCCAAAGTTGCATTACGAAAACGAAGCAAAGTATTAAGAAAAAACATTCCCTTAGAAACAAAGAAAAAATTATTGAAGTGTTACGTGATATCTGTCCTCCTAAATGGTAACAAATGTTTGAAAATCCTCTCTAAGATAAAGTTGCAACAGAAATGTGGTTTTACAAAAAGACACGGTTAGTAATTGGCAAAACGTTTCTACAAGTACGATCGAACTGCGAATAAATTCGTTGAAGATCCGGATTAAAACCGATGCTCGTTAGTAAAGGTTAAATTCTCTCTCCACTGTGCGTTCCGTACCCTGATTAATAAATGAGCAGAACATGTAGGCATCTACGGATTAGAGATAATGGAAACAAAAAGGAAACTTATATTTAGCATCAGTTTAAATTACTGTGAGATATAATGCGGAAGGAGGGTTTGGAGAATATGATACGCACAGAGCGGTTTCATTGAAAGTGGGACAAAGAAAGCAGCAACTGGCATACTTCATGTGGTTGAGCAAGTGAATAGCGGTACGAAGTTTAGGAGAAATAAGAAAGACGAAAATTGTCAAGAGCTACAAAGAACAGAAAGTCTGTGATCGCCTCCGACCTGAAGAGACACGGCACGTGAAAGAAGAAGTATAGACCCTGACGCCTCCAATTATGAAAGCGCGAAGATTATCTAGAATGTCTGTCCAGAAACCTTAATCTGGATGTTGGTTTATCTCTTAAGCTTGTCAGTTTATTTGATCATGTTAAGTGTCCTAACAGAATAGGGAAAGTGCGACACTGAGATCCGAAGGCGAATTAGCAAGGCGAAAGAAGCATTCAAGAAGTTGAGTAAAGCATTAAGAAACAGGACAATTTCACTAGAAATAAAGAAGAGAGTACTGGATTGCTTTCTGATGTCGGTTCTTCAATATGGCCGTGAATGTTGGACAATATCTTCAAAGGTGAAGGAAACACTTGAAGCAGCTGAAATTTGGTTCTACAGAAGGATGCTGCGAATATCATCGACCGAGTATGTGAACAATGACGAGGTTTTGGAAAGGATGGAACGAAAAGGAAATTAATATCGAGCTTCAGGAAGAGACAACTGAAGTTCCTAGGAGATGCAATGAGGAAAGAAGGCTTGGAGAACCTGATACTAACAGGCCAGATAGAGGGAAAAAGAGATAAAAGAAAGCAGCGGATAACATATTTGAAGGACCTGATCAGGCGGATGACGGTACGAGGGTTGCATGTTGCAACAGGAGAAAGCGTGCTAAGAGCTACCAGGGACAGGGAGATGTGGAAAGCCATGATCGTCTACGACCTGAAAGGACATGGCACATAAAAGAAGAATAGTCACCAGGAAATGCCATATCGATGACGCGACACTTTCATATTTTTGTTTTTTCTTTTCTTTTTTTTCAAATACGGTAGGTATTGCTTAGATAATCTCAAGCATGAGGTCGATTTGTTTGTTGAATTTATGGGCCGTGTCCTTTCAGGACGTAAGTGATCATAGACCGCCACTTACCCACATCCCGTTTTGCTAACAAAACTTTTTTTCTCTTGGTGTTTCTCTTGCACCTGCTCCGTTTTCCACTTGCTCAAGCACATCAAGTATGGCTTGCGTTGTTTTCCCGTTTCTTTTTCTCTCCATCATTAGAACCCTTTCTCATTATGTATCCGAGAAAATTCAGCTCTCTCTTCCAGATGTTAAGTTTCTTTATGTTTCCATTTACATCTTTCCCTTGATCTGCTCTGTGAGTGTCAAATTTTCCAGGCCCTCTATCCACATTATGTGCCATAGAATTTTCAGCTGTCCCTTCTTGGTGTTAAGAAAAAGTTTCTTTTTTGTTTCTATTTTCCTTTTTCCCTCGATCTGCCGTGTGAGTCTCAAAGTTTCCAATCCCTCTTTTCTCATTATGTGCCATAGAAATTTCAGCTGTCGCTTCCTGATGTTAAGCAAAAGTTTCTTTTGTTTCCAGTTTTCTTCTTTCCATCGATCTGCCCTGTGAGTGTCAAATTTTCCAAGCCCTCTTTCCGCATTATGTGCTGTAGAAATTTCGGCTGTCTCTTTCTGATGTTAAATATAAATTTCTTTTTGTATCCATTTACCTCTTTCCCTCGATCTGTCCAGTGAGTGTCAAATTTTCCAAGCCCTCTTTCCTCATTATGTACCATAGAATTTTCAGCTGTCTCTTCGTGATGTTAAGTATAAGTTTGTATTTCTTTGCTTTGCTTGCTTCGATGTTTAGTCAATGGTATCTTCAGCATCCTCCTGTAGAACCAAATTTCTGTTACATCGTGTCTCTCCTTCATCTATTCGTTCATAGTTTATATCTTTTTTTTTTTTTGCTCATTTTAGATTACCATTTCAGCGGGGTTAACATTTCGCATTGAATTTAAGACCATACGTCTTACATAGGCTTCAATTCAAATGAGAACGTAGTATTTATTTGACGAATTGTAGTTGGTAGAGGAATTAATGACCGCTTGGATCCGTTCTCCCAGCTGCTCCACGTAGAACCCGGAACACCGCTTCACTGGGGACTCCGTTCTCTGCGCACCGTAAACAAAACACTGTCTCCCGAACATCAGTGTAGCTTTCACGAATCACCAAAACCTAACTGACTTCCAAACAGAAGTTGGCTCTTTTTATGTGTTTTTGGTCTCGGTCAAGAAACCATAATTTCTCGCATATGAGAGCCTCGCTTTCGCCGATGACTCATGCGCCATGTGATTCCAAAACTGCCTTGAGCTCGTCTCGCGGTTTCATGACGTCTACAAACCCATCTGCAGACAACCCGCCTTCTCTTGCTTCGGCGAGGAATGTCTCCGCCACAGAGAGGCTTGTATTTTTTTGTGCATAGATTCCACGAGCGGTAACGATATAAGTGACATTTATTACCTCTTTGCTATATTTCCGATTTTTTATTGCTATCTATTATAGAAAGCTTGAAAACGTGTCGCACAGTTGATCTAAAACACAACTTCCTGCGTTTATCGTTATTTTCTCGCTACATAATACAATATTTCATCAGCGGGGAAAAATATAGAAATTTACATAATTTCCATCAACGTACATCGAAGAGAGAATTTAACCTTTACCTTCGAGGATTGATGTTAGTCCGGATCTTCAAGGAGCTTATTAGTTCGATCGTACTTGTAGAAACGTTTTGCTTATTACCAACCGTGTCTTTTTGTAAAAACATATTTCTGTTGCTTTGAGTTGCAACTTTGTCTTTGAGAAGATTGTCTAACATTTGCTGTGATTCAGGAGGACAGATATCACGTAACACTTCTGTAATTTTTCCTTGTTTCTAACGGAAAGTTTTTTCTTAATACGTTGCTTAGATTTTGGAATACAACTTTGGCCATCCCAGCACTTCTTCAGATCCAAGTGTCGCACTTCTCGTCCTCTGTTAGAACACTTCCTATGTATCTAAATTTCTGTACATAGATGATTTTAGTAACCCCAGCCTTTAATTTGCATTTTGGATTACTATTTTTTGGTAACTGTCTTGGACCCGGTTAAAGGTCTAGCAAGAACAACGCAAAAACAACCAAACAGGAAAATATTAGTATATATTAAATACGAAAAGAATACAATACTTATAGAAATATATGCTAATTTCCAACCTTATTTCATATATTTTTCAAGCTCTGTAGTAAATTTACTTAAACTGGCAAAATATTCTTACGACACAACGACACTGTTCATGTGAAACTTCGAAATTCAGGACATTTTGAAGATGATGAAGGCCGTTGTTGTAATCTTCGCAGAAAGAACAAACGTTGATCGTATCTACGCAGATTGATTTTGTCACGAAGCAGAAAACAGACTTTAGATTCACGCATTCGTGCAGTATATGAACAAGTCATGAACTACGTGTTAATTAACACCGACGTGTATGCATATTCAGGATTCTGGATAAATACTTTTATATTCTTTAACTGGGGAAAACAGAACAAAGGGAATGCTGTATACCTGTGTATTTCTTAATGCCATAAACGTCACTTTCAGTGGTTTAAACGTGTCTGGGTTATTTCCTGTTTTTATTAAACAACTCAATTGATAAAAACCGGCCTAAATTAAGAACTACTAAATATAAATTGTCTTAACGACAGGAATTGAACCTGAAAAATGTCGATAATGGCCATGTTCATCGTTGATATTATTATAGTTGATGTTCTTATCTATATCAACTATAAAAACGGTCACAATGTACAATACATAAAGCAATCCATAACGTATATTAGTGATATATCTAGACCATAGACGTTGTGTATCGATCTAAGACTTTAACTTTAACCTCCTATCTCCTTATACTTTTCGTTCTACTTTTCTTTCTCTTTCTCTTTTTAAAATTTTTCTATATTTGTCTTTTCCTTTTTTTGTTTTTTGAATGAGCGAGGAACATTTTTTGTAGATTGCCGGTACAAATATCTATTCTCGATATGGGCACGTGAGTGTCTCTATTTGACGATTTTCTGGATGATTTTAAACATTAACTTTTGTATGGTTTTGGGTCTGAGGAGCGGCTGTTTTGCTTAGCTCTGAAATATTTATTATCCATGGACTTGTAGAATATCCAAAAAATTTTTCTAGATTATATATATATATATATATATATTTGCTACTAATTATTACATGAGAACATGCGAAAAACTACTACAAAAGTGTAGATTTTGTTTTGACATTGAAAATATAATGTGTCATCAGGTAGTTAACAATGATAATGATAAGTGATTTTATTTTATCTTTTTGATTATAAGAAAACAAAACTTCTCTTTATTTCTGAAAAATTTTGTATAAGATAAAAGGATTTAATAAAGAATAAAGAAAAGAGAAGAAAAAAGGGAAAAAAAGTGAAGAAAATAAGATGAGAAAACAAGAAAACTCTTTTTAAAGTAAATGTAATGTTAAATTTCCGTCATATTTTTCAATCAAAACAGACGAATTACAATTCTGGTTTATACTTTCACTTTCGTATATTAGTAATATATCTAGACCATAGACGCTATGTGTTGATCTAAGACGTTAATTTTAACCTCCTTTCTACTTATACTTTTCGTTCTCCTTTTCTTTCTCTTTCTCCTTTTAAAATTTTTCTATAATTTTCTTTTTCTTTTTTGTTTTATGAATGAGCGAGGAAAATTTTTTGTAGATTGCCGTTACAAATATCTATTCTTGATATGGGCACGTGAGTGTCTATATGTGACGATTCTCTGGATGATTTTAAACATTAACTGTTGTATGGTTTTGGGTCTGAGGAGCGGCTATTTTAGCTGCGAAATATCTGTTTGTAGAATATTCAAAATATTTTTCATATATATATATATCAGACAATCGCTTTTACTCCTCCCCCCCATTAGCATGGATCAGGCTAGTCTTCTTGAAAGTAAAACACTGTGCCTCCTCGGGTTAACTATAATATATATATATATATATATATATATATATATATATATATAATCCATAGCTAAATTCAGAATAATAAGTTGATTCCACAACAGTTTCGAAACGTTCGAAAGAATGAGGAATGATTCAAAAGTAAGGAAATTGGGTGACGTACGATTTGAAACCGAGAGATACGGAACGGCATCTTGTCACGAGCGAACAACTGCTTCAACATCAAAAAAGAAAGATTTTTGCATCATATTGTGACCGGCGTTGAAAAGTGGATACACTACGATAACGCTAAGTGTAGAAGATCCTGGGTTAGGCTCGTCAATGCGTCAACATCGACGGCAAAGCTGAATATGCATAGTTTTAAGCTTCTGCTCTGCATTTGGTGAGATCAGCTGGGTATAGTATATTATTACCTGCTCAAATCACCACGGGGAATCGCTATCGTCTGCAATTAATGCTTTTGCGCCGAGCATTGAAATAAAATGGCCTCTATACGAGCCGGGTCATAACAAAGTGAACAAAGTGCAAAGATTGGTGTAAATATTTCAAAAATAATAATTTTTGATGTTGAAGTTAAAGAACGCCCTAGTACACTGAAAAAAGTTGAAGGTGAAGGATTGCAGGCATTACTTTATAGAGACTCATGTCAGGCTCAAGGTAAACTTGCTGAATCATTAGAAGTTGATCACACAACAGTTTCGACACGATTGAAAGCGTGCGGAATTATTCAAAAGTATAGACATTTGGGTGCCGTACGATTTGAAGCTGAGGGACGTCGAACGGCGTCTTGTCACGTGTGAACAGCTGCTTCAACATCAAAAAAGAAAGTTGTATTTTTTTTCTTTGCATCGTTTCGTGACCGACGTTGAAAAGTGGATACACTACGATAACTCTAAGTGTAGAAGATCCTGGGTTAGGCTCGTCAATGCGTCAACATCGGCGGCAAAGCTGAATATGCATGGTTTTAAGCTTCTGCTCTGCATTTGGTGAGATCAGCTGGGTATAGTATATTATTACCTCTTCAAACCACCACGGGGGATCGCTGTCGTCTGCAATTAAAGCTTTTGCGCCGAACATTGAAATAAAATGTCCTCTATACGAGCAGGAGGAACGACAAAGTGATTTTGAAACATGACAACTTTAGGCCATATTTTGGAAAACGGGGAAAAACCTACTTGGAAAAGCTTACATCGGAAGACCTAATCAACCCGCCGTATTTACCAGACCGTCCAATTATCACTTGCCAAATAACTAGTCGACTTATGGTTACCTGCAAAAGACGCGTCGTTTTTCCGATGTTGGATTCCAATGCTACCAGAAAGATGCGAAACGTAGTGGCAGGCGTTTGACAATAATTTTAGTGACATTTTTC
>JBBBDQ010000285.1:872500-1112500 GCA_037127315.1 Ascarosepion bandense | reverse complement strand
TCCTGAAGAAGACAAGTGCTTAAAAATGATGAATCATTGTGAATATGACTATAAAAATGAAGACGACAGTCTAAACAATGTAAATAGTGTATATGTTTTTAAATATTTATGTACACTACCGGCCATGGCCGTATCTGACTACCCGGCACACGGGGCACGGGTCCGGGGCGATCCGTGCAATCATAGTGAAATCCGGGCAAGAAAAAATGTCTTCGTCAGAAATCAAACTAAACAATTGACGAAGAAAGAAAGAAAGAAAGAAAGAAAGAAAAACGAAAAAAACATCCGAATGAACGCAGTAAAACTCTGTTTGTTTTGTTTATTAATTTTGGGAGAAAAGACTGGTTATACTCAGAAAGTCCGAACCCGATTTCCTGCTTTCGTTCACGTTCTATGCCTAATTTTCATTGGAATAGCCGAAAAAATCCGCAAAATTCATAGTTTCTGGAAACGGATGACACTGATGACGTCATCACATTGTCAACTAATAAATCCGCGCAATTTTCTTTGTGCCCGGTGTTTTTTTAGCATCAGCTACGGCCCTGCACCGGTCATAACTATTAGGCTATCCCAGTGTTTTAAAAAATAATGTATTTCATAGAAGTTTTTAGTATTTATTGCCAAGTGAATAATTCTAAATGAAAATAGAATGGTTCTTTGTTAATACTGCACAATGACATGTGCATCAAATGAATTTATAAATATTTAATAATTACCTATATTCCAGTTTCATTAATGAAAGAATGAAGAAAATTTGGGGTGATTCGGACGAGTTCATTTTTGCTTCCTTGCCTTGTAAATTTTGCAAAGTTAATAATAACAAAAGAACCATTCTATTTTCATTTAGAATTATCCACTTAAAAATAGTATGGAATACATAAAATCTACAGGGTGCGATGAGTAAATTGTCGCCATTTGCTTAGTAAAATTTTGCAAGTAATAACAAAAGAACCATTCTATTTTCATTTAGAATTATCCACTTGTCAATAAATACTAAACTTAGTATGAAATACATCATTTCTTTTAAAAAGACTGGGGTTGCCTAATAATTATGGCTGGTAGTGTATATATATATATATATATATATATATATGTATATATATATATAATAAAGAAGTATTCATATAGATACGAATATGTGTGCCTTAAAAGTTTGAAATAGATAGGACAATATGAATAAAAACAAAAGAAGCACTTATGTTAACCGACGTGTTTCATCCTCATAGGGACTTTAGGAAGGCAAATGTACGAATTTTATATTGTATTTATAGACAAGATTAAAAATGGTTATGGTTTTTTAAAGTTGTTTCCTATAGGGGTGCTCATTAATATTCAGTAGGTTAGCGGAAAATTTCAGGTAAGTTCATTGACGTTATATGATTTGAATATACATGAGGTTGTGGATTTGACCGTTTACACTTATTTATTTTTTTTAATTTGTGATCATTCTTTCCTATGTCTCTTTTCTTGAAAAGTGGGGCAACATTTGCAAGTTTTACGAGAGGGAATCTGCTAGAAATTTGTATGAATACTACCCAGGATGGGTTAAGGACACAGAACCTGTAACAAATTTATATGACGTTACAATAAACAGAGCCATAACAATCAAATTTAATCGAGCATATATCGTGAGCAAGGAAAAAAAAATGTTTATTCTTATTGACATAGTCTCTACAGACTATTAAAAACAACTACAAAACTACAAAGAACCTTGAAGGGTTAAATAAAAAAAAATGTTGTGATGAGGGCATCAGAAATTCCATTGTATCCCTGAGTTAAATTGAAAACTGTTCTGATAGATATATTGAAGAGATCGCTGGCAGCCCATGCTTTTGTGGGGGATTTTGGTATTTGCTGGGTTGTATGCGCTTCCGTATTTTACGGGTCTGGCTCTCAGATTATTTCCCCCACAAATACAACACTCTGTTTTACAATCGCGCAAAGTGAAAGGAACAATTTAAAACGGACATTAAACAACAAACAATTTATTATGTGAAAAATAAAATGGTACGTGGAAACAAATAAAATACATGATGCGAAAATTGCCTTTGGGAAAGTGGAACTTGGCAAGAAGTTGAATTTGTTCAAAGATGTGTATAAGTTTACATTAGCAGAGTCCGTAAATAAGTTTTTCCTACTTACATTTAGTTCAATTTCAGGTGGCGACAGTGTGTCGCGTTGCTGAATGAAAGTTCGCCAGTTTTTCCTTTTCAAAGTCCTAGGAGCTAGGTCATGAACTTTTGGCGTGGAAGAAATGACTTGGCCGGACAAAGTATCGGTGGCATGCGTACTTAATGGCTAGCTTGGTGACTGAACTTTTTTTCTCTAACTGTGTGTATTATATACATTAATAGGGGATCAACTAATCTTCCTAACATTATGGTGTGAAAACATTTATTGACCAATCAGATTTATTATTTTACTATTTTGTTTTGGGGCCTAAATATTTTTGTGTTAATTTACTTCCAAGCCTATTTTTCTAGAATGTTCTTATTCTAAGTTTTTAGCTGATTGGTTGAGAAATATAAAAATGTAATCTAAATTCTACTGCTGTTTTGATCCAATTTTTCTAGAATGTTCTATTGTGTTTTCCTGTTGCTTATTTTAATAGAAAAAAAATATGTATCCCATACTTTAACGATATACAAAAAAAATGTTCTCACAAGTACTGCCTAACCCTTTTGAAGCAAAAGATACACGATAGAGATATAAATTTCCGACTGAGGTGAGATTTTGCAAAACAAAAAATAAACAAACAAAAAATAATTCTAGCAACAGTCAATGTGAATGCAATGGTCATGCTATAAAATCCCTCTTACTGCATTTACTTTTTGCACATGCGCACTAATCTGTCTTTTTATTGGCCACCAAGTTGCGCAATGTCTTCAAAAAAAGTCTCTCAAAATATTCAAAATAGTTGGTCAATTTTGACAGACAACGTTTTTCAAATTAATACCTAATTTCTGAAATAAATGTCGCAAGCCTAAAGATTCTTTTAACATTAAAAGAGATAATTAAAAAAGGAACATATATATATATATATATATATATATATAGTAAACTAAATCTAAAAACGAGCCAACACCGACCGCGGTTTCACACAACGGATCGTCAGGGCCAGACGATCCGTTGTGTGAAACCGCGGTCGGTGTTGGCTCGTTTTTAGATTTAGTTTACTGCATGTTTTGCTCTACTTTCGTAGAGAGCACTTTACTGTTAAGGTTTTCGTCTTGGTTTTTTTTTCTTTCAAACAAGCACTTGACGCATTTTCTTGTGCTTGTGTTTCTTGTGTTTCCTTTTTTTTTCTTCCCCTTTATTCAACCTACGAGGTAGTCCTTGTTGGGTTATTGACGATTTAATTTACTAGTAAGTTAGCATTGGTTTTTCGGACATTAGTCTATAATAATTAGTGCTGCTTTATTGTAATTACGTATATATATATATATATATATATATATATATATATATATATATATACAAAAAACAGATACTGTACAAACATGAAACAGAAAAATATCACACTCAGCACACAAACATAAATACACACAAGAACACAAACGTTTAATATTGGCCTAATTTTTGAAGCGTTTCCATATATTAACCCTGTAAAAAAAGGTCAACAGCACAGTAAAAAGGAAGTCAAACCAAAATGATAAGATGTCACCTCGCTATAAAGCTATTAAGCAGACATTAACTTATTCATGCTAAAACGAAGTCAACACAACAAAAAGTATTTAACCACCTGCAGACACTACAGCAGACTAAAAAAATGTCAGTACAACAAAAGCAATAAATAGCTATTAACCACCTGTAGAATCACTCACATACATAGATATTAAATTACAGCAATCCCCATTTTCAAAAGAAAAAGTATCAAGAAACAGCAGCAGAAACAAAAATTTTGAAGAGTGAAGACTTTACAATAATGCCTTCACGAAACTTCATAGTCAATATCGATCTAATCAGTTAAGACAAACTTCTCAACATTAATTCTCTCTCTGTCTCTCTCTCTCTCTCTCTCTATATATATATATATATATATATATAGCTGATCATTTTCTAAACATATACTCATAAATATAACAGACAATGAATATCTATTATGTTTAATTGTGTGCCGTTCTAAGCATCGTATTATGACTTTAATTTCAGGTGAAAATAAAGACAAAAATATATTATGGTGGACGGCTTTATTTTAACGCCCTTGTAACCTCTCAGAAGATGGTTCTTGTGAGAGATAAGCTTAGAACCAGCATAATAAAAAATTATACAAATGTTGGACTATTTTCTTTTTTTTTTCATCTGAAATAAAGCCAAATTACGATGTTTAGAACGGATCATGATTAAACTTAATAGACATTCATTGTCCGTTATATATTCGGCGTAATACATACAAATGGGTTAACAATTCACTGTTCATCGTGATGTATTTTTATTATAAAGATTTTGATATTTGGTAGAGCAATATCTTTAGTCATATTATTAATATAAGTGTTTGTATAATTGTTTAGTGCAACACAAGAGCTAACGAGTTTCAGTCCTGCTTGTTAGTCCCTCGTCAGGCAGTGAACTATTTCTTCTGTTAGGAATTAGAGCACTAGCTTGCTTAAAGATCAGAACGATGTTCAGAAATAATAATAGAATGAGCATAATTATTTTGTATACACCCTCATTTAACAAAATGGTTTGTACTAATTTAGGGTATAAATTCCTCAAATTGATTAAGAAACACTTCCCTTGAAATAATCCCATTTGCAAGATTTTTAACAGAAATACTCTTAACTAATGTTATAGCTGTATGGATAACATCTTTAAAAATCATTAAAAACATTATATAATTTTAAATCAATATAACAAGCTAAGTAATCAACACCATCCTAAAAAGAGTACGCTTAATGATACCAATGCTTGCATCACAATTCAGTGGAATAACTATTACAACATGAGATGAATGTCTGACTCTGTAGTCTACCAATGCACTATTTCTACGATAGAAAAGCCTAACAGTAAAAAGATTTACACTGGGAGTACCAAGAATCTGTTAAACACTCGTTATTTTCAACAACTTTTTTTTCTTTTAATAATAAGGCATATCGCAATAACACTTCACCTTTCCCATAATCAGTCATTTAAGTGCCATATGTGATACACACTTTGGGACATGACTGACTGGGTAGAAGATTATCCCACAGTAGGTTGTCATTGCTTTCTATGGTAGACTTGTTGCCAGCCAAGGTTATAGAACCTGTCCTGCCATTTAACTTATAGCAGAAGGGAGAAGGGATAGATTATATTACATTATCATATTAAGTATAATTAGTGGGGGATCAGTTTATTACTTAATAACATTAGAAAACCGATCCTCCGCTTTATGCCAAGTACAAATTTTAATTATGTTTCCAACTATTATATTCAGTCAGTCAGTTAAGTGTCATACGTGATACACACTTTGAGCGATCATGTCTCGAAAGAGACATAACTGACTGGGCAGAAGATTAACCGCAGTAGGTTGCTATTGCTTTATGCTATAGACTGGTTGCCAGTCAATACTATATAACCCAATATCTCCTATTATTTAACCCATAAATGGAGGAAAGGGGCGTATTAATACCTTTCTTACGGGTATTTGTAAGTAAGTGAATGAAAGGAATTCAACTGGAATTAGAACTCGGCACCCCGATTTGTCGTTCCGAGTTGAAAATCCTCAGCACCAAAACGCACATCCCTTTTCCCATACAATTGGCAATTAAAAGAATCAGTTAAACCCCTACCGTAAAATGAAAAATACTTTTAAAAAATGGTATTTGTAAATCTGTAGTGTAGGGGTGCGTGTTCTTTGTACGTCGGGAGTCACCAGTGTAGAGTAGAGAGCTGGTTAATGTTTCTTGGGAAAGTTAAGGTATCAAGAGTTTGTATAATTTTCTACTAGTAATTGCTGATACAAATAAGGAGAAAGAGAAAGAGAACAAGGTGCGACCTGGCCTTATCTCCGGGTCGATTTGAAGTTGGTTATATTTTAGATGTGTGTCAGCAAACCGCCTCCCGTGACTGACCACCGTGACTGGTTAGAGACAATACTTAAATATTGAATCCAGTTACGTGGAGTGGCTTCCAGAATGATTTTTTCCTTTAGCTGCGGAAAAACCGTTTCTCTGACATATTTTGAATTTTGCGATTTGATGACCAATCAGGATCCAGAGTTCCGATACAAATCTTTACATGAGCCATATTTTCTGTATTTGCAAGGAAAAATCAAATTATTAAATTCACTAAATTAAACCTGTTAAACAAACGCAATGAACTAATTTCCATCTGCCATCATCGTCTTAGATATACGCTAAAGTATTTTTTACGATAATATAACCAGATTCCATAATCAAAATCCTACTCCTTCCATTAATATATTGACTCTACCATCCTCGCGTAATTACTCTATTTAAACTAACAAACATATTACCTACGATGTCGTCTAAAAATGTTTCGCGTACCATATATTTCAATACATCTCCGTTCTTAATAGCAACAACACCCGTTTAAGTGAGATAAAACAGAATAATATTAATAAATAAATTTGCAACAGTTCCACAAGCACATTTGATAAAATGTCATAATGCAATTGTATACACTCATAACTGAAAACAAAATATCTAACATTTCACGACATCTAAATTCTCTCTCACTCATCTATAAACCCTAAATTAATTCCCCTATCCATCAGTGATTTACTTTCTATTGGTTAGCATTAGTCGAACACTTTGTATTCCAGCTTTGACTTAATTGACTGGATATGGTAACAACGGTGTGTTTTCAAACTTTTTGACGGCAAACTGCATCTGACAGCACGGCCTCTGATTGGGAAATTGTGAGGAGCATGTAACCACCTCTTAATTGCTGTTGTTCCCAGGTCCACCCTGACCCGGAATGGTAGCGCCTGTCAGGGTCCCAGCTATGAGCAAATAGTTAACCCCTCTCCAAACTTGGGTCAAAACAATATGAAAGTATAAAAATATATTTTTATAGAAATATATACATAAAAAAGGTCAGTCAGTCAGTTAAGTGCCATCCGAGATACACGCTTGGGCGATCATGTCTCGAAAGAGACATGACTGACTAGGCAGAAGATTATCCCGCAGTAGGTTGCCATTGCTTTCTGCGGTAGACTGGTTGCCAGCCAAGGCTATAGAACCCAATCTCTCCTGTTATTTAACGCATAACTGAATAGACGGATTAATACCTTTCCCAAGGGTATTTGCGCGTAAGTGAATGCAATGAATTCAACTGGAATTCGAACTCGGCTCCCCGATTTCTTGTTCCGAGCCGATATCCACTGCACTACAACGTGCATCCATATAAAAATAGACTTTTATAGAAAAATATACATTTTTGAAGGAAAAATTTTACCAACATTTTTAAAGAAAAAATAATTATTCTCAGAAAAACATTTTGAATACAAAACTAGAAGACATCTTCAGTTTTCTAAAATAAAAAAAAAGAATAAAAACAAAAAATTTTCATTAAAATCGGACTAAATTAAACTTCTCACTATAACTGAACATTAAAAAATACCTTTAATACCCTACTTTTTGGCATTAGATAACCCACAGAGGTGTTGATATGCCATTAAGCAAAACTCAAACTCTAAATTGTTAAATCTATATATATATTAATTCCTAACAGAAACATATTTCACTACCTGATGAGGAACAAACAATTAGTACAAAAACAAAATAGCTCATGTCTTGCAGTAAACAATGTTTTTTTTTTATTATTATAAACCCTTATAGTAATAATAATAATATATATATATAAAGGGGCGCTTTAAGAATGGTTAAACGAAAATATAAAAGAATGGTTAAAGGAAATATAATTTATCGTCATCACATATTCCTTTATTAACATTTACAAACCACTCCCGACACAGTCATATTTCTTTGATAATATTTTAGAATATTTTATACAATTTGGTACAATTACATACACACAAATTATTTCTTCACCAAATGTATCTTTCAAACTCTGCTCAGCCAAGCAATGATGTACGATTTCATGAAGAGACGAAGGATAATTTCTGATTAGAAATGGAAGAAGCATTTCAGCGTGATAACGAGGGGGTGCATAAAATGTGGGTGACTGAAAAGGGCAGCTGGGGGCATCTAAATGGTACACTGGTCGTTGGATATTTATACTCGCGAGCTGTCAGTCTTTCTATCTCCACAGCAAAGTTAGCCGACCAGAGGAACTCTTGTCAAATGCGAAATGGCGTTTAAGGCCGTTTGGTTGATGTAAACAGAAGCCGACGATCCTTTCTCTCCGACGTCTTCCGTTCTGTGTCTCCTAATTCGTCGTTACTTTCTCCCGAGTACCGCGTAGCTCTTGTCATTTCGGACAAATGAGTCGTCCGTCGCCCATTCCAGTCTGAACTCGCATCAAGGAAACCGAGCAGTCTGGATGTAGTTGCCGCGGTTTGGGTTTGGCGAGGTTCTTCTTATAGAATTTCGAATAGTGCTCTGATTTGACTGTTTCAAAGTTCTAAATTTGAGAATGGAAGATTCGGGAAGCAGGTTAAAATGATTGGGGAGAGAACTGGGCAGTAAGAAAGAAAAGACACAGAAGAAATCATTTTACAAAAGAATGTTTGGGTGAAGATGAGAAAATTTTAAACTGAGTATGAAAAAGAATAAAAAAAAAAAGAGAAAAAACTTGAAAAAAACTGCATACAAAATTATACAAGATATGTGTCGATAAATTCAGTAAATAAAAATAAAATAAAATAAATAGTATAAATCTATCTAGCCCCAGAGGAAAAATTTAGGACAATAAATTAATGGTATAAAAAAGACAATTAAGTATGACATTCATATTGGGATGTGAGCATTTCACTACAGTATATATATATATATATATATATATATATATATATATATATATATATATATATAATGTTGAGTTATATAATGTCTGGCGCCATGATTTTTACTTTTTCAGTAACTTTACTGATAAAAGGCATTTTGATAAGCATTTTTTATCGTATAGCAGCGTAGAGTGTTTATAGTTTTAATGCAAAGAATTTGTTACTTTAACTGAGCAGCTTCATACCGACTTATAAAATTTTGTGACGACACTGTTATGCGGTCCTCACTAATCCGGACTCGTTTTCTTGCTCAGATAATTTTTCGACACACCCATGATTAGTGAAGTTATCATAACGGTGTCTAACGAAGCTTCGAAGTCGACAACAACCTGCTTAGTTAAAGTCACAAATTCTTTTCACTAAATTATATATATATATATATATATATATATATATATATATTTTAATTCAGATACTTCAATCCAAGGGAAAAAAGCAGGAAGGTAAATTCCAAAAAAACCGATCCTAATTAATATTAAAAATTTATTTTAATATTAAAAAATGATACAGGAAGAGAGCTCCATGTAATAAAATATAACAGAGCAAATATATATTAAAAAAGGATTAATTCAAAGATGTTGAATGGCCATTTCGATATGAAGATCCCCACGGGGGACGACACATCACCTCAGCAACAGAAAATAAACAGAGTTTCTGAAAGGTTTTTTCTGTTGCTGAGGTGATGTGTCGTCCCCCGTGGGGATCTTCATATCGAAATGGCCATTCAACATCTTTGAATTAATCCTTTTTTAATATATATATATATATATATATATTTGTGTATTTAGGCAGTAGATTTTCTTTTAAACATGTCAGATCAAATAAACTGCAAATATTGTGTCCGCTTATTTTTAATAAAATCCGTTCATACACACGGATAATCTTTCGCCTATTGTAATTAAAAAATGTCAAAAATAAGCTGTAACGTTGACAAATGTTACTACCATTCATTTCTCAAATTTCTCATGTAGTTTCAATCTCCTTCCGAGATCATCTTCAGTGGCTTGAGTTATGGTAACAAAAAATAAACGCAAGTTCAAGAGATGATTTAATGCTGTATTTGTCAGGTATGTATTGTGTAATTTAATGGTTAAGCGTTTTAGTTAATTGGTATATAGGAGTGGGTATCTGTGATATCATAGAGCAAAGTGGAAAGTTAGGCAATTAATATATATATATATATATATATATATATATATATATATATATATATATATAGTGTGTTCAGTTTTGATAGGTTTTGGTGCCAAAACTGTTGCATTTTCAGGGCGATTACTAATAAGCGGTACATTGACTAGAAGGTTTTTTATCTCAAAGTGCTCAATATTGGATTGGAGTTAGTGCGTCGCGAGTTTTAGTGCAAAGAATTTCCCACTTAAACTGACGAAGCCCTTTATTAAATAGGAATGCAAACTGGGACTCAACAGAAAGAAAATACAGCACCCACGAGTGAAGAGATCTAAAGATGTTTTCTCGAAACTTCGAAGTTGGCATTCTTCTTCTTCTTCTTCTTCTTCTTCTTCTATGTGCTTTGGTTTTTCAGGACGTAGGTGATCATGGCCTTCCACGCCTCCCTATCCCTGGTGTCTCTTAGCACACTTTCGCTTGTAACATATCGCAACCCCCGTTCTATCACCCACCAGCTGAGGACCTTCAAATATCTTATCCGCTGTTTTCCTCTGTCTCTTTTTCCCTCTATCAGGCCTATCAAGCCCTCCTTCCTCATTGCATGTCCCAGAAACTTTAGTTGTTTCTTCCTGATGTTCAATATAAATTTCCTTTTCGTTTCCATCTTTCCAACACTTCATTATTGCTCACGTGCTTGGTCCATAATATCCGCAGCATCCTTCTGTAGAACCACATTTCAGTTGCTTCAAGTTTTTTCTTCATCTTTGATGATATTGTCCAACATTCACCGCCATATTGAAGAACTGACATCACATAGCAATCCAGTACTCTCTTCTTTGTTTCTAGTGAAAGTTTCCTGTCTCTTAATACTCTACTCAGCTCTTGAAATGCATCTTTGTACTTTTGGATCTCAGGAATATAAATATATAGTAACTGCTGTGATCACAAATGAGGGATCAGTTTATATATTGTTTGCAATATGGAACTGATCCCCCACTTCATATCCAGTATGCTTCTGCAGGACCACATTTCAGTTGCTTCAAGTTTTTTCTTCATCTTTGATGATATTGTCCAACATTCACCGCCATATTGAAGAACTGACATCACATAGCAATCCAGTACTCTCTTCTTTGTTTCTAGTGAAAGTTTCCTGTGCCTTAATACTTTACTTAGCTTCTGGAACTCGTGGTTCGCCATGTCATGCGGATCTCTGTGCCGCACTTTCCGTCTTTTGTTAGAACACCTGCCAGGTATTTAAATTTTTATGCTTGCTTGATTTTAGTATCACCCACCTGTATTTGGTATTTTGGGCAGCTCTTTTTGGTGACATAAATTCTTTGCATTATATATGAAGATAATTTACATGGAACAGAATGGTTACAAAACGAAGACTAGAGATTTCTATTCGCAATAATTGTCATTTCGATTTGTAAGACGTACAAATAACAAATGTTCAAAATTCCACACCTACTTATCGAAACTTATTTATAAATGGTACTTTGTCTGTGCGTGTGTCTGTGCGTGTGTCTGTGTGTGTGTGTCTGTTGCCTATGGACTCCAAAACGGCCAAACAGATTTTTTTTGAAAATTTACACAGTTGTACTATAAGCGTCTGCGAGTGTTCTTAGCTAGGTTTTGTGTCGAAGTACCCCCGATAAATATCGAAAATCGATAATCTCAAAAATCGGGTTATAGAAGGAGTGATCCACTTTTAATCAAATTTGATACACTCATAGACAAAGACAGAAGAAAGTTCAGAAGTTTCAAGGTTGCAGTTCTTACAATAGTGCATAAAATCGATAATATATATATATATATATATATATATATATATATATATATATAAACGGCAAGATGTCTGTGTGTGTGTGTCTGTTTATCTGCCTGTATGTCTGTATTTTTTTCAGCCCTTTTATTTTAGTTTTTGCTTCGGGTTTGGCTCTAAGTAGGTATAATTGTAGTTCTTAGTCTCAGTCATGATACCATTTGCTCAGAGGACTTATTTAGCCTTCAAAATTCAGTTAAACGACGAAAAATCTTATTTGAAATCGATACCAGGAAATCAAAATTTGACTTACATCCATTTATTTTTCTTTCAGTCTACAGTTTCACGTTAACTGGAAACAACTATTGCTTTTTAATCTTTCGTGCCAACGTCCAAAAAATCTGAGCTCCAGGACCATGGATTAGTTTTAAAGCTTTCATTGCACCCGAGCAACGCCGGGCTATACTGCTAGTACAAGAAAAGCGGGATTCCTTTTTATTTTCTTTTGTACAGCAAGAACAATAAAAGAGACGAATTCTATCGCTCAGGCCTTTTTTATCTATCATTGATTACAGAAAACAACATTTTATTGCTATTTTCTATATATTTCGACCAGAAAAATATTATTCTTTTATTATATTGGAGAAAAACAAAAGAACAGAGTATACATTTTCTTCTCATATGTATTGCCTCTCTGTCAATCCTATCATTGTTTACTTTGTGTTTATAAAGAATTAACTAATTTGAAGAAATATTGAATGTTTTAAGCTGAACTCTTTCATGTTTATTACTGAATGATGATACAACAGAATTATAAAACTTACGTCAAAACTTTATTGAAAATTTTTAAAATTATCTCTGTCAGCTGTCCGTGCAAATTTTACATCTATTCTTATCGCTGCAGAACACATTTTGATGTATTTCAGAATTTAACTTCTGCATTGCTAACTGAATGCGTTCTTTCAACTCAGCTAAATTATTGATCTTTTGGCGATAAACCATTGTGTTCCCGATACCCCCATGCAAAGAAATCCAGTGGGTGGAGTCAACAAAGATTTTCCGACTGGATTTAAAAGGTTCATGCTCTGTAGAGACAAAAGGGAAATCTGGCTTGTTCAGGTTTACTTTTAACTGAGACTCCTTTTATGGTCAACATTGTGTATATCTTTCCACGAGTGTAAATTAAATTTCTGTTTTCGGTTTTTCCACTGTCAATAGGACCCAATAAACGCCGAAATATAACATGAGAATTCTTCGAACAAACCAACCTAATTTATGAAGACAGAAGATTAATAGCAGCTGTATCTCTCAGAAAGAAACAAACACAGTAGAAAAGTTAAACCAGTTCACCAAGAAGAGAAACCTTTTTCCAGAATGGACCTTAAAATGCAGACAAGATTCAGCTAGATATCGATCCATTAGATTTGCGGTATTCTGGTTGCCAACCAAGGCTATTGAACCCAACGTGTACTGTTGTTTGAACCCATATCTAGATGGAGAAACGAGAGATTCATAATTTAACCAAAGTTATTTGCACGTATGTGAATGCTACGAATTAAGTCGTATTCGTTTCTCCGATTTCTCGTTCCGATCTGATATCCACTGCATCTGAACGCATTTCAGTATATATATATATATAAAGACGAAAGCTGATGAAGGTTCGCCTGAAATAGGGCTAAACTTCACCGTGGAATAATGTATCTGTCTTAATTTTTACATATATTTGCTATATATATATTTATATACATATATATTTAGAGATTTCCTAGAGAGTTATTCTTCCACTTTATATACAGGATACTCCTTTGGATTTAATCTATATCTACACCGCATTTATATATATATATATATATATATAGATATAGATATATATATATATATATATATATATATATATATATATATATATATATATATATTATATATATATATATATAATATATATATATATATATATATATATATATATATATATATATATATATATATATATATATATATATATATATATATATATATATATATATAATATATATATATATATATATATATATATATATATCTATAATTCTACCTCTATATATATATATACAGAGGTAGAATTATTAAAACATAATTATCAAGTTATGAAAATATAATTATCAAATTATTAAAATATAATAATCAAATAAATAAAATAAAATTATCAAATTCTTAAAATATTAAAATTATTAAAATATAATTATCAAATTATTAACATATAATTATCAAAATATGAAAATATAATTATCAAATTATTAAAATATAATTATCAGACAATGAAAATATAATTATCAAATTATGAAAAATATAATTATCAAATTATGAAAATATAATTATCAAATAAATAAAATATAATTATCAAATTATTAAAAAATAAAATTATCAAAATATAAAAATACAATTATCAAATAAATAAAATACTATTATCAACTTATTAAAATATAATTATCAAAATATCAAAATACAATTATCAAATTATTAAAATATAATTATCAATTATAAGACAATTATCAAATTATGAAATTATAATTAACAAATTATGAAATTATAATTACCTAAATAAAATATAAGTATAAAACTATTAAAACATTATTATCAAATTATGAAAATACAATTTTCAAATTATTAAAATATAAATATCAAATTACCAAATTTTTAAAATATAATTAACAAATTCAAATATAATTATCAAATTCTTAAAATAATTATCAAATTAAGAAAAAATCAAATTATGAAAATGTAATTATCAAATAAATAAAATATAATTATAAAAATATGAAAATACAATTATCAAAATATGAAAATATAATTATCAAATTCCTAAAATATAATTATCTAATAAACAAAAATATAATTATCTAATTCTTAAAATGTAATTATCAAATTATGAAAATATGAAAATGTAAGTATCAATAATTTAATTATATAATTATATAGAATTAATAAATTATGATTATCAAATTATAATTATAAAATTTATAAAATATAATTATCGAATATATAAAATATAATTACCGAATTAGTAAAATATAATAATCAAATTAATAAAATATAATTATCAAATTAATGAAATGTAATTATCAATTTGTGAAAATACAAATTATCAAATTAATGAATTATAATTACCGAATTATTAAATTATTATTTATTTCAAATTAATAAATTATAATTAACGAATTAATTAAATTATATTTATCAAATTAATAAATTGTAATTATCAAATTAATAAATTATAATTATCAAATTAATAATTTATGATTATCAAATCAATTAAATATAATTATCAAATAATTTAATTATATTTATCAAATTAATAAATTATAATTATCAAATAATTAAATTATATTTATCAAATTAATAAATTATAATTATCAAATAATTAAATTATATTTATCAAATTAATAAATTGTAATTATCAAATTAATAAATTGTAATTATCAAATTAATAAATTGTAATTATCAAATTAATAATTTATAATTATCAAATCAATTAAATTATAATTATCAAATCTATAAATTATAATTATCAAATAATTAAATTATATTTATCAAATTAATAAATTATAATTATCAAATAATTAAATTATATTTATCAAATTAATAAAGTAATTATCAAATTAATAAATTGTAATTATCAAATTAATAATTTATAATTATCAAATCAATAAATTATAATTATCAAATCTATAAATTATAATTATCAAATCAATAAATTATAATTATCAAATTAAATTAAATTATAATTATTAAATTATAATTATCGAACTATGAAAATATAATTATCAATTTCTGAAAATACAAATTATCAATTTATGAAAATATACTTATCGAATTATTAAAATATATTTATTTAAATAATAAATTATAATTATCAAATTGATAAAATGTAATTACTAAATTATTAAAATATAATTATCAACTTAAAAATTATAATTATCAAATTGAAAATTTTAATTATCAAATTAGGAATTATAATTATCAAAAAATATAATTATCAAATTATAAAAATATAATTATCTAATTATTAAAACATATTTAATAAATTATGTTTATCAAATTATGAAAATATAATTATCACATTATGAAAATATAATTATCAAACTATGAAAATATAATTATCAAATTATTAAAATATAATTAACAAATTTTTAAAATATAATTATCAAATTATTAAAATATAATCATCAAATAATGAAAATATGATTATCAAATTAAGAACAGATAATTATCAAATTATTAAAATATCAAAATAATTAATAAAATATCAAAATGTAATAATTAATAAAATATCAAAATTATAAAATATAATTATAATAAAATATCATATTAATAAAACATAATTATCAAATTAATAAAATATAATTATCAAACAATTTAAATATAATTATCAAATTATGAAAATATAATTATCAAATTATGAACATATAATTATCAAATTACTAAAATATAATTATCTAATTACTAAAATATAATTATCAAATTATTAAAATATAATTAAGCAGTTATTAAAATATAATTACCAAATCAATAAAATATAACTATCAAATTAATAAAATACAATTACCAAATTAATAAAATATAATTATCAAATTTTATTCTCAAAATATTTTTATATATAATAATATAAGTATCAAAATATAAAAATATAATGTGATAATTATATATATATATATATTCTATGAGTTGTGTAATCAGCTGTAATCTATCCAAATTTAAGTCTTTTAGACTTCTGCTATCTTATATCTTTTATTAGTTTTGGGCACCAGCGCAGGGCAATCTTTTCAAATAAGGAAACTTCAGCAATTTATTAACTATTAGTCCGTGGTGGACTACACAGGGTCAGCGATATTTTAATCATAAAATACCGAAATGTTTTATTTGTTACCGGAAATCAAATTGTAATTGAAACATTGACGTTTATAGCCCTTACAAGAAGTTAAAAAAAGATTTTCATCTCAGATTATAAATATTGGCCGCCTTCGTTTTTTCTTTTGCATATCTAGTTAGCGTATCAAAAATATAATTATCAAATTATTAAAATATAACTACCAAATTAATAAAATATAATTATGAAAATATTAAAATATAATTATCATATTATTAAAATATCAACATATCCGTCAGCATTGGCTACCTTGCTAGTTAGAATTGGCTCTCGCTCTCAGTATGAAACTAAAGAACAGATTTCCCCAGTCGGGTTGTTCCGGTCTTCGAGTAAAATTCTGAAACAGGTGTGTTTGACCACTGGAGATCTCAACATCGTAGTAGAACCTCCCCTTTGCACACAATTTGTAGCAAAGGGGTATGTAACTGGCCCCTCCACTATCTATAGATCTGCTTTTAGTATTTGGCGCTATATTAAACCATCTTATTATACGACTTAGTTCGATATGTAGACAAATAGCAAAGACATTTAGATATATTGTTTTCCGACAAGAGAGAATATAAACTTAAACGTCTTAGGTATTGTAAACCTAGGATGTGAATTGTGGTGCAGAGGATATCGGCTCGGAACGAGAAACCGGGGAGCCGAGTTCGAATTCCAGTTGAATTCCTTGAATTCACTTACAATGAAGGTCAGTTGGGGTTCAAACTCACAAATTTCATATAGGGCAACTCAAGCCTAAGATCTCTTGAGAATAAAGTATAAGAATAGTCGATATCTCTTACGTAGATAGTATCTGATTCCTCGTGTCATGTTTTATCCGTACATAAGGCAGATCAGAACAAAAATAGAATATTGCTATCAAATGTGGTGTAGAGATGTCGAGGATTCTACTGTACGGTCAATTTAGATTAATTTCTCTCTTGGATTTTTACATGATTCCCAAAGGAACTTCCTAACTAAATCCTTACATACCACCATTATTTTTATAAGCGTTGAAAATCATTCATTAAACAAGTGTGATAAGAAATTTGTGTAAGGAATATTATTTCTAAAAAGAATTGTTCAGATCTGAGAGTTCATGAATAACGTTCATTTTTGTAGTTGTATAAAAGAATTAATTTGTATGAGAGTGTGAGTTGGACATAAAGCTCGTATAATTTGACATGATGTGTGCATAAGAAATTCTGGTACCAACTGGCTAAAAATACGCGGCAAATCGTATATATAGGTGTTCAAACATCCTTACAATTTGGCGGTAAAAATGTAGTTCACTTACCTAGATTTTGATTGGCTAGATGAAACCAATCAGCAAGCAGCTTATATTTATTCAAATATAAAATTGTTACATACAGAATTTAATACACACAACTGCGTGATTGCGTAAGTAAGAGTGTGTGTTTCCACAAGTGTATATGTATGTAATTCCACAGGTGTGTGTTTGTGTCACAGAGATACACAATCCTCACTTTCCAGCCTTGTTCAGTATTCAAATTTTACTCATTTCCGTTGTGCATCTTTGTGCAAAATAAATGAAACAAAACGAATAATATCTTCTTAGGATCTTTCACGCATTCCCCTGATCACGTATTTTGGCGTTGTTATTCTCTTCCAACCCCATCTTTCTTTACGTTTTGGACGGATGGATCGCCTTGTTGAATCCAGTTCCTTTTTTTGCCTTCATATTATTGGTGTCAGTTCAAATGCTGATACCAGAAATATCCGTGATCTTGAAAGAAACATGATCACCCAAGCGTGTATCACGTATGACACTTAACGCGAAAACGACATGACTGACTGAACAGAAGATTATCGCACAGTAGGTAGCCATTATGTTCTGTGGTAGACTGGCTGCCATCCAAGGCTATAAAACTCAGTCTTTCCCGTTATTTAACACATCAGTCAGTTAAGTGCCATACATGAAACACGCTTCGGCGATCATGTCTAGAAAGAGACATGACAGACTGAACAGAAGATTATCCCGCAGTAGGTTGCCATTATTTTCTGTGGTAGACTGGTGTGTGTGTGTGTGTGTGTGTGTGTGTGTGTGTGTCCGTTACCTATAGACTCCGAAACGGCTGACCCGATTTTCTAGAAAATTTACACAGTTGTATTATAAGCGTCTGCGAGTGTTTTTAGCTAGATTTTGTGTCGAGGTACCCCCGATAAATAACGATAATCGAGAATTGAAAAAAATCGGGTTATAGAAGGAGTAGTCCGATTTTAATCAAATTTGATACACTCATAGACAAAGACATAAGAAACTATATTCAGAAGTTTCAAGGTTTCGGTTCTTACGATAGTGCAGAAAATCGATAATATATATATATATATATATATATATATATATATATATATATATAAAAGGCAAGATACCGGGTCTGATCAAAATCAGTTTTTCAGTCCTTTTATTTTAGTTTGGCTCTAAGTAGGTATAATTGTAGTTCTTAGTCTCAGTCATGATACCATTTACTCAGAGGACATATTTAGCCTTCAAAATTCAGTTTACAACGAAAAAACTTATTTGATATCGATACCATGGAATCAAAGTTTGACTTATATCCATTCATTTTTCTTACAGTCTACATTTTCGCTTTAACAAGAAACAATTATTGCTTTTTAGTCTTTCTTTCCAAAGAGTCTGAGCTCCATTGCTGTGGATTAGTTTTAAAGCTTTCATTACAACCGAGCAACGCCGGGCTATACTGCTAGTCTAGAATAAACTATGTCACATACACAGACTCAACGCATCGTCATTGCCTTTTCATTGAAGAATAGAATCCCGACAATCAATAGAGATTTGTTTTTTTGAACTCATCTGTTATCTTTTTTACAGTTTTCCTGATAATCATCCTCAAGTGATTCTCGACTGGCTCAATTGTCACGGGTACCTAAGGATAGAAGAGATATAATTTTATTATTTTTCCTCGAAATTTTTTCAATGGACTTTTTTCAAGCTCTTGATCGAGAGTCGAAGAACAAGGAATATGATGCGGGTTGCCCTCAGTCAGTATTATAAGCCTTAAGGGCTTGAGTTCAAAGTTTTCCTTCCCCTGATTACCACCTAAGGCTTATAAGGTCTTGCTTAGTCCGCTATTTAATCTATAACTGGGGTACAGAAGAGATAGATCTATACATTCAAGGTAAGTGTATGTAATGAACTCGCTCTCATATCATTCACTCCCAGCCAGTATTTATCAATTTGAAGTGCCTCGCATAGTATTCATTTCTTACTTTTTATGCCCCTCCAACAATTTTAGTAAATCTTTACATTGAGTTGCTCTTGGGCCTTTTATCAGGTGAACAGTACTGTCAATATAAAAAAAAATAACTCGATGTTCTATGAGCACATAATTTTGACTCACAAATTGCAATGCATTGAATCACTTTTATTTTGTGAAGACGAATTTATGTACAGTCTTGCCTTAAATGAAAACAAAATTAGTTTTCCCTTGTAGGGGAAGAAACGAAGGTATTTATCTTTATATTATCTACCTCAGTCTGATTGCATCTTTAAATGTCCGCCATTTTTAACTCAATCTGTAATATCTATAAATGTCTGCTTTTTGTCGTTATCAGATAATATTTGTTCTTATCTACGTCAGCCGTTACATACCTTACGCGATATTTACATCATTTTATATTTACCAATATTTGTACAGATCTTGCCAAACTTCTTTGCATCTATCAAATAACGTCTAAAACTGATTTGATCTTTTCCTAACGCTCAATTTTTGTATTCAGCTGATTCAATTGGTGTTTTATTGTTTTACATTTTTTTTTTATCTAACCCTGTTTGTCTCTATCAATGAAGGTTCATATATTGTTAACCGGATAGATATCCGTCATCTTACACTATTCGAATCTAGCAATGTTTATATTTCATTTAGAGTTCCGTATTTGTTATTACCTTCCTACCGGATTCAATCTAATCGTATCAATCGATATCAGTTCAATTCAAACTCTCATTTACAAAAGTCTGGAAATATCTCTAGCTATAAGGAGATAGTTAAAGTTTATTCACTCGGCCTTGTGTCGAACTCCCTACAGCTTATAGGATTTATCCAGAATTATCATCAGAAGATTTTCATCAGATTGGAATCAGAAGGTTGAAGCTGGCTGGTTGGAATGTGTATTTGTGTGGAAGAGTTGAAGAATAAGGGATATATTTTGCATGTTAAAATAGGAATTTATTAAAAGGAAAGAATAACAAGAATTCGTAAAAATTAATCTTCAATTAGAATGTTAAGGGTATCAAGAGTTGTAGAAAATGTTCATAGTAGTAATTGATGAAAGAGTATATCCGTACGTACGTATGTATGTCTTGGTTTTGTAGGAATGTCTTTAGATGGAGAAGAAGAAGTAAAAGTAATCAGTACACCAGAAGGAATGAGAACGAGGACAAATGTCTGAGTCAGCTTGAAGTTTCTTCCGTTACATTGTAGCTTGTTTTCTTTGCTGCTTCCATTCCTGACAGACTAACGCTGATCAAGTCGTTTATATAGTACTTTTGAATTATGCACTTGATCGCTAAGTCGCTAGCGTCTTGCAAGTCACTCCCATTGGTCAAAAATCAATTTAACACCAACTTGCGAAATCTGGTTTTGACTTTTTCTTTAAACGCATGGTCAATCCTTTTTCTATTTGAGAAAAAACAGAATTTTACATGTCATTGTGAATTTTTGTAAATGTGAAGAAAAAGGCTCGTTTTAATTCTTAATATCCTATGATACACCGCTTCATATATTGTTAAACATAAAGATATCTATTATCTAACACTATTGTTATATAGCAACTTATATAGACTTTAATAATTCAAATTTAATTTGCAAAAATAATGGCAAATTTTAAACAATCAATTCAGATTTCAAAACAAAGCTACATTTAAAGTTTGAGGTAGTATCAATATGTTTTATTGAAGTTATTTGATATACTCTGAAAATCTACCGTCTTAAGTTATTAGGCAAAACCAAAAATTACATTTGACTCTACTAGAAAGTTAATGAAATCAGCATTAATTAATAAACACGTATAATAGAACAAATAGAATCATTTATACTTTAACTAGCAGTGTAGTCCGGCGTTGCTCGGGTGTAATGAAAGCTTTAAAACTCATCCATGGTCCTGGAGCTCAGACTCAGCCTAAAGAATAATTGAAATAATAAATCAATTGCGACAATTTACCAATCGCACCTAGTATATATATATATATATATATATATATATATACTAGCAGTATAGCTCGGGTGTAATGAAAGCTTTAAAACTAATCCATGGTCCTGCAGCTCAGACTCTTTGGACGTTGGCACGAAAAACTAAAAAGCAATAGTTGTTTCCAGTGAAAGCGAAACTGTAGACTGAAAGAAAAATGAATGGATGTGTGTCAAAATTTGATTTCCTGGTATCGATATCAAAGTTTTTTTTCGTCGTAAACTGAATTTTGAAGGCTAATTAAGTCCTCTGAGTAAATGGTATCATGAATGAGACTAAGAACTACAATTATACCTACTTAGACCCAAACCTGAAGCAAAAACTAAAATAAAAGGGCTGAAAAAATACAGACATACAGGCAGATAAACAGACACACATACAAACATCTTTCCTTTCATATATATATATTATGGATTTTCTACACTATTGTAAGAAGTGCAACCTTGAAACTTCTGAATATCGTTTCTTATGTCTTTGTCTATGAGTGTATCAACTTTGATTAAAATCGGACTACTCCTTCTATAACCCGATTTTTTCCATTATCGATTGTTGATATTTATTGGTTGTATCTCGACACAAAACCTAGCTAAGAACACTCGCAGATGCTTATAGTACAACTGTGTAAATTCTCAAGAAAATCGGTTCAGCCGTTTCGGAGTCTATAGGTAACGGACACACATACACACACACAGACACACACAGAGACAAAGTTCCATTTATAAATAAGTTTTGATATAATAACCATTTCTCTCAATAACAGCCAGTAGTTTATTGCCTGTTGATTTTGTTCGTATTTTTACTTCAGCAGGTTCAATTCCGGACATGGTAGTTTTAATTGCTCCCATAGTAATTCTTTTCTGTTATATTGTTTGCAATGCCATATAATTGATAAAATTCTGATCAGGACTTAATGGTACCCTTTCCTTTAACTTTTTTCCTGTAAATCTTTTATACTCACTTACTCACTAGATTTTATATATATATATATATATATATATATATATATATAATCGTTTAACTCCAAGCAAGGCAATACTGTCACTGGTGTACCGGAAATTACAATGAGCGGGGACTCATAACAGAAAAGGATATAGGTGATCGATGTGGTGCAGTGGATATCGGCTCGGAACGACAAATCGGGGAGCCGAGTTCGAATTCAAGTTGAATTCCTTGGATATATTGTCTCTATCAATGACGCTTCATATATTGTTAACCGGATAGATACCCGTCATCTTACACTATTCGAATCTAGCAATGTTTATATTTCATTTAGAGTTCCGTATTTGTTATTATCTTCCTACCGGATTCAATCTAATCGTATCAATCGATATCAGTTCAATTCAAACTCTCATTTACAAAAGTCTGGAAATATCTTTAGTTATAAGGAGATAGTTAAAGTTTATTCATTCGGCCTTGTGTCGAGCTCCCTACAGCTTATAGGATTTATCCAGAATTATCATCAGAAGATTTTCATCAGATTGGAATCAGAAGGTTGAAGCTGGCTGGTTGGAATGTGTATTTGTGTGGAAGAGTTAAAGAGTTAATAAGGTATAAATTTTGCATGTTAAAATAGAAATTTATTAAAAGGAAAGAATAACAAGAATTGGTAGAAATTAATGTTTACTTAGAAACTAGGAATGAGTTAAGGGTATAAATAGTTGAAGAAAGGTTCATTGTAGTAATTTGTTGGAAAGAGTTTATGCGTACGTACGTACCTATGTATGTATTTGCGTTTCTTGGGTAGGAATGTCTTTGAATGGAGAAGAAATAAAAAGAATGAACAGACGAGAAAGAAGCAGAAAGAAGACACTATGCGAAGCGACCTTACGTCCTAGTCGTGGTTGAAGTTTCTCCCGTTACATTTAATGCGTCTCTCTCTCTCTCTCTCTCTCTCTCTGCTCACTGCTTCCATCTCTGGCTGACTGACGCTGATCGAAGTCGTTTATAGTCATCTGGATCGCTAAGGTCTTTTTCTTCCATTGGTCAGAAAATCAATTTAACATCTACTCGCGAAATCCGGTTTCGACTTTTTCTTTAAGCACGTGATCAATACGTTTTCTATGCGGCAAAACCAGGATTTCACATGTCATTGTGAATTTTTGTAAAAGCGAAGAAGAATATTGCTTTTAATTCTTAATTTTCTATCCCACAACACTTCATATATTGTTAACCGTATCGGTATCTGTTATCTAACACTATTCGATTTTAGCAATGTTTATATTTCATTTAGAGTTCCGTATTTATAATAATCTTCCTACCGGATTCAATCTAATCGTATCAATCGATATCAGTTTAATTCAAACTCTTATATACATCGTTTGCAAATAACTACATCCTCTCTGAAGTTATTATGCAAATGATAGACTTCAATAATTCAAATTATGTTTGCAAAAAAATTATCAAATTTTAAACAATCATTTTATGTGTCCAAACAAAGACTGAGTTAAAATTTTATGTAGTATATGTTTTTATGAAGTTATTTGATGTATTATGAAAAAACTTATGCCTGAATTCATTAGACGAATCCTAAAATCATATTTCAAATGTCTTTCGTGACTTCTTTTGATGATTTCTAGTGTTTCTTTTTTGGAAGTCATCCATGGTTTGTTGCTTTGATTCCGTGAGCGGGTGTCACATTTTTACTGTTGCTTTCTTGCATTTAATCATGTAAAAAGATTTTGCATTTAATCTTGTAAAAATAAATTGTGAAAAAATTTTATTGTTGCAGCTTTCAAATTAATTTTTACATTTTTTTTTCTTACTATCTCTTTTGGTTCCAAAGTATTTTATGCAAGCAGATTTTCTGCAAGAGTGTTGCCAAATTGTTTGAGGTCGATTTGTGTTGCACTATGATTTTGTCGCTGTTCTATTTGCGTTCTTTCGAGTTTTGTCGTGATTTTCGACTTTTTCCGTCGGCAAGTTGTTGTGTTCGGCTTGAATTCTAATACTTCTTCGTTAAGTTCAAGTCCTTTGTCGTAAAGGTAATGTTGTGCATGCGAGTTCGAATCCTTCGTCAAAATTGTTGCGTCGACTCGCGTTCGAATATTTTGCCAAGTTTTGCTGTATACGCGCAATCAAAATCTTCGTCGTTAAGCTGTTCTGGCGACTCGTGTTCGAATCTTCCTCGCCGAGTTGCTATGTCAACTCCTGTTACCAAAAGTTGTTGTGCGGTATAAGGGCGTTCGAATCTTCGTCGCCAAGTTGTTGTGGCGACTTGGGTTCGAATCTTTCTCGCCGAGTTGCTATGGCGACTCCTGTTACCAAAGGTTGTGGGATAGACGGGAGTTCGAATATTCGTCGCCAAGTTGGTGTGGCGACTGGCGACTCGTGTTCGAATTATTCGTCGCCAATTCGTTGTGGAATCCGGGTGAGGAACCACACAAAATAATGAACAAAAAGGTATTTAAGATAGAAAAATGGGTTATATTAAACGTAAATATACAAACTGAAACGGAGGTTAGTAATCCAGGAATACGATTGGTAAGGAATATATATAAATACAAGTCTTTGAAGTGAAGCCGTGCTGGAATTAGTATATCCATATAATACTATTCTGGCTGAGTGGAGATCAGAGCTACTATGACTTCTAACGTGGTATTCTCTTTGTAACTTTGGTATCTGTCGGTATCTTACGGATCAGTCGGGTACTCCCCGATAACTCTATGGTTCTCTTCATGGGAGGAGTATATGTATACTTAAGTCGAGTCCATTATCATAGAAAAGGAGATCTCACAACACAAATGTATCGCTGCTGTTATTTTATTTGTAGAGAGTCAAATGTATCGCTGCAGTTTCTTTTTGTAGAGATTCAAATGTATGGCTGCTGTTTCTTTTTTTCTGTAGAAACTCAAATGTATCTCTACTGTTTTTTCTTTTTTTTTTTTGTAGAGACTCAAATGTATCGCTGTCTTTCCTTTTTTGTAGAGACTTAAATGTATCATTGTGTTTCTTTTTTTGTAGTGACCCAAATGTATCGATGCTGTTTCTTTTTTGTAGAGACTCAAATGTATCGTTGCTGTTTCTTTTTTGTAGAGACTCAAATGTATCGCTGCTGTTTCTTTTTTATAGAGACTCAAATGTATCGTTGCTGTTTCTTTTTTGTAGATACTCAAATGTATCGTTGCTGTTTCTTTTTTGTAGAGACTCAAATGTATCGTTGCTGTTTCTTTTTTGTAGAGACTCAAATGTATCGTTGCTGTTTCTTTTTTTGTAGAGACTCAAATGTATCGTTACTGTTTCTTTTTTCGTAAAGAATCAAATGTATCGCTGCTTTTTATTTTTTTTGTAGTGAGTCAAATGTTTCATTTTGTAAAAAATAATTGCTGGTATTTTTATTATAAACATCTATTTTTTAAACTTTCATAGGGTATTGACTCCAGTAGCGGGGTTTAACTATTTGCCCATCACTTGGATCCTAATTACTAAAACCTCGAGTCAGGGTGGACCTGGATATTCTTCTTCTTCTATGTGCCCTGTCCCTTCAGGACGTAGGCGATATGGTTCTCCACGTCTCCCTATCCCATGTGGCTCTTAGTATGTTTGCTCCTGTTGCTCCTGGCAACCCCCGTTCCGTCATCCACCTGATCAGACCCTGCAAATATGTTATCCGCTGCCTTCCTCTGTCTCTCCTTCCTTCTATCTGACCAGTCAGTATCAGTTTCCCAGGAACTTCAGTTGTCTCTTCCTGATGCTCAGCATCAATTTCCTTTTGTTGCCATTCTTTCCAACAGCTCATCGTTGCTTGCATGCTCAGTCCACGATATCCGTAGCATCCTTCTGAAGAACCACATTTCGGCCGCTTCCAGTTTTGTCCTCATTTTCGATAATATTATCCAGCAGTCACTGCCGCATTGAAGAACTGACATCACGTAGCAGTCTAGCACTCTTTTCTTCGTTTCTATTGAGATTTTCTTGTGACTTAATACTTTACTCATCTTCTGGAATGCGTTCTTTGCCATGCCAATTCGCCTTCGGATTTCCGTGTCGCACTTTCCATCTTCTGTTAGAACACTTCCTAGGTACTTAAATTTTGTACTTGCTTGATTCTGTTATCCCCCACCTGTGTTTGTCATTTTGGGTTGTATCTTTTGCTGATAACCATGCACTCAGTTTTCTTAAAGTTTATTTGTAGTCCCTTCTTGTCACTCTCCGCTGCTATTTTCTGTATGAGGTCTTGTAGTTTCCTTTCCGTGTCCACAATCAGCACTGTATCGTCCGCATACCAATAGGAATAAAAAGGTCGCTCTACGCGTCTTAAAGCTTCACGTCCAGAGGCCATCTTGCCGGATGCAGTTAATCATTCTGCCGCTGTTTGCTTAATGATATTCTTATTACTTTTACAATTATTCCTTTTCCTCCTAAGACATTTTCTTCTCTTTTTTCTTCCTCTTTCTCTTTCTCTTGCATTTCTTCTACTTCTCTTTCTTGCTCCCTTTTTTTTTCTTTAGAATTTTTTCTTTTCATTTACGAATCCTTACTTACTTTTTCTGCACTTCATGTTGTATTTCTTTTAACACATCCTTCTTCTCTTACACTTCTTCATTTTTTTCTCTTGAATTTCTTCATTTTTTTCTTTCTTTCTTTCTTTGCATTTCTTCTCTTCTTTTTCGCACACTTCTTCGTATAATTCTTAAACTTCTTTTTATTCCTCCTCCCCTGGCTTTTTCTCCGCGTGTTTCTAATCAAGCTTCCATCAAACAACTTCCCATACCCCACGTTGCCTTTTTTTTACAACCTTACACATTTGCCCAAGCTGGTTAGCCAGGTAGATGTGTTGCAGGCACGCGCTAAGATTTATCGCTTCGTGCCTCAAACGGTCCTGCCCTCCCTCAGGCTATTTGGTGTAATTACACCATCAAAGTCCTTACTTGTTGGTGGTGTTAGTCAAACCAGAGAGAAGAAAACGTTTTCACATATATGTATGATGGGTTTGTGAGAGAGAGAGAGAGAGAAAGAGGAGAAGGGTGTGTACTGAGATGTATATTGTGAAGATATAAATACGATTCTAGGAGAATGAGTGATTATGTATATTCAGTTATAGACGGAAGAAACAATATCAGTAAAAAATGAATTTATATATATATATATATATATATATATATATATATATATATATATATATACACTACCGGTCATAATTTTTTTTTTTTTTTTAAGTATTTCATACTACTTTTAGTCTTTATTGCCAAATGATAGAGAATGGTTCTTTTGTTATTATTACTTTGCAAAATTTTACAAGGCAAGGAAGCAAAGATGAACTCGTCCGAATCACCCTAAAATTTCTTCATTCTTTCATTGATGAAACTGCAATATAGATACTTATTAAATATTTATAAACGAACGATTCTATTTTCATTTACAACTATTCACTTGGCAATAAATAGTAAAGAACCTTATGAAATAAATCATTTTTTTAAAACACTGGGGTGGCCTAATAATTATGGCCGGTAATGTATTTACGCTCTCACACCCTGATTGAGCACTCTGGAAGAATGGGAGGCTTTGTAAACAGTAGCTACCCCGGCATATACGCATCGCTCATTCGATAATGAATTGGAGTACACTAGCTATTGGGCGTGTTTATACGCGCTAAAAAGCCTGCCTTCTTCTGCCGACGCTCGTGGCGTAGGGGTAGAATCGCCGACTGACGCCGACTCGGTCGGGTTTCACTCCTGGATTAGGAAGCGAACGGAGTCTAAGCCGTACTGATGAACTATAATACAGCGAAACAGATCTGTCTGCGGTTGACTATAGTATAAATATATATATATGTGTGTGTGTGTGTCAGTGTTGTGAGTGTGTGCGTATGTCTGTGTGGGTTATTTTTGTTTGCGAGCGTGTGTGATTACAAACTTCTTCTAGGTCGAACAGTTTATCAAGAACGAAACGTTTTGCTAAAGCATATCTTTTCTCTTTATTCATTTTGTCTGTTTATTGATACACATTTTAATAATAAAATACTTTTATCATCATCATTTCCACTTCTCTAATCAGGTTATAACTTAAATGATGGTTCCTACCAACCCTTTCTCAAAGAAAATAGTTCTCCCACCTATATAAATAGTTTATCCAACCACCCCAAGAATATTATAAGACAAATACCCAAGATAGTAAATAATAGGGTTAACCAATTATCTTCCAATATAAAAATTTTCAACGCAAGCAAAGAAATTTACGATAAGGCCCTTCAGAAAAGCGGTTTTGTTAATAAGTTAAAGTATGATAAGCCTGCTATAAACCCAGAATCATCAAAAACTAAAAACACCCGAAAATGTAGAAAAAGGAAGATAATTTGGTTTAACCCTCCTTATTGTAAGCTAACTAATATGAATATTGGTAAGTATTTTCTCAGATTAATCGATAAACATTTTAAATAAAATAAATAAAATAAAATAAAATTTTTAATAGATTCACCCTAAAAATTAGTTATTCTTGCACCTCAAATATAGATAATATAATTAATTCCCACAATAAACAAATTTTAATGAACCTAAATAATACGGAAGCTAAATCCGGAATTGTCGACAAATGCAATTGTTATTCTGTGGATGCCTGCCCGGTGCAAGGCAAATGTAAATCCACCCATGTAATTTATGAAGCCCGCATTTCTCCATCTAATAACAAGGACAATTACCGGACCTATATTGGCATGTCCGCGGGCTCTTTCAAACAGAGGCTTTATAATCACAGGTACTCGTTTTCGAACCCTAAACAGAGATTCCAGACGGCACTATCACGTAGGTTCTGGGAAATGAAGGAGGAAGGGCAGGACCCTATAATCAGCTGGAAATTAATAGGCTCAGCTTGTACTCCTAAAAGTTTTCGTGATAGGTGTCGTCTGTGTTTATTGGAGAAGATTCTGATTTTGAAGTATCCTCATCAGGACTTACTTTTGAACTTTAGGAGGGAATTTATAAACAAGTGCCGCCATAGGGCGGATTTTAAAATTTAACTTCTAATTTTTAATATTTTTATTTTAATTTTAATTTTAATTTTTTTTTTAATTTTTTTTTTATGTATATGTGTATGTTTGTGTGTGGATGTGCATATTTGTATATATATGTATATATATGTATATATGTATTTATGTATGTGGGCTATATGTAATTTTGAAAAAAATTTTTAGCTATTTAAATGCTCCTTTTCATAATATTCATTAATATGTATGTGTGTGAGTGCATATGGAATATATATATATATATATATATATATATATATATGTGTGTGTGTGTGTGCGTGTGTGTGTGTATATGTGTGCATATATGTGTACACATGTATATTATGTGTATATGAATTTTTTGTATATAGGTGTGTACACACATATATATGTGTATATGCGCATGTATATGTATATATATGTGTATTATAAATTGAATGTATGTGTGTGTATGTGTATGTATATATGTATTCTTATTCGTAGAATTGTGTGTGTATATATATGTATGTATGTGTGTACTTCTATAGGTATGTATATAATAATTGTAATTAATTTTTTTTTTTTACCTAGAGTTGTCTTTATTTAGTTTAATTTCAAATGACCTAATTTTTTTAAAAATAATTTTATTTTAAATCCTATATCTTTTTATTCCCTTTTATTAATAATTATGCCTTTTTAAGTAAAGGCCTTTTTCTAATACTTCAACGTTTTGGGGAAATTAGGTTTTTGAATTTGTCCAGCGTCTGTAATATTTAAAAAATTTTTTTTTCTTTAGTTTCTTTCTTTTTCCCTCCCTTCCTTCTTTTATCTCTCTTACCACCTTTTTTCCGTGTTGCTTAAACTTACGTCGATTTAACACGGCTGTCTGTTAATTTTTAGTTACATTCTCTCTTTTTTTTTGCGAACCCAGACGATGTCAATTTTTTTCTTTTCTTATTTATTTGATTTTATTCTATATTTTTCTTTTTCTTTTTCGTTTTCTTTTTCTTTTTCTTTCCCTTTATTTTTATTTTTATTTTATTTTATTATTTATTTTTTAATTTCTTTGCAATCTATTTAAAAAGGAAAAGTAGACTAATTTTTCTCCAGTTTCTGAAAGGTTTTTTCTGTTGCTGAGGTGATGTGTCGTCCCCCGTGGGGATCTTCATATCGAAATGGCCATTCAACATCTTTGAATTAATCCTTTTTTAATGTATATATATATATATATATATATATATATATATATATATGTATATATATATATATACTATAATCATATCGCCCCAAACAAAGCATTTACCTCCACTATTCTGCAGGGGGGTACATGGGAAGAACGTTATGAGAAAAAGTGACAGGGTATAGGGGGTGCCAGGAAGTGGGTAAGAGAAGGAATGAGAATACTGATGAGAGTGGAGTTGACGGAAAAAGGAGCATGAGTGAGAGGATACAAGTTAGTTAGTGAGATAGGAGATGACAATTGTATTTACATTGAAATTCTTGGAGATAGTAGCTGTCGGGGAAGCAAGTAAACGGAAGGGAATTCCACAGGCGGTAAGTGCGATAAAAGAAACTTATGGAGTAGAATTTGCTTTTATATTTTATTGGCTTCAGAGAAAAAGGGCGAGGCCTAGTTGTTAATCTTGTGGCTCGAGTAAATTTTTATATAGGGGGCACCAGTGAGCTAAACTCATCGGAGGAGAAGCCGTGAAAGTATTTGTAGAAGAGACACAGGGAAGCCACATTGCGCCGGTGAGAAAGTGACTGTATTTGAGCTGCCAAGTCGAGATCGATCACATTACAGATTCTCGGTTGGATTTTGTCAAGGACCCCTAGGTGGATGGCAGGGGCGACCGACCAAATATGACAACATTATTCACTGCGCGGGCGGATGGTAATATATATATATATATATATATATATATATATATATATATATATATACACACGTTTATATATATGGTAATATATATATATGGTAATATATATATATGGTAATATATATATATATATATATATATATATATATATATATATATTATAAAATGCGTATGTGTGTAGTATATATTAATTCAAAAATCGACATTGTATGACGCACAAGATGCAGGATATTTTCGAATTCAAATCAATGGTATTTCGCGAGACTCGTAGTGGAAATGGATCTTACAGATGTTCTAGCTAGAAGGGAAATGTTTGCAAGAGATAATCGTCTTCTTCTTCTTCCTTTTCATGTGCCGTGTCTTTTCAGGACGTAGGCGATCATGGACATCCACTTGGCTCTGTCTTTGTCGCTCTCAATAATTTTTCTTTTGGTATCTCTTCCAAATCCAGCTGTGTCAACCATTTGCTCAGACCTAACAAGTACGTATCGAGCCGCTTTCCCCTGTCTCTTCTGTCATTTATCCGACCTGTGAATATCAAACTCTCCAGCCCTTCCTTCCTCATTACGTGTCGCAGGAACCTCATTTGTCTCTTTCCGTTATTTATTATCAGTTTTCTTCTCGTCTGCATCCCTTCCAACACTTCATCATTGCACACGTGCTCTGTCCATGTTATACACATCATCCTTATGTATCACCATATTTCTGCTGCCTCAAGCCTCTGCTTCATCTTTGTTGAGATTGTCCAGCATTCACTTCCATACAGAAGGACCGATATCACGTGGCAATCCAGCACGTTTTTCTTTGTTTCTAATGAGATTTTCCTGTCTTTCAATACTCAGTCTAGCTTCTGAAATGCCTCTTTGGCCATTCCAATGCGTCTTTAAATCTCCGTGTTGCATTTTCCATAGTGATGAAGAGTGTTCATTATTTTCTGATATTAAAAATAAAAACACTCTTTTCAATCACCTTAAGCAACTTCATAAATTAGAATCAGATAAACAGATCTTTCATTATTTTCTGATATTAAAAATAAAAAACACTCTTTTCAATCACCTTAAGCAACTTCATAAATTAGAATCAGATAAACAGACCTTTCAAGAAATTATCCAGCAATTCAATGTCAGCCAAAAAATAGCCTATCTTATGGAAGGATGCCTTAGTACACCTTTTGGTACGTAAAGAACCGTATTTTCCGGCTTAGAAGATGTACGTTATTCTCTAAAGTATAACTTGAAATTACGTGTGCGTCTTACCAGAAGAATACAACAATAACTTTCATGATTACCCCCAGGACATGGATGTTAGGATCATTTATTGTATATGACTAACAGTAGTGATGACTGCAGATGATAGCTTAGTTCTTTTATATGAATCCAGCAGTGACGAATTTGGGGGATTTGTAGATGATTCAATTTTCTTTGTTTTATATTTTACATGCATATTCTTAATAATCTTAATTCATTTATGAAAATAAAACCATCATAGAACAATGAAAGAGGCATAGTATATTTACTAACCATCAACTAGTATGTTATTGTCATACAAACAAAATCGAATGAATGATCAATGCAATGATTAATGGAGGTGCGTTGTGGTGCAGTGGGTTACAGATCGGAACGAGAAATCGGCTCACCAATTTCGAATTCTATTTGAATTCCTGGCATTCACTTCATGCAAGTGCCCTTGGAAAAAGTATCAATCCGTCTCTTCACTACAGTTATGGGTTAAATGACAGGACGGATTGGATTCTATAGCCTTGACTGGTAACTAGTCTTGGCTGGTAACTAGTCTTAGCTGGTAATTAGTCTTGACTGTTTACTAGTCTTGACTGGTAACTAGTCTTGACTGGAAACTATCCTTGACTGGTAACTAGTCTTGACTGGTAACTAGTCTTGGCTGGTAACTATCCTTGACTGGTAACTAGTCTTGGCTGGTAACTAATCTTGACTGGTAACTACTCTTGACTGGTAACTAGTCTTAGCTGGTAACTAGTCTTTGCTGGTAACTAGTCTTAGCTGGTAACTAATCTTGACTGGTAACTAGTCTTGACTGGTAACTAATCTTGGCTGGTAATTAGTCTTGACTGTTTACTAGTCTTGACTGGTAACTAGTCTTGGCTGGTAACTAGTCTTGACTGGTAACTAGTCTTGACTGGTAACTAGTCTTAGCTGGTAACTAGTCTTTGCTGGTAACTAGTCTTGGCTGGTAACTAATCTTGGCTGGTAATTAGTCTTGACTGTTTACTAGTCTTGACTGGTAACTAATCTTGACTGGTAACTAGTCTTGGCTGGTAACTAGTCTTGACTGGTAACTAGTCTTGACTGGTAACTAGTCTTAGCTGGTAACTAGTCTTGACTGGTAACTAGTCTTGGCTGGTAACTAATCTTGACTGGTAACTAGTCTTGACTGGTAACTAGCCTTGACTGGTAACTAACGTTGACTGATAACTAATCTTGGCTGGTAATTAGTCTACCGCCGAAAGTAATGGCAACCTACTGTGGCATAATCTTCTGTCCAGAGAATTGTTCATTTGTTATTATTACTTTGCAAAATTTTACAAGTCAGCCAAGAAACCTTTGCTTTGGTCAGCCAATAATAAGAAGAGACTAGCACAGGGAAGAGAGCACAAAAACTGGACACCAGAACAGTTCATTTGATGCACATGTTATTGTGCAGTATCAACAAAGAACCATTCTATTGTCATTTAGAATGATCCACTTGGCAATTAATACTAAAAATAGTATGAAATGCATAATTTTCTTTATAAAACTTGGGTGGCCTAATAATTATGATCGCTAGTGTATATAAATATTTATCTTCTAAACATATATTGGTAAATATAACAGACAATAAATGTTTATTATGTTTACTCATGAGCCGTTCGAAACATCGTATTTTAGTTATTTCAGGTGAAGAATTGTCCAACATTTGGATATTTCTTTATTTGGCTGCTTCTTAGCTTTCAGCTCACATAACTCATCTTCAGAGCCATCTTCGAGGAGTTGCAGGGACGTTAACATAAAGATATCAACCATCAAAGATGATATTGTCTTGTGTTGACATAAAACATTGCTATGCAACGATAACAGTCATCGAAAATAAGACGCAAGTCGTATATTGGTAATGCGGTTCTATGACGTCACAACTGATGAGAGCCTTTTCGCAACCTCTTCCTATTCTAATTGAATGTAAACTCAGAAATTTTAGTTTTAGTAAGATACAGATGGTGTAGAATCCGTTGTAGTGTTAAAACAAAAATCGTAAAAAGATCGACTTGACATTCCTAAAAACAAAGAAATAAGCAGCATCAAATGCGAATGCCCAGAAATCGGTATACTTAAAGTAGCTTGAGACATATCGGACAGTGAGCGCAATCATAATGCCTGATTTTTTGCAGTGTCAAATGCCGATGGCCTTAAACTGCAGTCCACGCACGTCCAATAGTTTTGGGTTTTCCGCTGATTGAGAACCGTACAGAACGTGGATAGATTTCAGCGGATTCCCTGACAATCTATAGCGTTGAAAAAAAATTTATCTAATCTTCGCTGACTGAATCATCCCAGACAGCGTTCTTCAATAATTCAACTACTTTCCGGAAAAACCTGACGTGATTTCTCTGAGCGAGCGCAACGGTTGCAAACTACGCACGCTCGATCAATGTCGTTTCACATTTGAGTATAAGGTCGGGTTCTTGCAAGCGCAGTAGGGTCAGCCCTGACTTGTAGTAAATTCGTATCACATCCAAACAGCAAGATCCTTTGATGTTATTTAAAATGATTTGTCAAATTCTGAACAGACCGCTTACATCTTTATGGTCATTATCCGGACCAGTAGGCCTTTGTATGATAATAAGCTACAATCAGGCAGCAAGGTCTATAGTCGGGAGATTGGAGAGTTTGAGGAGCATGTAACCATCTCTTCATTGATGTTCTCAGGCCTGCTCAGAACGGTAGTGTTTGCAACTGTTAGGGTCCAACTGTAGGCAAGGAGAGACCGCCCAAACAAAAATAAAATACTATAAAAATTAAAAAATAACAAACACATTTTTATCGTAATACTAGCTGTATAGCCCGGTTTTGCCCGGGTGTAATAAAGCTAATCCATGGTCTTGGAACTCAGACTCTTTGGACGTTGGCACGAAAAACTAAAAAGCAATAGTTGTTTCCAGTTAAAGCGAAACCGTAGACTGAAAGAAAAATGAATGGATGTAAGTCAAATTTTGATTTCCTGGTATCGATAACAAATAAGTCTTTTTCGTCGTAAACTGAATTTTGAAGGCTAACTAAGTCCTCTGAGTAAATGGTATCATGGTTGAGACTAAGAACTACAATTATACTTACTTAGAGCCAAACCCGAAGCAAAAACTAAAATAAAAGGGCTAAAAAAATACAGACATACAGGTAGATAAACAGATACACACACACACACACACACACACACACACACACACACACACACACACAAACATCTTGCCTTTTATATATATATATATATATATATATATATATGTATTATCGACTTTCTGCACTATTGTAAGAACTGCAACCTTGAAATTTCTGAATATCGTTTCTTATGTTTTTGTCTATTAGTGTATCAAATTTGATTAAAATCGGATCACTCCTTCTATAACCCGATTTTTTCGATTATCGATATTTATCGGGGATACCTCGACACAAAACCTAGCTAAGAACACTTGCAGACGCTTACAGTACAACTGTGTAAATTTTCAAGAAAATCGGTTCAGCCGTTTCGGAGTCTATAGGTAACGGACACACACACACAGCCACACACATACACACACACAGACAATGATCCATTTATAAATAAGTTTAGATGAACAATAGTACCTTTTTTACAGTGAAATGACTATCAATATATTTTATCTGTAGCTGAAGGTAAACAATTTCAGTCAAATTTTATTTAGTTGAGGGCATACAATTACGTTCAAATCATTTAGATTTCGGCATTAGATAACACATCAAAGTTGCTATGCTATGTTATACGGCCTGTTAATCTCATGGAAAGAGAGACAACAGCAAAGCGGCGTTGGTTCAGTTCATTCTCTTTACTACCAGTTATTACACTTTACTACCATTTATGAAAACCACGTGCCACTTGTTTGCTTTTAACAGTGCTTTATCATTATTATTATTTGCAATTATCATACCGTCGAGTAATGAAGAATATATATATATAGTCATCCGCAGACAGATCTGTTTCGCTGTATCACAGCTCATCAATACAGTTAGATATCCGATTGCTTTTTAACCCAGGGTTGAAACCCGACCGAATTGTCGTCAGTCGGCGATTCTACTTCTGAACTATGGGCGCTCGGTAGAAGGAGGCAGACTTTTTAGCGTGTATATTATCATTATACACGTCCAATAGCTGAGAGTGTTCTAATTCATTGCTGAATGAACGATGCGTAGATGCCAGAGTAGCTACTGTTTTTCAAAGTCTGCCATTCTTCCAGAGTGTGAGAGCGTAAATGGTCATCCGCAGACAGATCTGTTTCGCTGTATCACAGCTCTTCAGTAGGGTTAGACTCCGATTGCTATTCAACCCAGGCTTGAAACCCGACCGATTTGGCGACTCTACCCCTGGGTCACGGGGCGTTCGGTGGAAGAAGGCAGTCTTTTTAGCGCATATCATATTACGCTCACAGTAGCTTGCGTGCTCAAATTCATTTTTACTGAATGAGCGATGAATATATATCTTCTCTGTTATAATAAAAACCGTTGTGTATCTATTTGTATTTATGTGTTTGGCTTATTTTTTCTCGCGCCATAAGATACTCAATAGTAGGTGCATCATTACAGATGTTGCCGCCATTTTAGACGAAATATCAATATAAATATTTTGGGTAACACAAGACTACTCACTAACAAATAATTAGTATTAAAATAAAAAACGAACGAATGTATGTAACAATTTTGATATTTCTTTCTGTTTTGGGCATACCATATTTTGTTTTGGAAAAATAATATTTTTGCATGAAAATAGAATTACTTCTTTATGACATGATACAAATAATAAAAAGTCTTGCTGAGCTTCTTGGGCTCACTCCAAAGAGCCCACTTTGGGAAACACTGGTTAAAAAATGATAAAAGAGTAACCAAAATATATCTTTCTACTCCAATAGCTTCTTTTCTCGCACCTTCCGCCTGTGGAATTCCATTCAACATACTTGCTTCCCCGACAGCTACAATCTCCAGGAATTTAAATGTAAGCTCAATAGACACCTCCTAACACACTAACTCGCATCCATTCTCTCAAATACTTTTCCCATCTACCCAACCCTCATCCTCGGTATCCTTACCCGTCTATCATCCTCCTTGTGACATTTCCTATTTCTAACCACTCTTTCTCACCACCTTCCCCTATGTAACCCCCTGCGCAATTGCAGTGGAATGCCTTGCTTGGGGAGAAATGATTTAAAAAAAGTGTTTTATGGCAACTACTCTGGAGAGCTTTTTCTTCATTGAAGTCCCTTCGTTGTACTTACTTCATTGATAGCAACAATCTCCAAACATTTAAAAGTCATGTCAGTTGGCATCTTATATTTTGTTGAACCCCGTTCAACTCCGGTAAGTACGAAATACAATTAACACTTTTTTCTTCACTGTTTGCAAATTTGCGAGTCATGTGAAAATCTATATTTTGACTAATATGAAAAAAGATTGCCCCCGTGCGGAGGAAAAGACCAAGGCTAATTTCGCTAGTTAGTGTAAAATATGTAAAACCTATGAAAAGAGAATGGTTTACAGAAAATACCAATGTGGAATATCAATAACCCATATCATATTTTTTTCGTCTAAAAATAAGTTTGCGTTCGGAGCTACCTGCGTCACTGAGTAGGCTACATATTTCACGTTTTTCGGTCGGTCAGTCAGAGAGAGAAGGAAACAGAGAGCACTCGACAGAGCGACGATATAACAAAGAGACTTTTGAAACTGCTGATTAGACACAAATGTCCAAACGGCACACATTAGCACTCCCTCACCTTCTTGCATGCGGTTTTCTTTATCTCCCCTTCTTCTTTTTCACCTACTCACCGTTAACACAATGAAAGAAACAAACTCGTCCCATGAATCCATGGTACTCCACTTCTTAACTAAATTTTTTTTATTTTTTTTTTTAATCATTTCACCCCGCGCAAGGCAGAAACGCCACTGATGTGCAGGGGGGTTAAATAAATGTAAAAAGATTAACTAGAAAAGAGTGAGGAGTACAAACTAGTTAGAAAGGAACAATAGAAAGCTGACAAAGCAGGTGCGATGACAAATACATAGGTGGAGAGAAAGGGAAGGTTATACGGGGGTGGGGAGAGAGCTAGAGTCCAGTGGTTAGTAGATGAGTATTGACTTTGCATTTAAATTACTGGAGGTTGTAGCCGTCAGGAAAGCAAGAATACGGGGGCGAGTTCCACAGGCGGGAAGTGCGAGAGAGGAAGCTGAAGGAGTAGAATTGTCGTCTGCATTTGGCTAACATGACTGTGAATGGGTGGGACCTAGTTGCCAGTTTGGTTGCACGAGTAAACACCTGTTGAGGAGGCATCAGTGACTTAAGTTCGTCTGAGCAGAAGCCATGAAAGTATTTATAGAACAGACAAAGGGAGGCCACATTTCGACGATGGGGAAGTGGCTGCAGTCGAGCCGCCAGATCAGTACCTATCACATTACAGACTCTCCTTTGGAGCTTGTCAAGAACACTGAGGAGAACGGCAGGGACACCTGACCATAAATGGCAGCAGTACTCCATGCACGGACGGATGGTTGACTTGTATATATGCAGGATGGATTCAGGTGAAAAAAACATCCTGGATCGACATAGTGACCCAACCTTCTTAGCAGTAGATTTTGCTATGGATTCAATATAGTGGTTCCATTTGAGGTCTGAGGACAGGGTAAGTCCGAGAAGGCGTAGTGTATTACTCTCCGGGAAAATCGCTTGGTCCATGCTTATGGGAGGCAGGAGAGGTTGCCTGTAATGGCTGACAGACAACAGCTTGATCTTAGATGAATTGAAGTTGACAAGCCACTTCTTGCCCCAGTTCACCACAGAGTGTAGATCCCGTTCAAGGTCAGCAGCGAGATTATGTCTGACGTCACGACAGGTTTCTTACTGGTGCGGGAGTATATTGTAGTGTCATCTGCTTAGATGCCTACTTGGGACTTGATCTCATCTGCGAGGTCGTTGATGAAAATAAGGAAGAGCATCGGGCCCAGGATAGAGCCCTGTGGGACACCAGCATTCGTGCTGTAGGATGAAGAGGCACGCCCATTCAGAACGACCTTCATTTTGCGCTTATTTAAGAAAGATTGGATTAGGTCAAGCAGGCGACCGGTAATACCATAACCGCGTAGTTTGCATAGGAGGCCAGGGTGCCAAACCCTGTCGAAAGCCTTGGAGATGTCCAGAGCAACCGCGCAAGCCTCGTCAGACTCATCAAGGGCCTGTAGCATGTACTCCGTTACGGTTGTTAGCAAGTCGGACGTGGACCTGGCAAAGCGGAATCCATATTGCCTGTCGGAAAACAGTTTGTGGGCGGTGAGATGATGAACTATTTCAGCATTGATTATAGCCTAGAATACTTTCCCGAATATCGGTAGAAGACTGATAGGGCGATAGTTGGAAGGGTCCGAGGGTTCACCACAATTCTTAAATACAGGAACGACTGAAGAGAACTTCCAGCATGCAGGAAAGTAGGAAGCAGAAAGGCAGTAGTTAAATAGTTTAGAGAGGACAAAGGAAAGTTCAGGAGCACACCTCTTAAGGACTATCACCGGGATTCCATCGTCTCCACACGCCTTGATATTTTTTTATTTACACCAACACGGCAAATGAAACAGAATCTCTTCAATGTCTCAAACATTTACATCTCACTATCAACTCATCAATCAAGAGTGGATAACTCAACTCATTCAAAAACATTTCATAAATAGTCAAAGAGAGACAACTATCCTGAACTCAACTCGAAGTTGAACGAACTTTTACCTAGAATTTCTCAACGACACAAACTCATTAATTTCTATACAAATCACATTGTCTTTTTCTATACAAATCATATTTCGCTAAAACAAACGAACTCTTAATTCTTTAAACTCTTTACTACTAATTCTCATAGAAGATTTTTACAGTGAATAATTTTATACATACAATTTAATGTTATGCTGTTCCATAAAACAAATTTTCATTTATTTATACAAATGTGACAGTCTTCTGATAATTTTAAATTGCCGGGAGTTCGGTTATGTTTGGCGCAAGGCCAATTTAATAAGCATGACCGAGCTCCCTACTTAACAATTTTATTTTTTGCTCAGTGCCCCCGTTTACCCAGGCTTTTCACTCATTGTAGCTACTAGTGGCCACCCCGTCTTATTTAGGGGTGAAATGATATGAAATCTCAAAAAGGCAAATAGGCGTACCTAGCAAAAACTGTGCAGTCTCGTTTCTTTTACGGGGATTCTATTTGTGGACAGTTTAATTTTTAGCAGTAGAGTGTTGGTCCATGATTTGAGATTTAAAAAGTGGCTTCTCCGAACGATTAATTTTGCTACAACGTATTTTCGTTAACTGAATAAAGGCAGAAATAAGTCGGCGTATTCAGGCAATAATGATGCTTTATTTTCACTTGTTTTTTGTTTAATATAAGAAGAGAAGCAATGAAAAAACGATTTAATTCCTTGCGGGGTAATGTTCACAGGGAGACGATGATTGGCCGAGGCTCTTGCAATTGTTTTTCTGTATTGCCCCAAGACATGGTGACGCTAATTTCATTATGATTTCGGCGGTTTATTTTCCCGCGAGAGACATTTACGACTCAATATTTAGAGCAATTCGAGGCCGATTTTTGTAATTGTTCAATTTTATGTTTTTTATGTCTTTGTTTTAAGATTGTTCACTTATGAACAGCACAGTTTATGGTAAGAAGACATTCGACTGGAGTAGATTAAAACTTATGTACTTATAAATAGATTTATAAAGAGAAAATGGCTGATGTTTGTGTATGCCTCTATGTATAGAGGATATATATATGTATGTGTGTACTTGTACGTGGCTATGAGAGTGTATGCATGTTACACATGCTTGGTTATGTGCGTGTGTATCGGTGTGCATGTTTATATGCATGTGCGTGTATGTCCGTGTGCAAGCATTATCCTTTAAATCTCCTAATATTCTATAATGAATTTGTTATACCTGATCCAAAGACCGAAGAATTTGAAGTGTTTACTATTTATTATTAATTACTTCCTCATCCTAAATTTGACGGAGAGTCAAATTATGAATACATTATATATATATATATATATATATATATATATATGTGTGTGTGTGTGTGTGTGTGTGTGTGTGTGTGTGTGTGTGTGTGTGCTGTGCAAAAGTATTAGGACAAGAACTATTTTCTCTTATATGAGGTATAATGACAGAAAATAAACAATTTAATTAAAGTAATTTTATTTGATTTACTCAACAAATACTTTAACAAGAAAAAATACGTGTGACAAAATAAATTTTATATTTAGTATAATAGCCTTTTGCTTTGATCACATTCATTCTGTCAGGCATTGACATCACAAGATTCTTCTATCTATCTAATGGTATCTCTTGCCAAGCAGCTTGTATTTGTTCCCAAAGACATGGTGACGCTAATTTCATTATGATTTCAATTCGAGAAAGAGAGGGGAATGAGAAAAATGTCAGTCATATCCAAGGATAATAGAATAATGAGTAGTTTCAAAATAACGTGTTTAATAGAAAATAGGACAAATTAAATATAACTTCTTTTTAATACATTTCTTTTACACCTAGTTTTAAATAATCAATATTTATTAGCAATTTACTTGGTTTTTCACCCTGTATTTGAATTTCAGTGAGGTGTTTAGGTAAATCACCCCTGTCCTAATAATTTTGCATACAACCGGTAGTGTGTAAAAGTGTTAGGACAGGGGTGATTTTAAAACTTATTTTGATACCTCACAAAAGATAAAATAGTTCCTGTCTTAATAGTTTTGCACAGTACTGTATATATATCAATGAAAAAATGCTGACTAAATACACACACACACACACACACAATATATATATATATATATATATATATATATATATATATATATATATTGATGCATGTTTCATTAAATAATATAGACAAGTTTTGTCGATTTATTTTAAGTAAATTGTTTTCATATCTGAGGAGGTTAATAGCATCATCACTGAATAATAATTTCTGGAGGTTGTAGCAGTCAGGAAAGCCAGAATATGGGAGAGAGTTCCACAGGCGGGAAGTGCGAGAGAAGAAGCTGCAGGAGTAGAATTGTCGTCTGCATTTGGCTAACCTGACTGTGAATGGGTGGGACCCAGTTGCCAGTCTGGTTGCACGGGTAAACACCTGTTGAGGAGGCATCAGTGACTTAAGCTCATCCGAGCAGAAGCCATGAAAGTATTTATAGAATAGACAAAGGGAGGCCACATTTCGACGGTGGGGAAGTGGCTGCAGTCGAGCCGCCAGATCAGTAACTATCACATTACAGACTCTCCTTTGGAGCCTGTCGAGAATACTGAGGAGAACGGCAGGGGCGCCTGACCATAAATGGCAGCAGTACTCCATTGACGGACGGATGGTTGACTTGTATATATGCAGGATGGATTCAGGCGGAAAAAAACATCCTGGATCGGCATAGTGACCCAAACTTCTTAGCTGTAGATTTAGCTATGGAATCAATATATTGGTTCCACTTGAGGTCTGAGGAGAGGGTAAGGCCGAGGAGGCGTAGTGTGTTGCTCTCAGGGAGAATATATATATATATCATGCTAAAATTTCCACCCATCTCATTCCAGGCGTCGGTGGCTTAGGAAGTAAGCACTCCGGCTTACAAATCGGTCGATTTTCGATCTCGACTGGAATCAAGTGGATGTCTACCCACACTAATGAGCTGCGAAACAGGCTTGTCTGTGGATGTCTAATATATATATATGGATGTGCGTTGTGGTGAAGTAGATATTGGCTTGGAACGAGAAATCGGAGACCATAGTTCGTATTCCAGATGAATTCGTTGCATTCACTTATGTGCAAACGCCCCTCTTTTCCTTCCAGCTGTGCTTTTAATAACAGGATAGATTGGGTTGTACAGCCTTACTTTGCAACCAACCAGTCTACCGCTATGGATGATTTTGGCCAATACCGCACAAAATCAAAATAGTAACCTAAGAAAACCCTACTTGACCGTAAATAAACTTGTCAGATCGAGACATTCTTGTGAATATCATGTACAGTGTCCAAACCATTTAGAATTTCCTAAACTGACACCCGGATACAACAGCTTTCTCAGAATTAATGATCAAAACTGATTTTCAGCAAATTAAGCCTGGAAGTCTAATTGAGGTCAATCCTTATTCGAATAACGTGGACTGGGGTTGCGAAATTATTAAAAAAAAAACCCAAAAAGACAATAAAACTACCAAATACAAATCAACTAGTCAGTTGCATACTATACGTTAAACACGCTCGAAAAAGACATGATTGACTGGACAGAAAATTTTCACGCAGTAGGTTGCCATTACTTTCTGTGGTAGAATGGTTTCTAGCCAGGTAATCAGTCCAGTTATTCGACGTATAACTAGAGGAAGAGATGGGTTAATACCTTTCCCAAGAGTATTTGCGCGTATGTAAATATAAATAATTCAACAGGAATTCGAACTCGGCTTATCACTTGTGTCATTTAATTATAATTATAGCTAGGGACGAGAGAAAAGAGGTAGATCTATTGGGGATATCTTATCTATTCTTTTTCTCTTTTGTGGGAGTCCGTTCTCGTGAAAGGTAGTTGTATACTCTGGCAGGTTAACGGAATTTGGCCTTGTGGTAGATAGCCCACTATAAGTCATGAAATGATTATAAAATCAAGAAAAGCTATTTGAGTAGAAAATATCATTTTATATATACACATATCTCTTACGTCGTGAGTAAGAATAAATAACTCAACAACAGGAATAGGTTAATTGTTGTATTCCGTGAAAATAGTATTTACAAAGGTTATTAGTATCCAGTACAAGAATAAAGGTTAATCGTCTCAACCGTCGTAAGACGTAGTATGAGCAATGGGTACTTCCGGGTCGTCACCGGAAGTCTATGACTGACTTGTAGATCGGCTGCTCGGCACACTCTCCTCCGTAGATGCCACCGTTACTTTACATAGTAATGGAATAGTCCATTATAGCGAATAGGCGCGGGCGTCCCAACAATATCAATTAATGTTTTTACAATTAAAGTAATAACTTGAAGTATAGGTCCAGCGGAGGTTAAAATGTCCATGGCAAATAATAAGCTGAAAGAGAATTAAGGCTTAGGAATGTGGGGAGCGTGTAATTGAGGAATGTCTTTGAAGAAGTCGCTCCTTAGTTCAGGAAGTAGTTTTGAGACAGGGGAGAAGGAAAGAGAGGTGAAGGGACGAGCATAGTAGCCACTTGACTTGGTCAAGGGAGATATTAATTACTCTCGCCTGTCGGTCTGTCTGTCTGGGTGCTTTCTGTCTCGGCTTTTTATTTAGACTTTTCGGATCACAGCATATCATTTGGGATTTCACACTTGTATTTGATTCTGGGCTTCCCATTGGCTGATAAATAAAATTCGCGTAGGTTCGCGAAATGGATATTTAATATTTAATTAATTTTTATTTTTCAGCCGGAACATCTGCGCGAAACCGGATGCACATGGACGACTTTTGGTCATTTGCTTTTTTGTCGTGAGAGGGCAAACATCCGGTCCATCGCTTTCGCTCGGTCGGTATCACCACAGATTCATACCTTTCAGAAAGGCACTTGAGAATAAGTTAATATATCTGTTGTATCCCGGGAGGGGATAAACAGAGAAAGAATAGTGCAAGAAATAACTCTTAACACTGATGATATATAAATAGAGATTTATTATACCACAGTACAATAAACCAAATAAAAGTACACCAAAGAACAGTTAACACGAATAACAATTAAGAAGGCAATGTCTCTGTATAGGACGTATGCGTCCGTCTTGAGAAGTAGGCTTCCGTTTAGTGACGTCTAAATCTCGTCTAAGGCCGATGGCTGTCGACTCTCGTATAATGATGAATAATCCCGATCACTCCCGTGTAATGACGAAGACTCTCATATAGTCACGAACACACTCGATCCCTCTCGAGTGCTCTCTGTAGTTCGTCTCGTCTAGGTCTTTTATAACCCGGGCCATACCCATTCCTGGGTAGGACAGGATATTCCTCCACAACAATATCAAACCAAACTAGAATACGAACTCTCCTTTCCGACATCTCATTCCAAACTGTCAAACTTCATATCGCACATCCAGCCATCGGTTATTTTGTAAAATATATATTTTGATTTCATATAATCATTTATTTATATTCTCAATATTTTGTTATATGCTGTCTTTGCTACTACTGCTGTTGCTGCTAAACAACGACTGTCTTTACGAATAACGATAAATGCGAATATATATATAGAAATATAGACTTACAGTTTTATTTTTCGCCGATGTGGTAGTCAGAGGAAATGACGCACATACGAGAGAGTTGATTAGCGGAAACTGTCTACTCTCTTCCCTGCGTGTTTTCTGCATCCTCTCAGTGTTCTACCTATGACCGAAAAAAAAAAGATCTCATATAAGCTAAATTCCTCGAATTCCGCCTAATTGAGTCATCCATGGCTAGGTATATCTATTAATCATTTTCGCCAATTATTACCTTTGGATCCAGTTGCTTTGACGTAATTATAATTTGATAACAATCATATTTCTGTGGATTACAGAAATAAAGTAAAATTTTGTATGTGTATATTTTTTGTATTATTAGTTTACAATCTATTTTTCTCGGATGTAATAGATGATTTAATTCTAGAATCCACCAAATCGAGCTTAAACTCATGGATAGGCGCAACGAATTATTTAAACGTTAATTATCCGACACTCTCGAAATACACATATTTGCTCAGTTCCACATCCTAACATAATTTCTGAAGAAATTATGATTTTATTTATTAATCCGACAGATTTCATTACTTAAATTTCACTTTTACTTTGCCTGATCATCGACGTACTTCCTGGCCGAGTTTCTAAGGCACGTCGGATCTAACGACGGCTTCCTCTGCCTAGGGGGACGCAAAATCAAATTTTGTTTGAGAATGCATATTTTATTTAATAAGACTTCTCCAATATTCAGACCGAAGGAAATAATAAATATATATCCTGTCTAATAAATAAACGGGGCGTTTATTCAAATATGAGTATCCACTAAAATAACGTTTTATAAAATCTGTCGGCTTGATAAATAAAAATCCGTTATTTCTTTCTTTATATATATATATATATATATATATATATATATAAAGAAATAACGGATATATATATATATATATATATATATATATATATATATATAAAGAGAAGGAGAGGGAGAGAATGTGATTTTACTCGATTCTGTAAATAGATCTAGAGTATGAATCAATGGTTCAAGAAAGTAATATGTGTATTGTCGCTAATTGTCTTCCATTCATGTTACAGTAATATCCCATCGTCAAAAGGTCAAGAGAGTCACGCAAAAGTTGTCTCCCCTTGTTATTTTGAGCGGTTCATGTTTTCTGAGAGTCGGCTATTTACGCTTACCCTGCGGCTACTAGTATAGATTCTCTAAACCTCTCTTCTCATATTGTTTAAGAGCCTGTTTGGACGTCTGAAGCGTCTAGCATTTACTTTAATCGATTTTGGAGACCGACGATTAAGCACTTTTTCAGAATTAAAATTCTCCTCACAGTTTCGATGTATCCGACTCTATTAGAGTTAACAGCATACTCAGTTAAGTGCTATACGTGATACACGCTTTGGGCGATCATGTCTCGAAAAAGACATGACTGACTGGGCAGAAGAATATCCCGCAGTAGGATGCCAATATGTCCTGCCATTTCACTAATAGCTGGATGGAGAAGAAAGATAATATTACATTATTATAATAAGTATAATTTGTGGGTGATCAGTTTATTACTTCATAACTATAGAAAACCGATCCCCTACTTTATACCCAGTAGAAGTTTTAATTATTTTTCCAACTGTTATATTCAGTCAGTTAGTTAAGTGCCATATAAGTGATACACGCTTTGAGCGATCATGTCTCGAAACAGACATGACTGACTGGGCAGAAGATTATTCCGCAGTAGGTTGCCATTGCATTCTGAGGTAGACTGGTTGCCAACCAAGGCGATAAAACCCAATCTGTCTTGTTATTTAACTCATAGCTGGTGGAAGAAGAGATAGATTATATTACATTATTATATTAACTATAATTTGTTGGGGATCAGTTTACTATTTCATAAGATTAGAAAAACGATCCCCCAGTTCATGCCCAGCAGAGGTTTTAATCATGTTTCCAAGTATTATATTCAGACAGTCAATTGAGTGACATACGTTATACACGTTTTGGGTGATCATGTCTCTTTCAAGACATGACTGACTGTGCAGAAGATTATCCTGCAGTAGGTTGGCATTGCTTTCTGCGGTAGACTGGTTACCAGCCAAGGCTTTAGAACCCAATCTGTCCTGTCATTTAAACCATAACTAAAGCGAAGAGACGGATTAATACCTTTCCCAGGGGTATTTGTGCGTAAGTGAATGCAAGGAATTCAATTGGAATTCGACCTCGGTAGAGGTTACATCGGAGGAAAGTTATGAGAAGGAGCGACAGTTTATAGGGTGTGTGAGTAAGTGGGTAAGAATATATTATAATACTGATGAGAGTGGAGTGGACGGAGAAAGGAGTATGAGAGAGAGGATGCAGTTTAGTGAGATAGGAGATGACTATTGACCTTACATTTAAATTCTTGGAGATTGTAGTTTTCGGGGAAGTAAATAAACGTGATCTATGTATCTGTCTATTTTAGTCTCTTCATTATTTATCTATCTCAGACACTTCATTCTACCTCCTCCCTTTCTCTCTTTCCTCCCCCCCCTCTCTCTCTCTCTCGATCTTTTCATATTTTTGACTATGGAGCCTAATACCCAGGAAGTGTTCCAACAAAGGCCAGAAAGTGCAATACTGAGATCCGAAGTCGTATTGGAATAGCCAAGGACGCATTCCAAAAGCTAAGCAGAGCATAAAGAGACAGGAAAATTTGCGTTGGAAACAAAGAAAATGAAACTTAACTGTTACGTGATACCTGTTCTCCTATATGCTAGTTAATGCTGGACCATCTCTTCGAAGATAAATGAGAAACACGAAATAACAGAAATGTAGATCTACAGAAGGATATTGAGGATACCGTAGACCGAACGTGTGAGCAACAACGAGCTTTTGGAAAGAATGGAAACAAAAATGAAAGTTATACTTGACATCAGCAAAAGACAGAGACTTGGGATGAGGAAGGAGAGCTTGGAAAAATTAAGACTCACAGGGCAGATTGAGAGAAAGAGAAAAATGGAAACAAAAAAGGAAACTTATCCTTAACATCAGGAAGAGATAGCTAAAATCTCTATAGCACATAATGAGGAAAGTGGGCTTGGAAAATTTAACACTCATGCATATAAGTGAATAATAATTATAGTTTGTACTTGACATCAATTACAAGTTAGGAATACTAAAATCAAGCAAGTACAGAAATTTAAATACCTTTTAAGAAACTGGGGTGGCCAAATAATTATGGCCAGTAGTCTAGGTGTTATAATAGACACAAAGTTCGAAATAATTCCACTTACTTACCTCAGAAATAAATACAAATGCTCAGTTATTGTATGTCTATACTTCTGAGATGAGGAAGTATTTACACTGTGGTGATATCGACCGAGCAAAAGCCGGATGTTTGCCCTCTCACAACAAAAAAGCAAATGACCAAAACTATTCGGTGCGCAGCCGGATCGAGGCAGATGTTCCGGTTGAAAACTAAAAATTAATTAAATATTAACTTTCCAGTTCGCGAGCCTACGCGAATTTTATTTATCGGCCAATGGGAAGCCCAGAATCAAATACAAGTGTGAATTCCCAAATGATCTGCTGCGATCCAAAAAGTCGAAATAAAAAGCCGATACAAAAAGCATCGCCAGACAGACGCTGACAGACAGACCCAGACAGACTCGATTGAGACGAGAGTAATTATTAGCCCCCTTGACCAAGTCAAGCGGCTTACTATGCTCAAAGCCCTTACCTCTTCTTTCCTTCTTCGCTGTCTCAAAACTACTTACTGACCTAAGGAGCGGATACATCAAAGACATTCCTTACTTACAACGCTCCACATACCTAAGCATTTATTCTCTTTTCAGCATTTTATTGTCATGAACATTTTAAGGTCCGTTTAACCCATATTTATGAGATTATTTTAATTGTAAAAGCCTTAATTGATATGTGTAAATATAAAATGTTATTTCTCAATTCAATTTGCTTTTCTTGATTTATAATCATTTTATGACTTATAGTGGGCTAATTAAAACAAGGCCAATTTCCGATAATTTGCAACAACATACTAATACTCTCCAAAAGAACGAACCCACTATAACACGATTTACATTTGTTGATATTGCATTTCAATTTTTGGAGATTATATCTATCACGAAAGCAAGTAAACAGAAGAGAGTTCCACGGGAGGGAAGTTCGAGAAAAAAAAACTATTCAAGTAGAAGTGGGGAGTATATTTAACAGTTTCAACGGTAAAAATTACCAGGGATAGAAGAAGTTTACCTAATCCCTGTAAATTAAATATCCGGTTTATTTCAGAATTCCCTGTAGGTTAACCGGATCGTCGTACACCTGACAAAAGCCGGAAGTTTGTGAAAAAAACAACAGAGATGAGGAAAATAGTCCACATATCAGCCAGTCAGTTAAGTGCCATACGTGATACACGATTTGGGCGATCATGTCTCGAAAGAGACATGACTGGCTGGGAAGAAGATTATCCCGCAGTAGGTTGCCATTGCTTTCTGCGGTATACCAGATGCCAGCCAAGGCTATAGCACCAAATTTGTCCTGCCATTTAACTCATAGCTGAAGGAAGATGAGATATATTACGTTGCTATTTTAAGTATAATTTATGGGGGATCACTTTATTACTTCATAACAATAGAAAACCGATCCCCCACTTTATGTCAAGTACAAATTTTAATTATGCTTCCAACTGTTATATTCAGTCAATCAGTGCCATTCGTGATATACAAGATTGCCCCGCAGTAGGTTGTCATTGCTTTCTGCGGTATACTGGTTTCCAAACAAGGCTATAGAACCCAAACGGTCTTGCCATTTAACTGTTAGCTTTAGGGAGAATAGATATATTATATTACATTATCATATTAAGTTTATTTAGTGGGGGATCAGTTTATTACTTCATAACAATAGAAAACCGATTCCCCACTTTATGTCTATTACAAATTTTAATTAATTATGTTTCCATCTATTATATTCAGTCAGTCAGTTAAGTGCCATACGTGATACACGCTTTGGGCGATCATGTCTTGAAAGAGACATGACTGACTGGGCAGAAGATTATCCCGCAGTAGGTTGCAATTGCTTTCTGCGGTAGACTGGTAGACAGCTATGGCTATAGAACCCAATCTGTCCTATTATTTAACCCATAACTGAAGGGAAACGACGGATTAATACCTTTCCTACGGGTAATTGAGTGTAAGTGAATGCAAGGAATACAACTGGAATTCGAACTCGGCTCTCCGATTTGTCGTTCCGAGTCGATATCCACTGTACCAAAACGCACATACAAATTACACAGTAATTGTTTAAAATGACATACAAAATTTACATTTTTTTTAATTACACAGTATTTCAAAAATGTAAACTTTGTATCTTATACACACTTATACTCACAGGCGCAAACACTGACACAAGCGCATACCCAGACAAACAGACACACACACGAACACAGATACACAAATATGATATATATATATGTTTATAAATAAGGAATTTATTCAGTGATTTGCTGTCTTTACTCTAGTTCATGACAAATGCGTCAAAAGAAAACATTGTGTAAACCGTTACACTCGCAGATCGGCACTCTAAGTTCGTCTCAAAGCACCACACGTGACTAGATTAGTGAATATCAGGCAAAACTGAATGCCTGTGTACTTAGCCTGAGGTCAGATCTCTGTTCTACTGTCGCCGGCCACTTTACATCAAAAGCACCGTCCTGGCACGCGAAATCGTGTTGTTCGTCGAAACGCCAGGCGGCCGTCACGACTTTTTAATTCGCTAATGCTGTCGGAGGGCGCTGAAATCTTCTGACCTCACGTATCGATGTTATTATTGTGTGCATTAGGGAAATAGTGGGACGCTTTCCTCAGAAATAATTACTTCCGAACGCTAAAAATGCAATTGAGAGTGATTTTTTATTCTGTCAAACCAAGTGAAACGGGGATCATGTCGAAATCTAATGAAAACAACGATAAGTTAAAAAAATTATATATATATATTATATTTTGTTCCATTTTTCGTCCGGAAAAACAGCTAGTTCCTCTATCCTGAATGACAATCTTCTATAGCAAATAATAATAAAATTAATAAATTTATATATATATATATATATATATATATGAAATCCACTGCTTATAAACGACAGAAGTTAATAAATTATTGTGAAACTGCTGTTGTGAAATGGTATGTAGAAAATACATACAGAGACGTTAGAAAATTGACAAAAAGATAGACAGACAGGCATAAAAAGTATAGAATCAGCAATACATAATGCCTATCAAAAACACAGTGATGAATTAAACTATTATCAAGTCATAGTTGTTTATATAATATATCTAAACTTATTTATAAATGGAACTTTCTCTCTGTATGTGTATGTGTGTGTGTGTCTGTGTGTGTGTGTGTCTGTTTGTGTGTCCGTTACCTATAAACTCCGAAACGGCTGAACCGATTTTCTTGAAAATTTACACAGTTGTACTATAAGCGTCTCCGAGTGTTCTTAGCTAGATTTTGTGTCGAGGTACCACCGATAAATATCGAAAATCGATAATCAAAAAAATCGGGTGATAGAAGGAGTGGTCCCATTTTAATCAAATTTGATACACTCATAGACAAAGACATAAGAAACGATATTCAGAAGTTTCAAGGTTGCACTTCTTACAGCAGTGCAGAAAATCGATAATATATATATATATATATATATATTATTCAGATACTTCAATCCAAGAGGAAAAAGCAGGAAGGTAAATTCCAAAAACCCGATCCTAATTAATATTAAAAATTTTATTTTAATATTAAAAAATGATACAGGAAGAGAGCTCCATGTAATAAAATATTACAGAGCAAATATAAATTAAAATAGGATCAATTCAAGGATGTTGGATGACCATCATTCAACATCCTTGAATTAATCCTAATTTAATTTATATATATATAAAACGCAAGATGTTTTTGTGTGTGTCTGTTTATCTGCCTGTATGCCTGTATTTTTTTCAGCCCTTTTATTTTAGTCTTTGCTTCGGGTTTGGCTCTAAGTAGGTATTATTGTAGTTCTTAGTCTCAGCCATGATACCATTTACTCAGAGGACTTATTTAGCCTTCAAAATTCAGTTTACGATGAAAAAAATTTATTAGGAAATCAAAATTTGACTTAAATCCATTCATTTTTCTTTCAGTCTACGATTTCGCTCTCACTGGAAACAACTATTGCTTTTTAGTCTTTCGTGCCAACGTCCAAAGAGTCTGAGCTCCAGGACTACGGATCAGTTTTAAAGTTTTCATTACACCCGAGCAACGCCGGGCTATACTGCTAGTATATATATATATATATATATATAGTAATCTCTTGTATCCAGTTATTGCAGACGCATGATTTATAATGTTAGTAAGTTGGATGTTTTCAAAAACCCATTGGTAATATTTTTTCGCGTCTCTCTATAGACCGCTCCTCTGACCAAATTTATACAATGAATGAGTTATAATTATCCAGATAAAAAGTGTTCAATAAACAGGATGAAGGAAAAAGAAAAAAGAAAAAGAAAAAGAGAAGAAAAATAGGAATGATGAGGTTAACTTAACAGTGTTATCTACGAGCGTCAATATTCTATCCAAACAACATGATGGCCTTGGCATAGATTTACAATGACAGTAGCTATGCAAGTCAGAATAATTAGTCTTGAATTTGTAGTTGTATAATTTAAGATGCCTGAGCTTACAAAATAAAATTAACGGTTGAATTTATACTAAAAAAATGAATTGTTAGTTTTTCTCATTAATTCAAACCGTAATAATGTTATTATTATTTTATTTCATAAAATGTATTGGCAGTAAAAATGACATAATAATATCACAATAAAGAACTAATAAAAAATTCTTAAAATAATATTAAAAAACCTTTCAGTTGTAATAATAATAAAAATAATTGTGTGGTCCAAAAGTAGCTGGACAGTAGGTGTGTTAAATAATATCATGGTCGGTGTGGAATTTTGCCAAGAAGTGTGTTTTGCACTGGATGACGCAGAGATACGTCAGCTTACAGTTTAGAAAGTTGATTCTTGCTGTTTATCATCCGTCATAAAAAAACACACCGACATTATGGGTTGCAGATTGCTGTTTTCTTCGACGGAGAAGAAGTTTATATTACCTATATTTTGAAGAAAGTAATATCGTTGAATTGGATTGGAGATGTAATAACCGACGAAGAGGGTATAAAACAGGTGGAATAAGTGTTGCTATCGGTTATATTATTATCGTGGTGTTCATTATATTATATATATTTTTTATAATCATATCGCTCTAAGCAAGGCAGTTTACTGCCACTGTTTTGCAGAGAATTACATAGGTGGAAAATTATGAGAAAGATTGAGAGGTTATAGGGAGTGTCAGAAAGTTGGAAAGAAAAGGATTCATGTGGCCATAAAGTGAGGGATCATTTTATATATCGATTGTAATATGGAATTGATCACCCACTTTATAGCTACATTATAATAGTATAGAAAATTATTTTTATAATCATATCGCCCCAAGCAAGGCAGTTTACTGCCACTGTTTTGCAGGGGATTACATAAGAAGAAAGTTATGAGAAAGTGACTGGTTATAGGGGGTGTCAGGAAGTGGGTAAGAGAAGGATGAGAATACTGATGAGAGTGGAGTGAACGGAGAAAGGAGCATGACAGAGAGGATGCAGGTTAGTGAGATAGGAGATGGCTATTGACTTTACATTTAAATTCTTGGAGATTGTAGCTGTCGAGGAAGCAAGTAAACCGACGGTAATTCCACAGGCGGGAAATGCGAGAAAAGAAGTTTATGGAGTAGAATTTGCTTTTACATTTCATTATTTTCACAGTAAAAGGGTGGGACCTAGTTGCTAATCTCGTGGTTTGAGCAAAATCGTATATAGGGAGTACCAGTGAGCAAAGTTCATTGGAGGAGAAGCCGTGAACATATTTGTTTAAGAGACACGGGGAAGCCACATTACGCCGGTGAGAAAGTGACTGTATCTGAGCTGCCAAGTCGGGATCGATCACATTACAGTATTTTGTCAAGGGCTCTAGATGGATAGCAGGAGTACCGGACCAGATATGGCAGCAGTATTCAGTGTACGGGTGGATGGAAGATTTATATATGCGCAGGATTGTTTCAGACGGAAAAAAACTTCCTGGCCCTACACAGAGAACCGACTTTCTTAGCAGCGGATTTAGCTATGGATTCTATATAGTCATTCCACTTGGGGTCTGTTGTGAGAGTTAACCCGAGGAGGCGCAGTGTGATACTTTCAAGGAGACTAGCCTAATCCATGCTAATGGTGGCGGGGTAGTAGCGATTGTCTGTAATGATAAATAGATAGCAGCTTCGTTTTGAAAGCATATATATTTTTTTTCATTTGGAGTAGATAGACTAAACAATCGCCCGGTTCACACTCCACCCACGTCTATTGTACAGGTGTAGAGGCTCATCTCTTGTTCCCTGTTTAGGGTGTGGTTTCCGGCTTTCCCTTTTTCAATATTTTCACTTTTCTTTTTTTTCTTTTTCTTTTTTCATTTTTTTTTTTTTCACTTGGAGTATATAGACTAAACTATCGCCCGGTTCACACACCACCCATGTCTATTGTACACGTGTAGAGGCTCATCCCTTGTTCCTTGTTTAGGATGTGGTTTCTGGTTTTCTCTTTTCCAAATCTTTTCACTCCTACGTAGCCCCCTGCACATCAGTGGCGTTAGCGCCTTGCTCGAGGTGATATGATTAATATATATATATATATATATATATATATATATATATATATATATATATGGATAGAGTAAGAGAGGGAATTAATGTAGGGGGATTAAAGAAAAGAGAATTTATTTTATTATATATAAAGGCAATCCGTGAGTCTGTATGTGACTGCTCCCTATGCACACCTAAATTTGTTAAGCTACACCATTCATACTTTCTAGGGACACATATCTACAGGGAAGCCAGGTCGATACACACTTTTTGAGTTTAAGTTCAGCAATTTTCCCTTTCGTACTCTTTGGCCAATGGACACGATTGTTTACGTTTGCTCCGTAAAACATCTAAGATCTAAGATGGTTGCTAGATTACGTCACAGAAATCACATCACACGTGTCAAACGCGACTAAAATATTTTTTATTAAAAAAAATATAAAACCTTTATATTTAATTTTATTCCGACGTTTTAAATATTTATTTGATCAACAACAAAAAAATGTAAATATTTCTCCCGGTAACTTCCAAACAAAAGAAATATAAAAAAGAAAAAAAGGTGTTTTTTCAGACAAAAACAAAATATGTAAACTAAAAAGTGGCATCTTCTTCTACTGCTAAAATGTTCTGAGTTACACGGGCAACGCCGTGTTAAGATGCTTGTCTGTGTATATAAAAGGTAATCTGGGAGTCTTTGTGTGACTGTTACCTATGCACGCCTACATTTTTTAAGCTACACTATTCAAACTTTCTAGGGACACATATCTACAGGGAAGCCAGGTCGACACATAATTTTTGAGTTTAAGTTCAACAATTTTCCCTTTCGCACTTTTTATCCAATGGCGCAGATTGATTACATTTGCTCCGTAAAACATCTCAGATCTAAGATGGTCGCTGAATTACGTCACAAAAATCAAATCACACGTGTCAAACCAGACTAAAATATATTTTTCTTAAAAAAAAATGAGCCTTTATATTTAATTTCTATTCCGACGTTTTAAAAATTCATTTGGTCAACAAAAAAAATGTGAAACAAAAGATTTTTGAAACAAAAGAAATATTTTTTTTTTTTAAATAGTGTTTTTTCAAACAAAAAAAAAATATGTAAAATAAAAACTGGCATCTCCTACTACTAAAATGCTGTGAGTTGCACGGGCAACGGCGGGCTATGAAACTAGTATATATATATATATATATATATATATATATATATATATATATATACATAAAGAATCACAAGATAGCCAAAACCTACCGCGGTTTCACACAACGGCTCGTCAGGGCAAAGGAAGGCAAACCAAAGATTATCCAACTAAATAGACACCAACATATATATATATATATATATATTAATGCAGGTTTCATTGAATAATATAGACAAGTTTTGTGGTCCCTGGTCTGACCACAACACCACTATTTTGTCACTGTCTTCGGCCATCCGCCACGGTAGGGATGGGCTTATATTTTCAATTCAATTATCTTTATTGTTAATAGCTTAAATGTTCTATGTTTACTGTGTGTTAATGTTTACTCTTTGATAATGGCTTATGTGAGCCGAAAGCTTAGACCCGATAAAAAATTCAACAAATACTGTGATTTTTTGTTGTCTTTCAATGACATCACCATCAAGTATATCAGACGGTATGAACGGATCCTACACAAAATTAATAGACAAAACTTGTCTATATTATTCAATGAAACCTGCATTAATGGAAAAATGCTGCCAAAATACACACAATATATATATATATATATATTTCCAAACGAGTTATTATGCAACCCAAGTTTCTAGCTTTTCTAACCATGCGAACAAATACTTATTAGGATCAAACAATCACGGATGAAAATGTTTTACCTTCTTTATTTCAAAACTTGCGCGTTCATAAAAAAATCCCTGTCACGTGATCATTAAAAAAAAGATAAAATCAGTTAGTGTAAATCGTCTGAAGACACGGAAAGGTCGAAACCTGGCTTGCCTAAAAACTCCTTTACAAATGAAAAAAATTCAAAAGTTCTATAATATAATTTTGTGTTATGTTACGGAAATTAACGAAACTTGGTTTTAAACTACAAACAATTTGAAATGACTCGTTTGAACATAATTTTTGATCGATAGTCTTATTTAAGTAGATATTTTGTTTTTAACTAAACAATATTATATATCTATATCTACCGTCATGATTATTTACGATAAATTTTTATTACGAAAATGTGTGTAAATCATTTTCACAGCCAACATCCAACATTGCCTGATGACGAGATTCTATCTCGAAACAGAAATTCCCGTGTTAATAATTTATATGATTATATTAAGCTCTACAATATTTATTGTATTGAACACTGCTTATAAAAAAATAAATGGCAGGGCACTCAAAACCATAAAACCTTTGATCCTCTTCACCTGGGTATATATATATATATATATATATATATATATATATATATATATATATATATATATGATATTTCAGACCGGCCTCGGCCTTTCATCAGAAACAAATGATTTTAAAATTTAATCTAGAAGCGTTCCTCGGGAGAAACTTCTGTCGCGAGATATTATTTACATCACGTGATGTAGAAAGCGATAGAGTTTTTTGAATATTTTTAAACGCTTCTAGATTAAATTTTAAAATCATTTGTTTCTGATGAAAGGCCGAGGTCGGTCTGAAATATCAAATATATATATATATATATATACATATATACATATATATATATATATATATATATATATATATATATATATATATATAATAGAAATAAATAAATACTGTCAAAAATACATTTTTAAACTTACAACTTTTTAGTAGTTTTTTTCTATACATATTAAAACAGTATACGTGGATCATCATTATGCTATATATATATATTATGTGATCTTTTTTAAATACAACAAATAATGAGATTTTGATTGACTTGTTCCTTTTTTGTTTTTGCGGATATTACATCCAGGCAAACCCCGGTGACCCTTCGCAATTCTCTATGGCAAACGCCCAAAAGGTTACGTTCTACGTCTGCTAATTGTACGCTTGGTTGAATATATATCTTACAACTCATCACATTCAAATTCTTGTTAGCCTTTTACTTAAAAATAATAAAAAAGAGACCTTTCATCGTTCTGCGATGCAAATGAGATAGTACCAGTGACCCTTGCGTTCGTAGGATATACGTAACGCATTATGATCAGGGCCAATTAGTTCCTCACGCCCTTCGCTTACATTCAATATGTGTATTTTAGCATTCGTGTCTCGCGTGGTTTTCTCGTGGAGATTCCAATGTATTTACTCTGGACACTTGTGGAAAGGTTGACCTCAACGTGTTTGGCAGCGATGCGATACTTTTTGAAAAAAATCAGTCAACCGTAAAAATTGGGCGGTGAGGAGTTAGACGTTTTTGTAATCGTTTTGAATGGGTCTTTCTATAGTTGGTGCAGGGACGGAAAAAAATTGAATATTTATGTGTATGTCTTAAACCTTAGGTGGAATCAAATGCGTGAACAGACTTTTAAATGAAGAAAAGGAACAAAAAATGAAGTAGAAATAAAATATGTACAGTCACGCGCAGAAAAAGAACAAGAAAGATCTTTAATTTCTCATATTTTTTAGGAGATAGACGATCATGAACCTCTCCAGCTTCCTCTCAAAGTAAAAAAAATAACTCTTAACAACTCCATTTTTATTCATTTTTTTTTTTGTCATTTGCTCAAATTCTGAATGTCGTTTACATATTATGCGTTCGACATTATTATTTGACTACAATATTCCCCGTGAGTTTTAAATTCGTCAAAAAACATCTACATTTATACATATCTGCGAAAAGTACATAAATGAAGAATGTGTCAGAAAGGAGTAGATCATAGCTCTTCCCATCTTCCTGTATTTTGTCTTTGTTTTACCATCCATTCAGTTAGAATCTAAACTTATTTATAAATGGAATTTGTCTTTGTGTGTGTGTCCGTTAGCTATAGACATCGAAACGGCTGAAACGATTTTCTTGAAAATGTACACAGTTGTACGATAAGCGTCTGCGAGTGTTCTTAGCTATGTTTTGTGTCGAAGTACTCCGGATATATATCGAAAATCGATAATCGAAAAAATCGGGTTATAGAAGGAATGGTACGATTTTATTCAAATTTGATACACTCATAGACAAAGACATAAAAAACGATATTCAGAAGTTTCAAGGTTGCAATTCTTACAATAGTGCAGAAAATCGATAATATATATATATATATATGTGTGTGTGTGTGTGTGTGTGTTTGTGTGTGTGTGTGTGTAAAAGGCAAGATATTTGTGTGCGTGTCTGTTTATCTGCCTGTAATATCTATATTTTTTCAGCTCTTTTATTTTAGTTTTTGCTTCAGGTTTGGCTCTAAGTAGGTATAATTGTAGTTCTTTCTCATCCATGATTTCATTTACTCAGAGGACTTATTTAGCTTTCAAAATTCAGTTTACGACGAAAAAACTTATTTGATATCGATACCAGGAAATGAAAATTTGACATACATCCATTCATTTTTCTTTCGGTCTACGTCTTCGCTTTAACTGGAAAAAACTATTGCTTTTTAGTCGTTCGTGCCAACGTCCAAAGAGTCTGAGCTCCAGGACCATGGATTAGTTTTAAAGCGTTGATTACAACGTAGTAGAGCCGGGCTATATTGCTAGTATGCCATACGTGAAACATGCTTTGGGCGACCATGTCTCGAAAAAGACATGACTGAATGGGCAGAAGATTATCCTCCAGTAGGTTGTCATTGCTTTCTGCGGTAAACTGGTTGCCAACCAAGGCTATAGAACCCAATCTTTTCTGTTATTTAACCCATAACTAGAGGGAATTAATACATTTCCCAATGGTATTTGCGCATACGTGAATGCAAGGAATTCAACTGAAATTCGAACTCGGCTCCCTGATTTCTCCTTCCGAGTCGATATCCACTGCACCACATTCAATTAAAGGTATTTTTAAACTCTTTAATGAAATACTCGCCATTTACCCTGGTTCTCTTGCCTTGAAAAAAAGATGAAAAATGGTTACTAATGAAATTATATTCCAGTTAGACTTTTACTTTCAAAAAGTGCCCAGTACAAATGTAGGGCATAAAAATATGCTACTACTACTACTAATAATAATAGTAATAATGCAACTTAATGTCTATAAAGATTCGGTGTTAAAACATTATCATCAGGTAGACTGCTGATGGTGTATTAACACCTAAACTTCATAGCTATCATGTTGCAGTGTGCCATTGTTATTAAAATAGTAACAGTTGTGGTACAGTGGATATCGGCTCGGAACAAGAAAACGGGGAGCCGAGTTCGAATTCCAGTTGAATCCATTGTATTCACTTACGCGCAAAAAGTATTAATCCGTCTCTTCCTTCCAGTTATGGGTCAAATAGCAGAACAGATTGGGTTGTATAGCCTTGGTCGGCAACCAGTCTACCGCAAAAAGTAATGGCAACCTACTGCGGGATAATCTTCTGCCCAGTCAGTCATGTCTCTTTCGAGACATGATCGCCCAAGCGTGTATCACGTATGACACTTAACTGACTGACTGAATATAATAGTTGGAAACATATTTAAAACTTGTTCTGGGCATAAAGTGGGGGATCGGTTTTCTATTTGTATTAAGTAATAAACTGATCCCCCTCTAATTATACTTAATATAATAATGTAATCTCTCTCATCTCCCTACAGCTATGAGTTAAATAGCAGAACAGATTGGGTTCGATAGTCTTGGCTGGCAACCATTTAACGCAGAAAGCAATGGCAACCTACTGCGGGATAATCTTCTGCCCAGTCAGCCATGTGTCTTTCGAGACATGATCGCCCAAGCGTGTATCACGTATGGCACTTAACTGACTGACCATATATATAAAAAGTGCCAAATACAAAAGTAGGGCATAAATATATGGTAATAATAATAATAATAATAATAATAATAATGATAATTTAAAAACTGAATTAAATTCACAGAACAGAGTTATGGCCATTAATAGCCTTGCAATCCCAGTTGTCCAATATAGCTTTAACATCTTAAACTGGACTCTAAACGACATCAGGCGAATGGATGCTAAAACAAGAAAGCTTCTTTCTAAGCATAAGATGCATCATCCAAAGGCTGATGTAGACCGTCTATACATACCCCGTAAAGAAGGTGGAAGAGGTCTTATTCAGCTGGAATTGTCATACAAAACAACAACTATTGGCTTACTAACATACATAGAAACAACAAAGGATTGGATGTTACAATTAGTAAGGCAACATGAAGAAAGAAAGAAAAAATATTCAATAATAAAAGAAGGCAGTAAATTCAAACAAGATTTACAGTTAGTAGATTCTGTAGAAAAGCAGAACGGAAATCAAGAGCCGACTATTGCGGCAAAGAATATGAAAATGAAAGCCAAAGATAAAGCTCTTGAACAAATGAAACATCGCTGGCAAGACAAACCTCTGCATGGCCAATATCCAGTACGTGCCAATAAATCCAATGTTGACAAAGTTAATACTCATCGATGGTTACGTGCATCTGGATTAAACTCCGAAACTGAAGGATTTATTCTTGCAGCACAAGACCAAAGTCTTTTCACGAGAAACTTCCAGGCAAATATTATGCATAATAATATGGATCCAAAATGCAGGTTTTGTGATAAACACCAAGAAACAATAGACCACCTAATCTCAGGCTGTTCTGTGCTTGCCCCAAATGAATATAAAAATCGCCACGATAGAGTTGGGCAATATTTACATTGGGCAATATGCAAACATTATGGAAAAGCTGTAGGCAAACACTGGTATGAACATCACCCAGCACCGGTTACAGAAATAGAAGATGTAACCATTCTATGGGATTACACCATCTACACAGACAGAAAAATTGAAGCAAACAGGCCAGACATTATTGTTAAAAACCAGAAGGAGAAAACTTGTCTATTAATTGATATGGCTTGTTCAGCGGATTGTAACATAGCAATCAAGGAATTTGAAAAACTGTCAAAATATAAAGACTTGGAAATTGAAATGGGAAAAATGTGGAAATTGAAAACAAGAGTTGTGCCAGTGATAGTAGGTGCACTTGGAATGATAAAAAATGGAACAAAACAACACATTGAAAGAATCCCTGGAAACCCCAGCTTAAGAGATATACAAAAAATTGTCTTATTAAGTACAGCCCACACACTAAGGAAAACTTTATCTATGTAATGCTGGAGATGATAGGGAAGATAGAAAAACATGAAATGGAGCCATAACAACACGCCACTACCTGCCTTAGGTCTCCCCGCAGACTTGGTTGGTAGTGAGACCAAAGCAGAAATCGAAATATGATGAAAAATGACAACATAATAATAATGTCATGCTCCAACTTGGTAGCGATAAAAATTCAGTGTTAAAACACTATCATCATGCAGACTGCTGGGGGTGTATGGACACCAAAACTTTATAGCTATCAAGTTGCGGTATGCCATTATAGAAAAACTATAAAACAAGTTATTCATGCAGCAAAAATACTCAAAATATAATTAATTCACACAATAATAAGATAATTAAAAATTTCTACAATAAACCACAAGGACACAAAATTCCTTGCAACTGCATTAACAGAACCAACTGCCTAGTTGAAGGAATGTGTAATTCTGACAAATCAATTTATGAAACCATCATTTTTTCGGAAGAGGACCCCAAAAATAAAATAATATACATAGGGATATTCGCAGGAAGTTGGAAACAAAGATTTCATAATCACCGACACTCATTTTCCAACGCCTCCTTAAAATATCAAACAGCCCCATCGAAACACGAGTGGAAATTATATGACGGAGGACTCACCCCACAAATTAAATGGAGGATCATCAAACGTTCTCAGACTCCCAACACCTTCTGGGATAGATACAATCTATGCTCAGAGGAAAATTAATTATAAACAAATATAACATCTGAATGAGCATTTAAACAAGAGGAATGAACTAATTTTTAAATGTAGACATAAAAATAGGTTTAAGATTCCATAACAAAATCGAGTTTAAACTTAAAAGTTAGATTTTGAAAAAAATCTAGAATTTCACCCTGAAGACTTTAAACACTTAATTTTTTTTAACATTATTGTTGCCATACGTACTTTACTATCATTGTTTTATTATTATTATTATTATTTTTATATTTTTATTCATACTTATAGTTTTACATAATAGTATTATTTTAGTGTAAGAGTATAATTTTTTAATTTTAATTTTATTTTTAATTTTTATTTCTTTTTAATATGAAATAGATTTTATGAATTATTATTTTGCATTTTTGTATTTTTTATCAGTTATTGTTATATTTTGTCTTTAGTATTAGTATCTGTATTATTATTATTACTATTATTATTATTATTACTATTTTTATTACTTTAAGGTTTTTAAATATTAGTTTCTCTATTATCATGTTATTATTACTAACAATAAGTTTTATGTAATAATATAATAATATTATTATTACACTTAGCTTTAATAAGAAAAATCTTACATTTCATTTTTGCTAGCGAAAATTCAACATATAATTTTAATTTTTAATTTCATGCATCTTAAAATAGACAACTGAAAATCTAAGTCGAGATATACTGACCTCCATTACTACGGTCATTGTCAATCTAGGCCAAGGCCGTCTAGTTGTCTAGATATAATATAGACGCAAATATTATTAACTTAACAGTGTTATTAACACTGTTAAGTTAACCTCCTTTCCCCTGTTTTTTCTTCTCTTTTTCTTTTTCTTTTTTTTCTTTCTATTTTACTTGACTTTTCCCGGATAATTTTAGCCCATTCATTGTTGTATGAATTTGGTCTGAGGAGCGGTCTATAAGAGAGTCCCGAAATATAATATTACCAATGGGTTTATAAACACAAAAAACTTATGTTCTATTATTATAATACACTGTTAAATCTTAACATTGACTTCTCATTGGATTTAATCTCCTGTGGAATTTACCTTACCAAGTAACAAGGATTCTATTTTATATATATATATATATATATATATATATATATATATATATCTATATTCCTGGGTTAGGAAGCAAACAGAGTCTAAGCCGTACTGATGAGCTGTGATACAGCGAAACAGATCTGTCTGCGGATGACTATAGTATTTACGCTCTCACACCCTGATTGAGCACTCTGGAAGAATGGGAAGCTTTGTAAACAATAGCTATATACATATATAGGCTTCTATGTGGATGAATAATATATATATATATATATATATATATATATATATATATATATATATATACACGTGGGTAAGTAAAAAATTGTTGCACATTGAGTAGAGGTGCTAAAATAATGCTCGATGTACACTACTGGCCATAATTGATTATTTCATTTTTCACACAGCACTTATATTAATTTCTCCGAATTAAAACGTTTGATGAGCGAGATTTGCTTTTTCGTTTTTGTTTTTTTTTTTAATTTTATCCTCATTCTGCCCTGTAACATAAAATGATAAATTATAACTTTTGAAGCAACATGAATTTGGTCTGAGGAGCGCTGTCTATAAGAGCCGCAAAATATAATATTACCAATGGGTTTATAAAAACATAAAACTTATGTTCTTTATTATAATACTCTGTTAAATCTTAAAATTGACTTCTCATTGGATTTAATCTCCTGTAGAATTTACCTTACCAAGTACCAAAGATTTGTGGTAATACCGACCGAACAAAAGCAAGAAACCGGATGTTGGTTCTCTCACAACAAAAACGAAAATGAATAAAACTCGTCGCGCGTATCCGAGTTCGCGCAGATGTTCCGGTTGAAAAATAAAAATTAATCAAATACCAAATTTCCATTTCGCGTGCCTACACGAATTTTATTTACCAGCCAATGGGAAGCCCCGAATCAAATACAAGCGTGAAATTCAAAACGAGCTTCTGATCCAAAAAGCAGATATAAAAACCGGAGACAAAGTGCATCGTTACACAGACGGTGACAGGCTAGAGTTACCAGTGTCTCCCCTTGACTTAAGTCGAGCGGCTACTATGCTGACCTCTTTCCTTCTCCCTGTCTCATAAGTACTTACTGACCTCTTCACAGACATTCCTCAAAAGTACTTACTGACCTAGGAAGTGGCAACTTCAAAATGAACATTTCTCCACACTCCCAAGCCTTTAATAACTATCAGCATTATATTTTCCATGAACCTCCGTTAGATCTTTATTTCAAGTATTGCTTTAATTGTAAAACATTCATTGAAACGTGTATATATAAATGTCATTTTCAACTCAGTTTGCCTTTCTTGATTTTATAATCATTTTATGACTTATAGTGGGCTATCTTCCACAAGGCCAAATTCCGTTCACCTACAACGGTAGACAATTAACTTTCACTAGAAGAGAATTCTACTACTACTACAAAAAAATTAAATAGATAAGATACCCGCCATAGATTCACTCATATATATATATATATATATATATATATATATATATATATAATTGAGCAGTATCCTTGGTAATTGGTAAGGTTAATTTCACGGTGGTTCTTAATACACTTAGAACTCTATGTTAGAAATTAACATAGTATTGTAAAGAAAATAATTTAGACAAATTTATAAATCTATCGGTGATTATATATTTCGTGAATATTAAAAAATATTCAACTCATCAGACCAAAATTTTTAAAAAATAAATGGGTTAGATTTAACCAGACAGAAGGAATAGTGGTGAGATGAGAAAGAAGGAAAACATTTTGTTTTTAAGAAAGGGAGTTAGGTTTACAATGTTAATTTTTGAACGAGGATGTCATGGTTACAATTTTGCGTTTAAAAAAATTTAGACAATAAGATGACCTGGGATTGATATTTTCTTAGGTTTCAACACTTGCAAATACAGGATAGTAAATTTTGGAACCATATTTTAAATAGATAAACTGAATTGGTAGATTTTTATGTTAATTCCGACGGCAAAAATAATATCTTCATCTTTTAAATATAATCGTTCAATTTCATGACAAAAATAATAATAATAATATTTCGATTACAGTTGTATGATGACAATGTTGATGATGATACAAATTTTTACTAAGTCTAAAATAAATATAATATAAAAAATAAATAATAATCATTTTATTTTTATATCATTTTTCATCACAATTCGATTTCTGCTATAGTCGACTACCTGCCAAATCTGCGGGAAGACCTAAGACATGGCAGGTCGTTGTGTGTTGTTATGGCTCCATTTCATGCTTTTTCTATCTCCCCTAACATCACTAGCGTTACATAGACAAAGTTCTCCTTGGTAATTTTTTTTAATCGTGTCGCCCCAAGCAAGGAATTTTACTGCTACTGTTGTGCAGGGGGTTACATAGGAGGAATGTCATGAGGAGTGAGAGGTTGCAGGGGGTGTCAGGAAGAGAGTAGGAGAGGGAAGAGATTACTGATGAGAGTGGGGTGGACGAGGAGAAATGCTATGAGGAGTGAGATGTTGCAGGGGGTGTCAGGAAGAGAGAAGGAGAGGAAAGAGATTGCTGATTAGAGTGGGGTGGACGAGGAGGAATATTATGAGGAGTGAAAGATTGCAGGGGGTGTCAGGAAGCGAGTAGGAGAGGGAAAAGATTACTGATGAGAGTGGGGTGGACTAGGAGAAATGTTATGAGGAGTGAGAGGTTGCAGGGGGTGTCAGGAAGAGAGGAGGAGAGGAAAGAGATTACTGATTAGAGTGGGGTGGACGAGGAGAAATATTATGAGGAGTGAGAGGTTGCAGTGGGTGTCAGGAAGAGAGTAGGAGAGGGAAGAGAGTACTGATGAGAGTGGGGTGAATGTAGAAAAGCATGAAAGAGAGGATGTATGTTAGTGAGACAGGAGATGACTATTGACTCTACATTTAAATTATTGGATATTGCAACTGTCAGGAAAGCAAGTATGCGGAAGAGAATTCTACAGGCGGGAAGTTCGAGAAAATAAGCTGATGGAATAGAATGTGGGTTGTACTTAACAAAATAATTTTTTATAAAACTCTTAAGCTGGGATTTCCAGGGATTCTTTCAATGTTTTGTTTTGTTCCATTTTTTATCATTCCATGTGCATATATATATATATATATATATATATATATATATATATATATATATATATATTGCGGATAACATCTGAGGAGTGATCGGAATAGTACGTCTACAAAAATTTGGAGTCAGGATGAAAGAAACATTCTTCGTCTTCTATGAGCCCTGTCCTTTCAGGACGTAGACGATCATGGCTTTCTACGTCTCCCTATCCCTGGTGGCTCATAGCACGTCTTCTCCTGTTACACTATGCAACCTTTGTTTCATCATTGATTAGGTCCTTCAAATATGCTATCCACTGCTTTCCCGTGTCTCTTTTCCCTCTATCTGGCCTGTTAGTATCAGTTTCTCCAAGTACACCTTCCTCATTGCATGTCACAGGAAATTTAGCTGTCTTTACCTGATGCTCAGTATTAATTTCCTTTTCGTTTCCATCCTTTCTAAAACCTCATCATTGCTCACATGCTCGATCCAAGATATTCGCAGCATCTTTCTGTAGACCCACATTTCAGTTGTTTGAAGTTTCTCCTTCATCTTTCATGTTTTAAGTTTTTCCTTCATTTTTCAGTTTTCCTTAACTGCCATATTGAAGAACTGACAACACGTAGCAATCCAGTACTCTCTTCTTTGTTTCTAGCGAAATTGTCATGTTTTTAATATTTACTCATATTCTGGAATACTTCCCTGTGTTTTTGATCTCAGGCATATAAATGTATAGAAACTGCTATGACCACAAAGTGAGGGGTCAGTTTATATATTGATAGTAATATGGAATTGATCCCCCACTTTATATTTTTTCTGTAGAACCACATTTTCGCTGCTTCAGGTTATTCTTTCATCTTTGATGATATTGTCCAGCATTCATTGCCATATTGAAGAACTGACATCACATAGCAATCCAGTACTCTCTTCTTTGTTTCTAGCGAAATTGTCCTGTTTCTTAATACATTACTCAACTTCTGTAATGCTTCCTTTTAATCAGAAAATTTTCAAACTTTACTTCTGTATACATATTTGTCCAAATTAATTGTAATAATTGCTTTAGTTTCCTTTTCTTCAACGTAGCATTACTTTTAGATCCACTGAAACGAAAACGTGTAATTGATTTCTATTTTTCATCAGAACAGGTCATTTGCAGTTGTGTACAGTAATATGAATATATTTTGGGGTAATACGATGAAATTTGTTTGTCCTTGAAAAATAGTCCGTCATCCGTGATTGCATCAGATTATTATCAGACCCTGATAAATATTGTTTTGACTGATTAGTTGTCCTACGGTCATTGTTTTCAAGGAGCGTTACTCCAAGGAGGCGTACTAAAATGGTAACGCTGCACGAACACACTGGCAAGCACTACAGAGAGATTTCGGATATTGTTGTTGTCAGCCTTTCAACTGTCAGTCGTTACATCAAGGTGAAGATACAAACTGGATCCATTAATCCAAAATGTAAAGGTGAATGCGCCTGGAAGAAAAAAGACTGCACGGAGAGACGGCGTATACGTGATCAGGGAAACTTTAAAAGATCGTAAAAAGATATTATTCGTTTTGTTTCAATTAATTTACACAGGCGTATATATATATATATATATATATATATATATATATATATATAAATATATAAATATATATAAAAATATATAAATATATATTAAATATATTTATATATATATAAATATATATAAAATTATATAAATATATATATATATAAATATATAATATATATAAATATATATAAAATATATAAATATATTTTTATAGATATATAAAATAGATTTATATGTATATATATATATATATATATATATATATATATATATATTGATATGTATATATATCCATATATTTTTTAAGACTGTCTTTTAACATTTTCTTACATACTTTTTAATTTATTTTTAACTTATCTTAACTATATTTATAATATAATATTACGAGTGGTTTTATTTTAATTTGTATGATTTACAATTAATTTTTATAAGGTAGATGCATCCCATTATATTTAAAACTAAATTTAATGTTAAATTTCCATGTCATGTTTTTCTCAGAAAGCAGATGAATTGCAATAGACGCTGGTTTTGATCTAAGACGTTAACTTGAACTTCCTTTCTCTTTATACTGTTCGTTCTGTTTTCCTTTTCTCTTTCCTTCTCTTCTTTCCGTTTGTTAATTTTCTATATTTTTCTGTTTTTTTTTCTTTCTTTCTTTGGTGTTTTTTAAGTAAGCGAAGAAATGTTTTTGTAAATTACCAATACAAATGTTTATTTACGATATGGGCACCTGAGTGTCTGTTTGTAATTCTTTTCTGAATTTTTTCGAATATTAACTGTTGTATCATTCGGGTCAGACGAGCAGATTTTCCTGCAAAATATGTATTACCCATGAAATTGTAGTAACCATGAAATTGTATATATATATATATATATATATATATATATATATATATATATATATATATGTTAAAAACTTAACAAAAAATCTTAGAAAAAATTAAACTATTGTAAAGGGTTTAAAATATACTAATAGAAGTAGAATAAAAATAAAAATAAAAATTGGATAATATTATATGTCAAAATGAGAAATGGGCAAATAATATATACAAAAACAATATAAATATATACACACACACACGCATGCACATATTCATATACACATACACACACACACATACACACACATATATATATACATATATATACGTGGGAAGGAAAGAAAGGGCAAATGGAGTAGACGGGGGAAGTTAACAAAGAAATAAGAGATTAAAAACTATTCAGTAGCCGAGATGACAGGGCTGTAGATGGTGTATGAAAAGGGATAGTTATACATATTTTTAAAATACATGTTGTATACATGTTGTATACATGTATACATGTTGTATACATTGTATACATGTTGTATACATGTTGCTCCTATCCTAGGTATTTGAGTTCTCTCAGTCTTGATCCTGGATAAAATTTTCGAAAACCCAAAATTCAATATGGAAATATTCACCTGGAATATTCCTTGAAGAATATACCATACCCAAACCTTCAATCGTTGTCATCTCCCTCACAAATAAAATCGAAAATGTTTTGAGGAGACTGCAATGGAAAGCTTACTTCTATCATAAATCGACCGAATCTTCAAATCATCCGACGGAGTGTTATAACCTCAAGACTCAACGGACACCAACTGTTTGTGAATTCCTGGATCCTTTTAAAAGGGTCCTCTTCTATTTGATTGACAAAATTAAATTACGGAAATCCTCTAACCAATTCCAAGAATTTTTTTTTTTAATCATTTCACCCCGAGCAAGGCGGAAACGCCACTGATGTGTCGGGGGCTACATGAATGTAAAAAGATTAATTAGAAAAGAGTGAGGAGTACAAACTAGTTAGAAAGGAACAATAGAAAGCTGAGAAAGCAGGTGCGATGACAGATACATAGGTGGAGAGAAAGGGAAGGTTATACAAGGGAGGGGAGAGAGCTAGAGTCCAGCGGTTAGTAGATGAGTATTGACTTTGCATTTAAATTTCTGGAGGCTGTAGCCGTCAGGAAAGCAAGAATACGGGAGCGAGTTCCACAGGCGGGAAGTGCGAGAGAGGAAGCTGCAGGAGTAGAATTGTCGTTTGCATTTGGCTAACCTGACTGTGAATGGGTGGGAACCAGTTGCCAGTCTGGTTGCACGAGTAAACACCTGTTGAGGAGGCATCAGTGACTTTACTCAAGAACGATATTAGAAACTTTAAAAATCTCTAAGGACCTACGAATTAAGTCTGATAAATCAAACATCTTTCAGTACAAACCTTCTCATTAACCTAATCTTCTTAAAAACAAAATTACTAGCAATTAGAAAATGGTTAGAGAAAATAACACATTGTCTGAGATAGACAGTGACGCAGCCACATTTGCTCGTGCGTTAAAAGTTGCAGAAATAATAGGTAAGATATCGATGAAAGAGGCATACATTTTATTTAAGGATCATAAACCCAATTTTCAAAATAATTTACGAAATAGATTAATTAAACCGAAAAAAGGGATTTACGCTGAGTCTCAAGAGAAATTTTAAAAAGAATAATTGTGAATTTACAATCAGCATTACATCCCAATTTTTGAAAGAACTCCACTGATTCCATTAATTGGCTCAATAATATTAAACATAAATCTAAATCCACCTTCCTTAAATTTGACATTGTAGATTTTTATTTTTCGATATCAAGAAACCTTCTGGATAATTGTATAAAATTTGCTAAAGATTATGTAAAATCAATGATAGAGATATTAACATTATTTTAACCTCTAGAAAATCCATTATATCTTCGACCATTCTACTTGGACAAAAGACCCATACGAAAATTTTGATTTACCTTTGGGAACATATGATTCGGCCCTGGTTGCTCATCCTGTAAAGGTCTATATATTAGATACCTTAAGTAGATTTTTTAAACCAAATCTTTAACCCTTAAATACGGAAACTTATTACATTCATACCAGATAGATAGATAGATAGATAGATAGATAGATAGATAGATATATAGATAGATAGATAGGGTAAGTATAACAATGTGCATAACAATATGCGGGGTACTGTGCAGTACAACGGCATCACCTCGGAACCATCCAAACTCTGCAGCGGGGCCAAACAGGGTTGTGTCCTCGATCCCACTCTCTTTGGAATCTGCTTTGCGCTACTTTTGAATCACGCATTCCGCACAGCATGGGAAGGGATTTACCTGCATATGAGATCAGATGGCAGACTTTTCAATCTCGCCCGTCTCAGACGAGGTACCAAAAAACCTTATCAGAGAAATGTTTGCTTGTAATACAGCATTAGCATCCCACACCCAGCGTGAACATAAAACATTGAGAGACTTAGGGGTTGACCCAAATCAATGATAGAGATTTTTAAATTATTTTAGCTACTAGGAAACCCATGATACCTTCGACCATCTTTAACTCTTAAATACGGAAATTTATTATGTCCATACTTATCCTATATATATATATATATATATATATATAGATAGATAGATAGATAGATAGATAGATAGATAGATAGGCTTAGTATAACAATGTATAAAACAATATGCGGTGTACCTTGGAAAAAAAACAAGCCTCCCTGTTCAAAGTACCGCAACAGCATCGGTCATCACCATCAATGACTATGAGCTGGATGTGGTCAATCAGTTTATCTACCTTAGCTCTACCATCACTGGCAACCTCTCGCTGGACAACATGAGAATTTGGAAGGCAGCCACAACACTTGTCCACCTCATAACACGTGTTTGGACGAACTTCAAGCTGACAGTGAATACAAAGATGGCAGTGTACAACGTTTGTGTCATCAGTACACTGCTATACGGCAGTGAGACATAGACCACGTACGCCAGGCAAGAGAGGCGTCTGAACACCTTCCAATGAGAAGTATCAGACGTATATTGGGAATCCTATGGCAAGTACAAGGTGCCAAACACTGGGGTTCTGTCTCGAGCCGGTCTGCCTACCATATTCATGCTCTATAAACGGCGCAGACTCCGCTTGCTAGGCCATGTCCACTGCATGCCAGGCGGTCGCATTCCAAAAGACCTCCTGTATGGAGTACTGGTCTCTGGAAGAAGACCCACTGGAGGGCTACAACTGCGATATCGTGACATAATAAAACGCGATATGAAAGCTGTGGGCATCAACACAGGATCATGGGAGAGCGTAGCTGTCAACGGGACCAAATGGAGAAAAACCCTGGCCCAACGACTTAAATCAAGAGAGGAGCAATTGATACAAGTCGCTACGGGTTCGCAGAAAGCAAAATGATAGCTCCGACAGACCAAAAACAAAGCATAAATGCAGCCACTTCAACAAAGACAGTCACTTCCGCATCGGCTTCTACAGTCACAGACCCCGATGCTCCAGTCAAGCAGATGGTCAACCCTGAATGAATGAGGCCTAATCTATATATATATATATTCTATATCATATTTGTCTACTGGCTTGAAAAGTCGAGAAACCTTATTGAAAAAATGATGCGCCCTCCGACAGGATTCGAACTGTCGTTCTTCTTGGTCGGAGAAACTCTCGTTAGATCTGACATTTTTTTTAGATCTGACATTTTTTTTATCTCGATGCAGAACCACCTCGCTGATCAATCGAACAAAATGAAAATATGCTTTATAAACGCTAGTCTTTCTCAGGTTTTCGAAGCATTCATACAAGCTCAGTCCCGTATCCTAACGTAAATAAATTAATTGGTAAAGAAATAATAGATGACGTGTTATTTCTTAAATATACTTTTCATTAACATCAGCATTGTAAAAAATAGTTTACGATCAAGATTTTTGTTTTAAATTGATTAAAAGTTAACGACACGTTAGGATGAATGTTTATAAAAGTAACAATGCTTGAGCAATCTCGAAACAATTGTCTTAAATTTGTTGAAATGATTCCTACCTGTCGGCAACTTTTTTTTCATGTGAAATTATCGAAAAGCTTAACACGACCAATTACAAGAACTTTATTCACAAATAACAACAAATTAATTGATAATCTTTCCTTAATATGCGACTTTTATGAATTACCAACAGGCATTTTCTGTTTTGGAACACTGGCATGATTTCATTTAAAAAAGGTATTCTTTCTTGCATAAATTCTGCGACAATAGACATTTTAAGTCGCCTTCTTCTTCTCTTTTACTTTCACTTTCTCCACCCATACATATACACACATAAAAATACACACGCAAACACACACATGAAAATACACACAAACACAATCACACAAACACACACAATGACACACACACACACACACACACACACACACATACATATATTAATACAGGTTTCATTGAATAATATAGACAAGTTCTGTCTATTAATTTTGTGTAGGATCCGTTCATACCGTCTGATATACTTGATGGTGATGTCATTGAAAGACAACAAAAAATCACAATATTTGTTGAATTTTTTATCGGGTCTAAGCTTTCGGCTCACATAAGACATTATCAAAGAATAAATATTAACAGACAGTAAACATAGAACATTATATATATATAAGAAAGAGAAAGTGTTGTGAATTCCGGGTGAATAACCGTACAAAATAATGAACAGATAGAAAAGTAGGTTACGTTGAACGTAATATACAAACTTGAACGCAGGTTAGTAAATCCAGGAATACTATTAGTAAGAAATAAATATATCAAAGTTATGAAGTGAAGTCGTTGGAAATAGTATATCCGTATATATTATTCTAGCTGAGTGGTGCTCAGAGCTATTCTGACCTCTGATGCGGTAGTCTCTGTGTAACTTTGGTATCTCCCGGTAAACTTACATACCAGTTCCGGTATTCTCCGATAACTCGCAAGGATCTCTACGATTACTCTCTCTCTCTCTCTCTCTCTCTCTCTCTCTCTCTCTCTCTCTCTTTCTCCCTCTCAACTCTATGACAGCAACTGCTGTTCTCTCTATGGCAGGAGTATATGTACTCTCAGTCGAGTCCATTATCATGTACAAAGGGGAAGATCTCAGAACAGAAAGTCTGAAAAAGAGATAGATTCGAAAAAGCATATATATTTACATATATTTTTGTATATAAATATATACATACATAGATATATGCGTGTGTGTGTATGTGTGTGTGTAGTGTTAAGATGTGATAATGATTAGCGCCAAGATTGTTGTTTTCAGTAGTTTTACTGATAAATGTATGTGCGTTGTAGTGCAGTGAATATCAGCTCGGAATGACAAACCGGGGAGCCGAGTTTGAACTCCAGTTGAATTCCTTGCATTCACTTACGCGCAAATACCATTGGGAAAGATATTAATCTGTCTCTTCCCTTCAGTTATGGGTTAAATAGCTGGACAGATTAGGTTCTATATCCTTCGCTGGCAACCAATCCACCGCAGAAAGCAATGGCAACCTACTGCGGGATAATTTTCTGCCCAGTCCGTCATATCTCTTTCGAGACATGATCGTCGTCTCTTATACTTTTTCATCTTCATTTTTAAATTTTTAACCCAAGCTACAAACTGCTTTTGAAATTTAGCCTCAATGGATATAGTGCGGTTATGTGTCTCTACGGGATCTAGCAGAAGAAATTTTGAAATGTCCCCAATTTTGAAACTATTTTGATACTATGCATGTTAGAGACATAATTTGGATGGTCCAACAAGACAACACCAGCACCTTTATCAAGAAGTGTAATAACAAGATTGTTATTATTTTTAAGTCCTTAGCAACACGACGGTGTCGTAAACCCCTCTTAGACTCAGGAAAAGCAACAGGAATACTAGCATAAGTGTGTGCTTCACCATTAAAAATAGCCCTAAGATTGCAGACTGAGTCAGAAGAACGAGGTGTGAGTCGACAAACCTGCGCAGATAACACCTCAAATTTAGAGAAAATCTTTAAAATGAAATACAATAAGCAAGGCCATGAAAAAGAATATCAGATTCCAGCTGAAAAAGTTCATAATAGGACAAATTAGAAATAGCACTCTCAGAGACCATATCCTCAATATGTCCAAACCAATTACGGATTAAAATTGCAATTTGGACAGTTTACTACTTGATAACTGGTTTGATCAATTATTATGTATCGAGCTAACTAAACGAGAGAACTTAATTCGATTAAAAAAAGAAAGCCAATTAAAGCATTCTCTTCGAAGAACAGTAAGACTACAGGTCAGTTGAAGGATACTATTCTTATAAAATTGAATAGAATCCCTGATGATGTCTTTAATCATTAAGCTTGGATAGAGCTTCAGTCAGTCAGTTAGTCAGTCAGTTAAGTGCCATACGTGATACACGCTGTGGGCGATCATGTCTCGAAAGAGACATGACTGACTGGGCAGAAGATTATCCCGCAGTAGGTTGCCATTGCTTTCTGCGATAGACTGGTTGCCAGCCAAGGCTATAGAACCTAATCTGTCCTGCCATTTAACTCATAGCTGGAGGGAGAAGAGATAGATTTTATTACATTATTATATTAAGTATAATTAGTTGGGGATCAGTTTATTACTTCATAACAATAGAAAACCGATCCCTTACTTTATGCCGAGTAGAAGTTTTAATTATGTTTCCAACTATTGTATTCAGTCAGTCAGTTAAGTGCTATACGTGATACACGCTTTGGCGATCATGTCTGGAAAGAGACATGACTGACTGGGAAGAAAGATTATCCTACAGCAGGTATTTTTTTATCATTTCGTTTTTTGTTGGAAATGTTTTCTGCATTACTCATGTGTTTCCCCAAATTTTAGCAAAATATTCAGTCAGATATATTCCATACGTGATAGACACTTTGGGCGACCATGTCTCGAAAGAGGCATGCCTGTCTGGGCAGAAGATTATCCCGCATTGCTTTCTGTGGTAGACTAGTTGCCAGCCAAGGCTACAGAATCCAATCTGTCCTATTACTAAACTGGAGGGAAGAGACTGGTTAATACCATTCCCAAGGGTATTTGTGCATAAGTGAATGTAAGGAATTCAACTGGAATTCGAACTCGGGACCCAGATTCCGCGTCCATATCCACTGCACCCCAACGCACATCCTAATCTAAGATGGAGCTTAGCCCTCCTAATTCAATGCAAAACAGGTCTGAATTGAATAAATGAATTATTAGTAGTACAAAACCGTATTAAGGCTAAAAATTAAAAAAATAATACTTACAGGCATTGTAGAAGAAAACAGGATGAACAATAAAATTTAAAAAAAAAAAACAAAGGAAGAACAACCGACCAGTTGCAATCCCAACCTCTTCAGGGTCATCTGGGAAATTTATTTCATTTTTAAAAATTTGAAAATGAAGATGAAAATGCATACGAAACAGAAAAAAAATTATAGACTGCAAAAAGGGAGGAACAGGAAAAGAATAAAAGAATTTTATATTTTTCCTCCTTTATTCCTTTTCTTGTAAACATTAGACACAGATAATATGAAGTCCAAGCAGGCAATCTCTGTGTTTATAGAAAGACGGCCTCCTGAACCTAATATACAGTGACACAAATGCCAAATGAAACGAGTGCGAATCTGACAGAACAGAAAAACGGTTCACACTAAAGTCAGTCACACAAACTCTGCTATTTATCAAATGTTGAGCAATAGCTGGCCCGGATGTATTCAGGAGCTGGCTTATACGGGCATCCGGATTATGATCTTAAGATAGATCATGCTGCTTAATCCTACAGTCCAAGCGCTGCGAAGTCCTTCCTAGGTAAAACTAGCCCTATGCATAATTTTAAATCTTCCTTTTTATACGACTTATACATAGGGCTGGGTCCAATAATCATTTAAAGGTTTTGGGATCCATTTCTATATCATTATGGCGAACCTTCTTTCTACCGGCAGAAGGATTTTGTAAAGTTTCTGAATTTGTTGGAGGATATGTTATTTTAACTGTCCCTCGCTAAATATTTACACGGTGAATTCCCCTCTCTTCGTTATACGTATACATATTGATATGTATCATTATTTTATCGTGTTTCCCTCCTTTTTTGCTCTTCAATTTCGCTGTTACTGTTCTTTTCATTTGATTATTTTACAACGATTTAACTTCTGATGAGATGTTAGATGGCAGGGCCTTAGAGATTATTAATAAATTCGTTCATTTTAAAATAGTATATCAATTTTGTACCTCCAAACTTTTGTTTATATATATATATATATATATATATATATATATATATCAGTCATCCACATACAAGCCTGTTTTGCTGTATCTAGACACATCCACTTGCTTCTGGCCGGGATCGAAACTCGACCCATTTAGTGTCAGTCGGAGTCGCTACTCCTGAAGCCATAGGCGCATGGAATCAGAGAAGGGAAATTTTAACGTCTTGTATATAAGCAGTTTATACACACGCCAGTCACCGAAAGAACTCAATTCATTTCTGAAGAGTCACGCATATAGCATAAGTGGTAATTGTTTTTAAAATTCTCTTCTCCAGAGAGCTCAATCATAATGAGAGAATAGTATATATTAGTCATCCACATAGAAGCCTGTTTCGCTGTATCACAGCTCATCAGTGTGGCTAGACACATCCATTTGCTTCTGGCCGGGATCGAAACTCGACGGATTTGGTGTCAGTCGGATATATATATATATATATTAACATGCATTAGCTGACGTTACCATTCAACGGGCACCTAAACAGACATGCGTTTCTTCACGAACATACGCAGATATTATTATACGTTTTTCATAAAAATATTTCACATACATTTATTAAAAAATAACTATTGTTTTAATACACCGAACCCTTTTTTAATCGTTTCACCCCAGGCTAGGCAGTACTGCTACTGGTGCGCAGGGGACTACATAAGAGTAAAAGTTTAGACAGGAGGAGAGTGAAGAGAAAGACTAACCAGTAACGGGGTGTCAGAGAAAAGGCAAGAGAAGGATGGGAAAACAGGAGAGATGACAGTTTGCGAAGGTAGAGAGAAAGGAAAAGATAAACAGAGTGATGTAGAAAGAACTGGAGTCAAGTGGATGAGAGATGGGAATTGACATCGCATTTAAATTCCTGGAGGTTGTAGCCGTCAGGAAAGCATGAATATGGAAGGGAGTTCCACAGGCGGGAACTGCGAGAAAAGAAGCTTGTGGAGTAGAATTATCTGTTGATCTAACTGTTAATCAGTTGGACTTTGTTGCCATTCTGGTTGCACAAGTAAATTCTTGTGGTGGAGGCGCCAATGACTTAAGTTCGTTGGTAACAAAGCAATGAAAATATTTGTAGAATAGACAGAGGATGTGCGTTGTGGTGCAGTAGATATCGGCTCGGAACGAGAAATCGGGGAACCGAGTTCGAATTCCAGTTGAATTCCTTGCATTCACTTACGCGCAAATACCCTTGGAAAAGGTATGAATCCGTCTCTTCCTTCCAGTTATCGGTTAAATAGCAGGACAGACTGGGTTCTATAGCCTTGGTCGGCAACCAGTCTACCGCAGAAAGCAATGGCAACCTACTGCGGGATAATCTTCTGCCCAGTCAGTCATGTCTCTTTCGAGACATGATCGCCCAAGCGTGTATCGCACATGGCACTTAACTGACCGAGACAGAGGAAAGCCACATCCCGCCGGTCAGACCAATAAGTACTAGCTCTAAATCACGACATACCAGTACACTGTCACTGTTTTCTTTCTAGGTCTCTGGAGAAGCTGTAATAAAAGTGAACCATCTCAGACTGAGATATGTTTTCCTTTTTGTTGTTGTTTTTTTATTCTAGGATATATGTGCGTGCATAATTGCATGTACGTGTCTGTGCGTGGGTGCGAGAACAAGTGCGTGTGTCGGAACTTTTCCTGAAAATTTCTCAGACAGTTCTCTATATCTAAATGCGCATCTTTTTTTTAAAAACTCTTCTTGGTCGAGAGCCCAAATTTCATCATCTTTCATGAACATTCCCCAGCACACGCACGCACACACACACACATGCTCGCGCACACACACACACAAACACATGTGCACAAACACACACACACATTTCAATGTATCTGCGTGTATTTCTGTGTTTGAGTGAAATTTCTGTGTGTGTGATATTTTTTGCCTGCGTGTTTTCGTTTTTATGTATTTGTGTGTGTCTGTGTGCGTGCGTGCGTGCGTGCGTGCGTGTGTGTGTGTGTGTGTGTGTGTGTGTGTGTTCAAATGATATTAACAAAGCAAGTTACATGTCAATAATGGCAAAATTTATGGAAAGTGGTGATAATTATTTTTTTACTTTTATTACCCTTTTCCAGCCAATTTGTTTATAGAAAGCAATCATTTTCCACCATCTTGTGTCATTTTTCCTTCATGCCGATTCAGGTTTGTTCCCCGCAACGCCATTAAAACGTAAAAATATAAAAATTAACAACAAGAAAGTATGAAATGAAATAAAAATCTTATATCCATATAAACAATGTCAGTAAATGACAAAATAAATCATCAAACCAAAATTGAATTTTTCTTGTTTGTCTTACTGTTGAAAGATTTTTCTAATTCTTACGATGAACAGTCTTATTCAAATGGAAGTTTGCTTTTAGTAATATTTTCATGTATTAATATTCTGTAAATTAAATTCTCAGTAAAAAATTCTGGCCAACCATCCACAAAACATTGCATCAATGATCCATACTTCCAGTGCTGTCATCATTTTAAATCGTCCTGTTAATAAGCTTTGAAAGCCCAAAATGCCAAATACAGGTGGGGGATACTAAAATCAAGCAGGTACAAAAATTGAAATACCTGTGAAGTGTTCTAACAGACGACGGAAAGTGCGACACAGAGATCCGAAGGTGAATTGGCAAGGCGAAGAAAGCATTCCAGAAGTTGAGTAAAGTATTAAGAAACAGAACAATTTCGCTAGAAACATGAGAGACCTGGATTGCTATGGGATGGCGTTCTTTAATATGGCAGTGAATGTTGGACAATATCTTCGAAGATGATGGAAAAACTCGAAGCAGATGAAATGTGCTTCTACCGAAGGATACTGCGGATATCATGGACCTAGTATGTGAGCAATGACGAGGTTTTGGAAATTAATACTGAGGATCAGGAAGAGACAGCTAAACTTCCTGGGACATGCAATGAAAAGGAGGGCTTGGAGAACCGGAATCTAATAAACCAGATAGAGGGAAAAAGAGACAGGGGAAAGCAGTGGATAACATATATGAAGGACCTGATCAGGTGGATGACGAAACGAGTGTTGCGTAGTGTAACAAGAAAAAGCGTGCTAAGAGCAACCAAGGATAGAAAGACGTAGAAAGCCATGATCGCCTCCGTCCTGAAAGGACAGGGCACATAGAAGAAGAAGAAGAAGAAGAAGAAGAAGAAGAAGAAGAAGAAGAAGAAGAAGAAGAAAAGATGTAGCATTTTATCGCCTTTCATGATTTAAAATGAACTTGAAATTCGTAATTCTATACAATATATTTAACGATATACTCTAAGTATTTGAGGGTCACCTGGAGGTGGCGTTGAAGAAGATGGGTGCGTGTTCTTTAGACTTTCGGGGGTTGCCAGTGAAAAGTGGTGGGGAGCGTCAGTGAAGATGTAGGGTGCGTGTTGAGTATTTTGTGGTCGTCGGGAGTCACCACAGAAGAATTGGGGGTGCGTCAGTGAAGATGTAGTTTACGTGTTCTTTTCAAATGTCGGGGGTCACCACGGAAGCTGTAGGAAGATGGTTAAGGATTCTTTGATTCGTCCTTGTGTCATACTTAACCAATAATGCTTGGAATGTCTGAATAAGTGTGGAAGAATAGAATATATATTTTGCATTTTAAGATTGAAATTTATTAAAAGAAAAGAATAACAAGAATTTGTAGAAATTAATGTTCAATCAGAAACAAGAATTGAGTTAAGGGTATCAAGAGTTGTAGAAAATGTTCATAGTAGTAATTTTTGAAAGAGTATATCCATACGTACATAAGTATATGTTGGTTTGGTAGGAATGTCTCTGGATGGAGAAGAAGAAGTAAAAGGAATCAGCACGCTACAAGAAAAGAGAAAGAAAACGAACGTCCGGATCAGCTTGAAGCTTTTCCCGTTACATTTTAGCTTGTCGTCTTTGCTGCTTTCTATCCTGACTGACTGACGCTGATTAAGCCGTTTATATAGTTCTTTAGAATTTTGCAGTTGATCACTAAGTTCCTTTAGTCTTGCAAGTCGCTTCCATTGGTCAGAAAATCGATTTAACATCTACTTGCAATACAGTGAAGAAGAAGCTTGATTTTAAATCTTAATTTCCTATCCCACAGTGTAATGGTTAGCAAGCGTGTCTCGCTAGGATCCATTACAAATAAGTAATATCCAGATTGAGTGTCCCATATGCCACATCTAAGCGGCGCTGAGAACATCAACAACCTGAGTATATAAATGCATAGGGAGCAAGGTCAAATGTCTTGTGGGCCGATAGGAATCTCTCCTTGCTACTGTGACCATGTCACAGTTTGATCACAAGGACTAATTGCCTCTGCAAGACCATAATGTAAACGACTACTGAAATTGGTTGGTTGAAAGCAGGGATGTGCTTTGTGGTGAAACGGCTGTGGTTTGTAGTGCAGTGGATATCGACTCGGAACGACTAATAGAGGATCAGAGTTCGAATTTCGGTTGAATTCCTTGCATTCACTTACGCACAAATACCCTAGGGAAAAGTATTAATCCGTCTCTTCCCTCTAGTTATGTGTAAAAATAATAAGACAGATTGGGTTCTATCGCCTTGGCTGGCAAACAGTCTACCGCAGAAACCAATGGCAACCTTCCACTGGATAACCTTCTACCCAGTCAGTCATGTCTCTTTCGAGACATGATCTCCTAAAATGTGTATCACGTACAGCACTTAACTGACTGCCTGGATGTAATAGTTTGAAACATAATTAAAATTATTATTAGGCATAAAGTAGGGGATCGGTTTTCTATTATTATGAATTAATAAACTGATCCCCCACTAATTATACTTAATATAATAATGTAATGTAATCTATCTCTTCTCCCTCCAGCTATGAGTTACATGGAAAGACAACTTTGGTACTATAGCATTGGCTGTCAACTAGTCTTCCGCAGAAAGCAATAGCAAACTACTGCAGGATAATCTTCTACCCAGTCAGTCATGTCTCTTTCGAGACATGATCTCCTAAAGCGTAAATCACGTATGACACTTAACTGACTGGATATAATAGCTGGAAGCATAATTAAAATTTCTACTCGGCATAAAGTTGGGAATCGCTTTTCTTTTGTAATGAACTAATAACATGATCCCCCACTAATTATACTTAATATAATAATTTAATATAATTTATATCTTCTCCCTCCAGCTATGAGTTAAATGGCAGGACAAATTGGGTTCCATAGCCTTGGATGGCAACAAGTCTACCGCAGAAAGTAATGGCATCTTACTGCGGGATAATCTTCTACCCAGCCACTCATGTCTCTTTTGAGACATGATTGTCCAAGCATGTAAGACGCATGGCACTTAATTGACTGACTGAGTAAAATGACTGGCAATAAATTTTTAAAGCGAAATGACCAGCAATGTATCTTTTCTGTAGTTGAAGGCATACAATTGCATTTAAAATATTTAAATTTCATCATCAAAACAAAACAAACAGCGTTAGCCAATAAACATAATAACACTAACATTATATTAGTACGTTGTCTACTTTTAAAATCAATTTCTGTATTCTAAATTATCATTATAAAACTCGCACGAAATACATTACACATTCAGTCAGTTAAGTGCCATACGTGATATACGCTTGGGCGATCATGTCTCGAAAGAGACATGACTGACTGGGCAAAAGATTATCCCGCAGTAGGTTGCTATTGGTTTCTGCGGTAGATTGGTTGCCGACCAAGGTTATAGAACCCAGTCTGTCCTGCTATTTAACCCATACCTGGAAGTAAGAGACGGATTAATACCTTTCCCAAGCGTATTTGCGCGTAAGTGAATACAATGGATTCAATTGGAATTCGAAGTCGGCTCCCCGGTTTCTCGTTCCGAGCCGATATCCACTGTACCACAACGCACATCCACATTACACATTACTAACGATTAAAATGTCCCCTTTGTTAATTTTATATCAATATCGTTTAGAATTTAACTTATTAATTAGTTTGTTCGAATAATAATATAAACATTTTGTTTTCCGTTCTTTTTCTTCTATGCGCTTTGTCCTTTCAGAACGTAGACAATCTTGGTCTTCCACGCTTTAACATCTCGCAACCCCCTTTCCGTCATCCACCTGCTCGACCCCATCAAATATGTTATCCGCTGCTTTCCTTTGTTTCTCTTTCCCTCTACATGGCCTATCAGTATCAGGTTTTCCAAGCCCTCCTTCCTCATTGCACGTCTCAGGAACTTCAGTTGTCTCTTCCTGATGCTCAGTATTACTTTCCTTTTCGTTTCCATCCTTTCCAACACCTCATCATTGCTCACAAGCTCGATCTATGATATCCGCAGCATTCTTCTGTAGAACCACATTGACGTTGCTTCAAGTTTTTCCTTCATCTTTGATGGTATGTCCAACATTCACTGCCATATTGAAGAAATGACATTTCACACTCCACCCATGTCTATTGAACATTTGTTCAAGGCTCACCCCTTGTTCCTTGTTTAGGATGTGGTTTCCGGCTTTCTCTTTTCCAATCTTTTCACTGTTTTCTTCTTTTTTTTTTAATTGGAGTAGGTAGAAAATGACCTTTTTTCTCTCCCCGTCTTCAGTCTAAGGAAAGTTAGCGTCCTTTCTCTCCTAGCAATCCTTTTCCTTCATCCCCCTTCCAAAAAAAAAAAAAAAACCCCCACGTGTTCCTACCAGCACTGTATCAGTATATATATATGATAGAACCAAAGAAAGTCAGAAGATGACTGCCAAAATGTCGAATATGCATAATATTTCTTGTGACTACTGGTAAAGTATGCTGATTGTAATTACTGCTGCGAGGTTCTTAGAATTTAGACTAGCTAAAGGAAAGGTTTGTCTAATTCATGCTTCGTATATTTTATTTACATATATTTTCTTTCAGAGTGAGTATATTTTGAATTTATTTCTGTTTTTGCCTGTAGCTACCAAAAAAAAAAAAAAAAAAAAAGGATTCTATAGAATTTAAAATGACCTTTTTTCTCTCCCCGTCTTCAGTCTAAGGAAAGTTAGCGTACTTTCTCTCCTAGCAATCCTTTTCCTTCATCCCCCTTCCAAAAAAAAAAAAAAAAAAAAAACCCCACGTGTTCCTACCAGCACTGTATCAGTATATATATATGATAGAACCAAAGAAAGTCAGAAGATGACTGCCAAAATGTCGAATATGCATAATATTTCTTGTGACTACTGGTAAAGTATGCTGATTGTAATTACTGCTGCGAGGTTCTTAGAATTTAGACTAGCTAAAGGAAAGGTTTGTCTAATTCATGCTTCGTATATTTTATTTACATATATTTTCTTTCAGAGTGAGTATATTTTGAATTTATTTCTGTTTTTGCCTGTAGCTACCAAAAAAAAAAAAAAAAAAAAAGGATTCTATAGAATTTAAAATGACCTTTTTTCTCTCCCCGTCTTCAGTCTAAGGAAAGTTAGCGTCCGTTCTCTCCTAGCAATCCTTTTCCTTCATCCCCCTTCCAAAAAAAAAAAACCCCCACGTGTTCCTACCAGCACTGTATCAGTATATATATATATGCATGGGCAACAGGTGCCACCTGACCGTCATCCGGCGACTGTTAGCACCAACGGCGTAAAGGGGACATTTTACTCCAAAATTTGTCCCTCGCCCGGGAAAGAACGACATGAGCAACAGGTGTCGCTGGACCGTTATCCTGCAACTGTGCGAATCAAAGACAAACTCACTATAGGAACATGGAATGTCAGGACACTGAACTGTGGACAACTAGAGAATGTTAAACAAGAGATGAACAGACTGAATATCAGCATCCTAGGAATATGTGAAACAAGATGGCCTAATAACGGAGATTTCAGTAGCGACACCCACAGGATAATATATGCAGGAGGAAAAAAACACGAAAAAGGGGTCGCTTTAATACTAAACAAACAAGTTAAGAGATGTGTACTTGGATACTGGCAACTGTCAGAGAGAGTCCTCCTGGTTAAACTGCGGGGAAGGCCCCTCAATATAGCTATTATAGTAGTCTATGCACCAACAACTCAAAGCTCAGAGGACGAAATAGAATCATTCTATTCAATACTGGACAGTGCTAAGGCTCAGTGCAAAAGCCAAGAAGTCAGGATAATAATGGGGGACTTAAATGCAAAGGTAGGTAAAGATAGAGAAGGAGACACGAACGGCAACTTCGGTCTAGGAGAGCGCAACGACAGAGGAGAAAAATGGATCCAATGGTGCTCAGCCAATGACCAGGTCATTACTAACACCTGGTTCCAAGAACACCCACGACGTTTATGGACATGGAGAAGCCCAGGAGGGGACACGAAGAACCAAATAGATTATATAACAATAAACAAGAGATTCAGGAACGCAGTAGTCCAATGCAAAACGTACCCAGGTGCTGACTGCGGAAGTGACCACGTCCCAGTCATCTGCAAACTAAAAGTGAAACTCCGAAGACTGAAGAAACCCAGCATAACACCAAGACTGCAATACGACACACTAGCGGATGATCTCACCCTGCAGAAAGAATATAATAACAGCGTAAAAAAAAAAAAAAGAAATATGAAGAACAAATTGGAAAAGGATACTCAAAATGGGAGTCACTAAAAGAAGCAATGGTGACCTCAGCGAACAACATAGCCCCAAAGGAAATCAGACGCAGAAGAAAAAATGAGTGGATGACCGAAGAGATCCTCCACATGATGCAAAGGAGACAAAAAATAACGCCAAGACACGGAGCAGAGTACAAAAAACTTCACAGGGAGATAAGGAACAAATGCAGACAAGCCAAAGAGGAATGGCTCAACAACAAATGTGCAGAAGTAGAGAGACTGAGCAGGAACAACAAAGCAGAAATGCATAAAGAGATAAGAGAACTGACAGGACAAAAAACCTGTTCCTCAACAGGATGCATAAAATCCAAGGAAGGGACAATCATAGTAGAGAAAGAGGAAATACTCCAGCGATGGGAAGAATACATAAAGGATCTCTTTGGCGACAAGAGAGAACAACCGAGAATACACAAGGAGATGGATGGACCGGAAATACTAAAATCCGAAGTGGAAGCTGCAATGGCCAAAATGAACAGAAACAAAGCACCTGGCCCAGATGGCATAGTGATAGAGCTGCTGACAGCCTTAGAAGAATATGGCATAGAAAAGATTACCGACATAATAAACGAAATTTATAGCAGCGGAATAATACCAGACGACCTATGCAAGTCGATATTTATAGCACTGCCGAAGAAACCAGGTGCAAACGAGTGTGAACTACACAGAACTATCAGCTTAATGAGTCACATCACAAAACTGATTGTCAGAATCCTGATGAATAGAGCGAGAAGCAGAATCAGGCCAGAGATAGGGCAGGAACAGTGCGGGTTCGTCAAAGATACTGGAACAAGGAACGCCATATTCATGATTAGGATGCTCTCTGAAAGGGCATTACAAATGAAGAAAGACTTGTACCTATGCTTCATTGATTACGCGAAAGCATTCGACAAAATACGACACAAAGAATTGATGGAAATGCTAGGCAACCTCGACATTTTCGGCAAAGATATAAGAATAATCAAGAATCTCTACTGGCAGCAAACGGCCTGCATACGGACAGGTAACGACCTCAGTAGATACACAAAGATAGAAAAAGGCGTAAGACAAGGATGTGTCTTTTCACCGGATTTGTTCAACCTATACAGCGAGAATATTTTGAGGCCCCTAGATGACACACCAGGATTTATTATTGGAGGCCACAACCTGAACAACATAAGATACGCGGACGATACAGTACTGATTGCGGACACGGAAAGGAAACTGCAAGATCTCATACAGAAAGTAGCAGTGGAGAGTGACAAGAAAGGACTACAAATAAACTTTAAGAAAACTGAGTGCATGGTCATCAGCAAAAGATACAACCCAAAATGCCAAATACAGGTGGGGGATAACAGAATCAAACAAGTCCAAGAATTTAAGTACCTAGGAAGTGTTCTAACAGATGGAAAGTGCGACACGGAGATCCGAAGGCGAATTGGCATGGCAAAGGACGCGTTCCAGAAGATGAGCAAAATACTAACACACAGGAAGATCTCAATAGAAACGAAGAAAAGAGTGCTAGACTGCTACGTGATGTCAGTTCTTCAGTACGGCTGTGAATGCTGGACAATATCATCGAAAATGAGGACAAAACTGGAAGCGGCCGAAATGTGGTTCTACAGAAGGGTGCTACGGATATCGTGGACTGAGCATACAAGCAACGACGAAGTGTTAGAAAGAATGGCAACAAAAAGGAAATTGATGCTGAGCATCAGGAAGACACAACTGAAGTTCCTGGGACACGCAATGAGGAAGGAGAGCCTGGAGAACCTGATACTGACTGGACAGATAGAAGGAAGGAGAGACAGAGGAAGGCAGCGGATAACATATCTGCAGAGTCTGATCAGGTGGATGACGGAACGGGGGTTGCCAGGAGCAACAGGAGCAAACATACTAAGAGCCACAAGGGATAGAGAGACGTGGAGATCCATGATCGCCTACGTCCTGAAGGGACAGGGCACATAGAAGAATAAGAAGACTAAACTATCGCCCGGTTCACACTCCACCCACGTCTATTGAACAGGTGAAGAGGCTCACCCCTTGCTCTTTGTGTAGCATGTGGTTTCCGGCTTTCTCTATTCCAATCTTTTCACTGATTAATTTTTTTTTAAATTGGAGTAGATAGAATAAACTATCGCCCGGTTCACACTCCACCCACGTCTATTGAACAGGTGAAGAGGCTCACCCCTTGCTCTTTGTGTAGCATGTGGTTTCCGGCTTTCTCTATTCCAATCTTTTCACTGATTAATTTTTTTTTAAATTGGAGTAGATAGAATAAACTATCGCCCGGTTCACACTCCACCCACGTCTATTGAACAGGTGAAGAGGCTCACCCGTTGTTCCTTGTTTATGATGTGGTTTCCGGCTTTCTCTTTTCCAATCTTTTCTTTCCTACGTAGCCCCCTGCGCTTCAGTGGCGTTACCGCCTTGCTCGGGGTGATATGATTTAAAAAAACAAACAAACATAGCAATCTAGTACTCTCTTCTTTGTTTCTAGTGAAAGTTTCCTGTGTCTTGATAATTTACTCAGATACTGGAACGCGTCCTTCGCCATGCCAATTCACCTTCGGATCTCTGTGTCGCACTTTCCGTCTCCTGTTAGAACACTTTCACACATAAGGCAAAATTGAAAAAGTGCATAAGGCAGAAATAAGTAGCTTTTAGGAATACATTTATTTTAGTCCTGTACCCTTATTTACCGTTCATGTAGATTTTTTTTTCAATTTTGCCGTTTATGATTAACATTTTGTTTGTTTTCTTTTATTCAACCAAAATTTTCTAATGAATTGTTGGGAGAATTATTCTCCTTTGTAAAGAAAAACTTGGCTTCGTCATTTTAAAAACAAGACACACATTTTATGACATAAATGTTGTTCGCATATATACACTACCGGTCATAACTATAAGGCCACTCCAGTGTTTTAAAAAATGTTGTATTTCATACAATTTTTTAGTATTTATTGCCAAGTGAATAATTTTAAATGAAAGTAGAATGGTTCTTTCTTCATTATTATTTTGCAAAGTTTTACAAGGCAAATAGCGACAATTTACCCATCACACTCTGTAGATTTGCTATATATATATATATATATATATACACACACACTACTGGCCATAATTATTTGCCCACCCCAATGTTTTATAAAATGATGAATTTCATACAATTTTTTAGTATTTATTGCCAAGTGAATAATTGTAAATGAATATAGAATGGTTCTTTTGTTATTACTGCACAATAACATGTGCATCAGATGAATTTATAAATATTTAATAATTACCCATATTGCAGTTTCATCAATGAAAGAATGAAGAATATTTAGGGTGATTCGGATAAGTTCATCATTGCTTCCTTGCCTTGTAAAATTATGCAAAGTAATAATAAGAAAAGAACCATTCTATTTTCATTCAGAATTATCCACTTGGCACTAAATACTTCAAATAGTATGAAATACATCATTTCTTTTAAAAAAAAACTGGGATCGCCTAATAATTATGGCCGGCAGTGTATATATATAGCAAGGCTACAGTGTGCGATTGTTAAATTGTCGCTATTCACTTAGTAAAATTTTGCAAGAACCATTCTATTTTCACTTAGAATTATCCACTTGGCAATAAATAGTACAAATAGTATGAAATACATCATTTCTTTAAAAAAAAACTGGGATCGCCTAAAGAGTTGTGAGTTCAATACCAGGCAATGGTGAACAAGTATCTTAGAGAGTCCGGTTATAGGGAGATAACTCATGACTACCAAAAGATGCGTCACGCAAGGAATGAAAAGGATATATCTTAGTGATTACAATAAAGTGTTCAGTTCGAAATTTCTAGCACATGAAGAAGGTTGTAGCGTAAAACGGCCGAAACGTCGTATAAATGGCAACAAAAATGGGGACAATTGTTCGAATAATGTAAATAGTGGAAAAAGTTTCTTTTAAATGAAAAATATGCATTCGTCATTTGTAGAACAATACGTGTGTTTGTGTGTGTGTGTGTGTGTGTGTGTGTGTGTGTGTGTGTGTGTGTGTGTGTGTGTGTTTGTGTGTGTGTGTGCGTGTGTGCATGTGTGTGTGTGTGAAGTTAGCATTTACAAAAATGTATACTTGTACGAAATTTTCAATTTGTCTATTATTGTCTTTTATGTCTATGTCGGAATACATAGAATATAAAAATTCCCTCGTGTTGTTTGGAGTTTGCTGTCCCTGGGCAGGTGACTAAAATATTCACTTACTTGTCATTTACAATAAATAGACACCTTTCTTAACGTCATTCTGCGCATGCGTGCACATGCAAATTTATGCGTGAAAAATTTGCCCATATGCAGATAAGAACAACTGATGCGGAATTGTCAGGCGTGCACGGACAATATCTGCTTGAGAAAGCCGGCAGCGTCGAAACTGTCTTGAATATCAGTCCTGATAGTGGAACTATAACCTGCCATTTTTTTTTTCACTTTTCCATTGGAATTTCCTTTATTTCTTTTAGTATAGGTAACTTTGCTATTTTTTTTTTAATTTTAAATCAACAGCCATATTGGATTAGGCCTGATAATGTTTAAGTTGCGATCAGCTTGTCTGTTATTTTCTTATTTTTGCCATTTCTCCTGTCATACTCAATTTTCGTCGTTGTCCCATTGACTTCTTTCGTTTTTCTATTAGGTGTTCATTTTTAGTTCTTACTCGAACTCGATTTACGTTTTATTTCTTGATGCATTCGCTACTATTATTATTATTATTATTATTGAATATTCAGATGAGTAGTGTTTAGTGACTGTCGTTGCAGATCAAGTGATAGCAATCATCCTCAATATTCCAACAGTCTTTTCAATATTCGAATGGATTTTAGTATTGCTGTTGGCTGGAGAGCTTTGATTCTTGCCCAAATTTTCAAACAATAATTTAGCTTATGTCGTTCACACTTATCCCCTATCTTTGAGATGTTTCTTTAAGTAATTCTTTCTTTCTTTCTTTATATATATATATATATATATATATATATATATATATATATATATATATAGCTAGCTAGCTAGATAGATAGATACTATAGTTATCCGCAGACAGATCTGTTTCGCTGTATTACAGCTCATCAGTACGGCTTAGACTCCGTTCGCTTCCTAAGCCAGGATTGAAACCCCACCGAATCGGCGTCAATCGGAGATTCTACCCCTAGGCCACAAGCATCCGGCAGAAGAAGGCAGGCTTTTTAGCGCATATAAATACGCCCAATAGCTAGAGTGCTCCACTTCATTATCGAATGTGCGATGCGTATATGCCGGGGTAGCTACTGTTTACGAAGCCTCCCACTCTTCCAGAGTGCTCAATCAGGGTGTGAGAGCGTAAATACTATAGTCATCCGCAGACAGATCAGTACGGCTTAGATTCCGTTCGCTTCCTAACCCAGGTCCAGGATTGAAACCCGACCGAATCGGCGTTAGTCGGCGATTCTACCCCTAGGTCACGAGGAAATTATATATATATATATATATGTATATATATATACATATATATATATATATATATATATATATATATTTCCATTTGTAAACGAGTTATTATGCTACCTAGGTTTCTACCATGAGTGGTGTCTTCAGGCGATTTGCAATAACTGATTTTACGGTTTACCGTTTTTTTTTTAAGAACGCTCACGTAAGGGTTTTTTTTTTCTTTGAAAGCTCACGTGGCAGGGAATTTTTGAAGGAGAAATTTTTTAAAATGACAAGGAATTATGGCATTTTCATCCATGGTTGTATGAACCTAAGAGGTAATTTTAGTATGGCTACACTTAGTCATAATTTCCGTTCTTTCATTTAACAGATCGCTTTTTTTCAAACTGTTGAATGAAAGAACGGAAATTATGACTAAGAATAAAAATCATGAAAATTGTGACTAAGAATGGAAATTATGACTAAGTCTAATATCAGGATGGAACTGGGAACAGCAGCAAAATAAGAGGTAGTTCCGTTCTCTTTAAAATCTCTAATCTCTCGATAGAGCTTGCTGCCGGATGCACTTTAATGTCTTACCCAGGATTATATGTCTTAGTTCTTATTTAATTTATTGCTATTCATGTATTGTTCGTTTTCAGCTGATGGACTCTGGAATTGAACTCACATAAACTATGTCTTCAAATTCCCAAAAACACGCTTTAATCTGCGAGGCTATTCTCCTGTAGAACAATTTTTTTATAGTAGGTAATTTAGAGCCTTAAACTTAACCTGGTTGCTGATTAGGTTTCAACTGCTGCTGCTGCTACTCTCGTGTTTTGACTACTTCAGCTGACCATGGAAAAAGATATAAGACAAGATGTTTCTAGACATAGTCAATGGAACGAGAAGAGTATAACCTCGTAAATTAAATAAAGGGTTCAGTTCAGAATTCCCTGTATGTTATCAAGAGCGTATAAACGCGCTGAAGGCCGGAAGACACAATGGTCGAAGGGCTTTGATAGAAACAAGAAAGATTAAGACAATATTTTGAGTAGAAATAGTGTAAATAATAATATACCATCATCACAGATTCGACTAAAAAATATTTTTTTCTGTGTGGAAGGCAATATCTTATTGGCTTCATCTTCATATTCTTTAGTAATGGACGTGCTTAATATAGTCTCCAGTGACGTAATGTGTAACAGAAAAGACTGTATTATGTTTTTCTTCATTTTAATTATTTAATACGCATTTTATTGAAAGTTATTTTATTTAATGTGCTTTGTCCATTTGGTATAATTATAACCTCAAGCATTTTCACTCTTTCCTTGCACTGGGTGATGTAAAGTAGAAAGTATTTTGGTGCTATAAAATAATATTTGTCGATAACAGAATTTAATGCTATTTTCTGATTATTACTATTGTATCATTAATAACTAGCAGTATACCCCGGCGTTGCTCGGGTTTAATGAATGCTTTAAAAATAATCCATGGTTCTGGAGCTCTGACTCTTTGGACGTTGGCACAAAAGACTAAAATGTTTCCAGTTAAAGCGAAACCGTAGACTGAAAGAAAAATAAATGGATGTAAGTCAAATTTTGATTTCCTGGTATCGATTTATACATTGTATATATTATCGATTTTCTGCACTATTGTATGAACTGCAACCTTGAAACTTCTGAATATCGTTTCTTATGTCTTTGTCTATGAGTGTATCAAATTTGATTAAAATCGATTTTCGATATTTATCGGGTATACTTCGACACAAACACTAGCTAAGAACACTCGCTAAGAACACTCGCAGACGCTTATAGTACAACTGTGTAAATTTTCAAGAAGATCGATTCAGCCGTTTCGGAGTCACACACACACACACACACACACATACAAAGTTCTATTTATAAATAAGTTTAGAAGTGCATGCAATCCCCCAAGGGTATGAGAATTTATAAATGCCATTATTTCTATATAGTGAGGTCTTTCGGGGTCCTGTATTATTTTAAATCCTTAGATTAGATGTTTACCATAAAGTATTCAAACTTTATCGTCTAACCAACGTCTTTATGCATTATGTCCTTCAGGACACATTACCCAGTGAATATAGACGTTGGTTAGTTCCTGACTGACTCTTAGATTTGTAAATTCAATACCAGGTTACAACAGTGGTGAACTAGTAGCTTCCATGGTTAGAGGGAGATAACTCATGTCATCCAATCGTTGATTCACGCAAGGAATGAGGATGATATACCCCAGTTATTGTGATAAAAGGTTCGGTTCAAAATTCCTAACACCTGAAGAAGGCCGGAGCGGACAACCGCCGAAACGTCATATAAATAGCAACAAAGATGAGGATAATAGTCCGAATAATGTAAGTACTCTAAATACTACCTCACCTCAAAAATATGGACAAATATTAAGCAAGTATGTTTTGAAGATTCTACGTGATTTTCTAAGCACATCTTAGATGTGGCACAAGGCCGAAAATATGGGACACCCAGTGAAAACCAAAACTCATTAATCAGTTGTAATAATTCTAGCGAGGCAAGTTTCCTAACCATTACACCATCTCGAGGTGCCCGATTTCTAAGTGATATGCAAATTTTACCAATATTATAGTTTGTTGTCAAAGTTTAGACCAGCGTTTCGGAAAGAGAAATTTATGATTATTTTTATATAAAATCTAGTGACACCGAACACTTTTTTTTTCATACTTTAAACAGTATGAGAAATACTTTAGACTTTAAGAAATACTCTAAAACAATGAAGTTAGGAGACATGAAAAAGAAACTACAAGATTTTCTACAGAGGTTCGTAAAAAAAAGTAGTTATAAAAGACTAAACATAAACTTCTCGAAAACTGAATGCATGGTCACCACAAAAATAAAAAAAGCCAATTATGGATCGAGGCTACTAAAATTAAGCAGGTACAGAAATTTAAATACTGTTGTAGTGAAATATCTTGCCCTACCCAGGAATGGCTATGACCCGGGTTATAAAAGACCGGGACTAGAACAAACTGAAGATTCATCGTCATTATACGAGAGTGTTCGTCATTATACGAGAGTGATCGTGATTATACGAGATTCATCATCATTATACGAGAGTGATCGTGATTATACGAGATTCATCGTCATAATACGAGAGTGATCGTGATTATACGAGAGTCTTCGTCATTATACGAGAGTGATCGTGATTATACGAGAGTTTTCGTCATTGCACGAGAGTGATCGTGATTACACGACAGTCTTCGTCATTATACGAGAGTGATCGTGATTATACGAGATTCATCGTCATTATACGAGAGTGATCGTGATTATACGAGTTTCACCGTCATTAAACGAGAGTGATCGGGATTATACGAGAGTCTTCCTCATTGTACAAGAGTGATCGTGATTATACGAGAGTCTTCGTCATTGTACAAGAGTTATCGTGATTACAGGAGTCTTCGTCATTGTACGAGAGTGATCGTGATTACACGAGATTTATCGTCATTATACGAGAGTGATCGTGAGTATACGAGATTCATCGTCATGATACGAGAGTGATCGTGATTATACGAGATCCATCGTCATTAAACGAGAGTGATCGTGATTATACGAGAGTCTTCGTCATTGTAGTAGAGTGATCGTGATTATAGGAGAGTCTTCGTCATTGTACGAGAGTGATCGTGATTACACGAGATTCATCGTCATTATACGAGAGTGATCGTGAGTATACGAGATGCATCGTCATTATACGAGAGTGATCGTGATTACACGAGATGCATCATCATTATACGAAAGTGATCGTGATTATACGAGATTCACCGTCATTAAACGAGAGTGATCGTGATTATACGAGATTCATCGTCATTATATGAGTGATCGTGATTATACGAGAGTCTTCGTTATTATACGAGAGTGATCGTGATTATACGAGAGTCTTCGTCATTATACGTGAATGATCGTGATTATACGAGATTCATCGTGATTATACGAGAGTGATCGTGATTATACGAGATTCATCGTCATTAAACGAGAGTGATCGTGATTATACGAGAGTCTTCGTCATTGTACGAGAGTTATCGTGATTACAGGAGAGTCTTCGTCATTGTACGAGAGTGATCGTGATTACACGAGATTTATCGTCATTATACGAGAGTGATCGTGAGTATACGAGATTCATCGTCATGATACGAGAGTGATCGTGATTATACGAGATCCATCGTCATTAAACGAGAGTGATCGTGATTATACGAGAGTCTTCGTCATTGTAGGAGAGTGATCGTGATTATAGGAGAGTCTTCGTCATTGTACGAGAGTGATCGTGATTACACGAGATTCATCGTCATTATACGAGAGTGATCGTGAGTATACGAGATGCATCGTCATTATACGAGAGTGATCGTGATTATACGAGATTCATCGTCATTATACGAGAGTGATCGTGATTATACGAGATTCATCGTCATTATATGAGAGTGATCGTGATTGTACGAGATTCACCGTCATTAAACGAGAGTGATCGTGATTATACGAGATTCATCGTCATTATACGAGAGTGATCGTGATTATACGAGAGTCTTCGTCATTGTACGAGAGTGATCGTGATTATACGATAGACTTCGTCATTATACGTGAATGATCGTGATTATACGAGATTCACCGTCATTATACGAGAGTGATCGTGATTACACGAGATTCATCGTCATTATACGAGAGTGATCGTGATTGTACGAGATTCACCGTCATTAAACGAGAGTGATCGTGATTATACGAGATTCATCGTCATTATACGAGAGTGATCGTGATTATACGAGAGTCTTCGTCATTATACAAGAGTGATCTTGATTATACGAGAGTCTTCGTCATTATACGAGAGTGATCGTGATTATACATGAGTTTTCGTCATTATACGAGAGTGATCGTGTGTATACGACAGTCTTCGTCATTATACAGGAGTGATCGTGAGTATACAAGTGTCTTCGTCATTATACGAGAGTGATTTTGATTATACGAGAGTTTTCGTCATTATACGAGAGTGATCCTGATTATACAAGTGTCTTCGTCATTATACGAGAGTGTTCGTGATTATACGAGATTCATCCTCATTATACGAGAGTGATCGTGATTATACACGAGTCTTCGTCATTATACGAGAGTGTTATACATCATTAGACGGAAGCATTCTTCACAAGACGGACGCATACGTCCTATACAGAGACATTGCCTTCTTGAATGTTATACCTGTTAACTGTTCGTTAGTGTACGTGTATTTGGTTTATTGTATTGAGGTATAATAAATCTCTATTCATATATCCTCAGTGTTAAGAAATATTTCTTGCACTATTCTTTCTCTGTTTATCCCGTCCCGGGATACAACAAATACCGATGAAATGTGTTAAACAGAGGACAAAAAGTGCGACACTGAGATCTGTGGGGGATTTGGTATTTGCTGGGTTGTATGTGCTTCCGTATTTTACGGGTCTGGCTCTCTAGATTATTTCCCCCACAAATACAACACTCTGTTTTACAATTCACAACGGACATTAAACAACAAACAATTTATTATGTGAAAAATAAAATGGTACGTGGAAACAAATAAAATACATGATGCGAAAATTGCCTTTTGGGAAATATAACTTGGCAAGAAGTTAAATTTGTTCAAAGATGTGTATAAGTTTACATTAGCAGAATCCGTAAATAAGTCTTTCCTACTTACATTTAGTTAATTTCAGGTGGCGACAGCGTGTCGCGTCGCTGAAAGAAAGTTCGTCGGTTTTTTCTTTTCAAGGTCCTCGGAGCTAGGTCATGAACTTTGGCGTGGAAGAAATTACTTGGCCGGACAAAGTATCGGTGGCATGCGGACTTAATGGCTAGCTTGGTGACTGACCTTTTCTTTCTAACTGTGTGTATTATATACATTAATAGGGGATCAAAGAATCTTCCTAACATTAGGGTGTGAAAACATTTATTGACCAATCAGATTTATTATTTTACTATTTTGTTTTGGGGCCTAAATATTTTTGTGTTAATTTACTTCCGATCCTATTTTTCTAGAATGTTCTTATTCTAAGTTTTTAGCTGATTGGTTGAGAAATATAAAAATGTAATCTAAATTCTACTGCCGTTTTGATCCAATTTTTCTAGAATGTTTTATTTGATTTCCTGTTGCTTATTTTAATAGAAAAAAAATATGTATCCCATAGATCCGAAGACGTATTGGTATGGCCAGGAACACGTTCCAAAAGCTTCGTAGAGTATTGAGAGTAAAAAAACTTTGTTGGAAATAAAGTGTACTGGACTGCTATGTGATATCTGGCCGCATAGAACTGAATGCTGGATAATTTCCTCAAAAATAAAGGAAATTATCGAAGCAACTGAAATATGGTTCTACAGAAGGATTTTGAGTATACCGTAGACCAAACCTGTGAGCAACGACGAGATTTTAGTGAGAATGGAAACGAAAAGGAATCTTATACTTAACACCAGGAAGAGACAGCTAAACTTTCTGGGAAACGTAATGAGAAATGAAGGGTTGGAGAATCTGATGCCCACAGGACGGGTAGCATCAAAGACAGACAAGAAAAACACAGCACGAGACACACTGGATGGGCTTAAACAAACTGATAGCATTACATGGTTGGGGAGAAATAAGAGGGCAGTTAAGGGCCATCCGAGATACACGCTTATGGGTGATCATGTCTCTTTTGAGATATGAATGACTGGGCAGAAGATTATCCCGCAGTAGATTGCCATTGCTTTCTGCGGTAGACTGTTTGCCAACCAAGAACCCAATCTATCCTGCCATTTAACTTATAGCTGGAAGGGGAAGAGATAGATTATATTATATTATTACATTAAGGTCAAAAAGTTGGGGATCACTTTATTATTCATAACAATATAAAGCCGATCCCCTACTTTATTCCCAGTACAAATTGTAATCATGTTTCCAACTATTATATTCAGTCAGTCAATTAACTGCCATACGTGATACACTTTTTTGGGCGATCATGTCTCGAAAGAGACATGACTGACTGGGCAGAAAGTTACCCTGTAGTAGATTGCCATTGCTTTCTGCGTTAGACTGGTTACCAACCAAGGCTATAGAACCCAATCTCTCCTGCTATTTAACCCATAACTGAAAGGAAGTAATGGATTAATACCTTTCCCAAGGGTATTTGTGCGTAAGAGAAATAACAGGACGGTTATGTTAAAATAAACATTGAACAGGAAAATGAGGAGGGCCTTCATTGCTTACGTTTTGAGGCACAAAAAAAAAAGAATTGATTTAAATCAGTTAGTAATTGCCTCTAAAAGGAAAAAAATATAATAATCTTAATAATTCAATATAAATTTAAACATCAGTGGTGGGGTGATACGATTAAAAAAATTAGTGCTGATTTTTCGGAAGATTAAACTAAAAAATTACAATCATTTAAGATCATTTTCCAGAGTGGATCCTGAAAATCTTCAGCATCACTGCTAAAGTTTCTCAGAAAATTGACTCAACAGTATTTACTTTAACAATATCCGTTTTAAAACAGTATCCATTATCGAATCTTGAAATTGATCAATAATTGATCAGTGTATCAATATTTGACCTGCGTATTTGATCAATAATGGACAGGTGCAACCAATATTGCTTAAGGCTTGTAATCTGAATGTAAATCTCATCTAAAGGCATTAAAATGAATATTTTGACACAATGTCATCTTATACAAATCATTTCTTCCTCATAACGATAGTATTGATCGATCTATATCGATGGAGGTTTAAAGACATATCTATATTTACATGAGTAACGAATCTTATCATATCTAAGTGCTAAATATAGGAAACCTCTTTCCGGCAATTATTCTACCTACCCACATTGTGTTTATTGACAATTTCTATCAAGTCCCAAACCTCTAGACCATAGGTTCCCAAAATATTGCTGGGATTACCTCAAAATACAATTTCACTATTATCCATTACCCCAATGAACAAATACTCGTAATATAGGAAAAAAGTAATTATATTTTCATACATCCAAAGCAGAGTTAATGGAAATTATTCAATACAATAGTCAGTCAGTTAAGTGCCATACGCTTGCGAGATCATGTTTCGAAAGAGACATGACTGACTGGGCAGAACAGTATCCCGCACTAGGTTGCCATTGCTTTCTGCGGTAGACTGGTTGCTATCAAAGGCTATAGAACCCAATCTGTCCTGCTATTTAACCCATAACCGGAGAAAAGTGACGGATTAATACTTTTCCCAAGGGTATTTGCGGGTAAGAAAACTAATCCATAGTCCTGGAACTCAGACTCTTTGGACGTTGGCATAGAAGACTAAAAAGCAATAGTTATTTCCAATTAAAGCGAAACAGTAAACTGAAAGAAAAATGAATGGATGTAATTTCAATTTTGATTTCCTGGTGTCGATATCAAATAAGTTTTTTTCGTCGTAAAATGAATTTTGAAGACTAAATAAGTCTTCTGAGTAAATGGTATCATGGCGGAGACTAAGAATTACAATTATACCTACATAGGGCCCAACCCGAAGCAAAAACTAAAATAAAAAGGCTGAAAAAATACAGATATACAGGCAGATAAGCAGACATACACACAAACATCTTGTCTTATATATATATATATATATATATTATCGATTTTCTGCACTATTGTAAGAAATGCAACCTTGAAAATTCTGAATATCGTTTCTTATATCTTTGTCTATGAGTGTATCGATTTTCGATATTTATTGGGGGTACCTCGAGACAAAACCTAGCTAAGAACACTCGCAGACGCTTATAGTACAACTGTGTAAATTTTCAAGAAAATCGGTTCAGCCTTTTCGGAGTCTATAGGTAATAGAAACACACACACTCACAGACAAAGTTCCATTTATAAATAAGTTTAGATATATATTGGAAACATCATTAATCGCAGATTCTCTGATCAAACTACGCTATTCGGTATGAAAAACGTCGTGAGTATGACAATAAAGATGAGGAGAACATTCCGAACAACGTGTAAATTATTACAATACCTAATCTTGGAAACATAAACAAATGCTAACTTAACTGGTTAAAGTTACTCTTCATCAATTTAACTTCTGATTCCCGATTAACATTTGCTACTTAAACTTCTGGTGTCTGGGGAGTCTATACGGATTCAATTTCTGCAGACGGTAATTAATTTCCGTTGGACATTATATTGATCAACAACAATCCACCGTATATCTCTTGTAAAGATAAATGATTCCAAAGAAAATCAGTGATTTCCTGGAGAAATAGGATGTGCCTGCTTTTTCTCCAAAATGTTTAGCACTGGGTTGTATAAGTGATATCCTCTTGAAGAGCTTGAATCCCAGTAAATATTTGAGGCATTATTGAGTTTGCAGTCGTTCATCATGTTTGGAGAAAACTTAATTTCTGAAAGGGGATGATAAACGATAATGGCTTGAATTTTGTGGGTTTTTTAACGTCACAAAATCACGCCAGAGTGGAAGGAAAATTAAAACCACCTTAATTGATCAACCTTGACTACAAAGTAAAAACCGGAAGTGAGTCTCACAAGCGAAAAGTCCGAGCAAAAGAAGATGTTACCATAGAATCTACGGTTACACCTAACCATTCCAACAGTAAAATAATGGGATTTTCCTGCCAATTTAGTACTACGTTTAAATTATAAGGTCTAACTAGCATTGCGGAAGTAATATTTTTTATTTATAATCATATCGCCCCAAGCAAGGCATTTTACTGCCACTGTTTTTCAGTGGGTTACATAAGAGAAAAGTTATGAGAAAGAGAGACAGAATATAGGGGGTGTCAGGAAGTGGGTAAGAGAAGGATGAATGTAGCCATGAAGTGAGGGATCAGTTTATTGTAATGTACAATTGAAATCCCCACTTTATATCCACATTATAATAGTATAGAATTTTTTTTTTATAATCATGTAGTCCAAAGCAAGGCATTTTGCTGCCACTGTTTTTCAGGGGCTTACATAGGAGGAAAGTTATGAGAAAGTGTAACAGGTTATAGGGAGTGTCAGGAAGTGGGTATGAAAAGGATAAGAATACTGATGTGAGTAGAGTGGACGGAGAAAGGAGCATGAGAGAGAGGATGCAGGTTAGTGAGATGGGAGATCAGTATTGACTTTACATTTAATTTTTTTAAAAATCATTTCGCCCCAAGCAAGGCATTTTACTGCCACTGTTTTGCAGCGGGTTACATATGAGGAAAGTTAAGAGAAGGAGTGGCAGATTATAGTGGGTGTCAGAAAGTGAGTAAGAAAAGGATGAGAATGCTGATGAGATTGGTGTGAACGGAGAAAGAAGCATGAGAGAGAGAGAATGCAGATTAATGAGATAAGAGATGACAATTGACTTTATATTTAAATTCTTGGAGATATTTATTTGGAAAATAAAAAAAACTGTGGCACAGGGCAAAATGTGGGATAATGGAATGCTGGTTTTTAACTTGCTTATATCAAACTTAGTTCGCCACAATCTCTCACGCTAATATAGCTCAATATTCCTTACGCCAAAACAACACGTATTTTTGCGTAAGTGAATGCGAGGAATTCAAACGCGGCTCCCCGATTTGTCAATTGAATTATATGGTCTAGCTACCATAGCAGAACTAATATTTATTTGGAAAATAAAAAAATGTGGCACAGAGCAAAAATGGTTGATAATGGAAGGCTGGTTCTCATCCTGTCTTATCTTAAACATAGCTCGCCACAATCTCTGACACAAACATAGCACAATATTTCTTACGCCAAAGCAAAAAGTTCTTACTTGACATTTTTACTACAGGCATCACAATATCTCATAGCCTCTGTGAAGTCCGAAGCAGTTCATAAATGTACATATTTTCTGTGGTGAGTAGACGAAAGTTCATCAGAAAAAATTACCATGAAAGTATTTATAAAAGAAAGTTCAGAAAAGCTACCATAATTGTAATGTGACTGAATCGAGATGCCAGGTCAAGATCAATAACATTACAGATTTTCTTTGGATTTTTTCAATAATGTTTGATTATTGGTTGGAAGCTTCTGACCATATGTGACGGCAATATCCAAAGTATCGACAAAAGGTAAATTAATAACCATGTTACATAGATTCTGGCTAGAAAAAATATTTTTTCCGACACAGTTAACCAACATGCATAGCAGAAAAGCTAACAGTAAAATTAATGAGAATAATAATTATATTCCCCTTCATTGTGGAACCCGTTAGATAATTTCTATTATAGTTGGTTGTTTTGTTTTTATGGCATATCAACACCTCGGCGGGTCATTTATTGCCAACTAAACTTTATTTATTTATTGCTGGTAATACCTTTTCCTTTCAACAATTTATTGTTGTTTTTATATAAGTTTTGTGTCTAGTAATACTTTTTTCTTTTTCGAGTGTCAAGATTCATTTTTTAAGGGCAGGGTCCCAGGTCCTACCCTTGTTATTTAACCCATAACTGGAGGGAAGAGACGGATTAATACCTTTTTCCAAGGGTCAGTCAGTTAAGTGCCATACATAATACACGCTTGAGCGATCATGCTCGAAAGAGACATGACTGACTGGGCAGAAGATTATCCCGCAGTAGGTTGCCATTGCTTTCTGCGGTAGACTGGTTGCCGACCAAGGCTACAGAACCCAATCTGTCCTGTTATTTAACCCATAACTGGAAGGAATAGACGGATTAATACCTTTCCCAAGGGTCTTTGCGCGTAAGTGAATGCAAGAAAGTCTACTGGAATTCGAACTCGGCTCTCCGATTTCTCGTTCCGAGCTGATATCCACTGCACCACAACGCACATACCAGTCCTTAAGTGAACGCAGGGTATTCAACTGGAATTCGAACTCGGCTCACCGATTTCTCTTTCCGAGCCGATATCCACTGCACCACAACGCACATCCGTCACTATACGCTTAGAGCACCTGGTATTCCCAATCGGTCACCCATCTAAGTACTGACCAGACTCAACGTTGCTTAACTTTGGTGATCGAGAGAGAACTGGTGTATTCGACATGATAGACTGTAAACCTTCTATTATAGGCTTTAATAGATATTTGTTATTGTTACCTATTAGAAGATGTAAGAAAAGAAAATGATTTACCAAAACAGACAGCCAAATCACAAACAAATATTTAAGTTTTTAAAAAACGCAATTAAAATATGTACAAAGATACGACTGTGTCAACCAAAACAGAAACCGTAGATGCTTAGGTCTACTGGTGAAGTGTCACGAGGGAGAAGGAAATGTGAGGGTCAAGTATTTTTAACACATTAGGGTTAGCGAAGTAATGTCAGTGCTATTACTGGAAATCCACAAATATACGTATACTAAAAGTATAACACGGCGTTGCTCGGGTGTAATGAAAGCTTTAAAACTAATCCATGGTCCTGGAACTCAGACTCTTGGGACGTTGGCACGAAAGACTAAAAAGCAATTGTTGTTTCCAGTTAAAGCGAAACCGTAGACTGAAAGAAAAATGAATGGATGTAAGTCAAACTTTGATTTCCTGGTATCGATATCAAATAAGTTTTTTCTTCGTAAACTGAATTTTGAAGGCTAAATAAGACCTCTGAGTAAATGGTATCATGGCTGAGACTAAGGACTACAATTATATCTACTTAGAGCCAAACCCGAAGCAAAAACTAAAATAAAAGGGCTGAAAAAACTACATAGAGCCAGATAAGCAGACACAGACATAAACATCTTGCTTTATATATATATAATCGATTTTCTGCACTATTGTAAAAACTGCAACCTTGAAACTTCTGAATATCGTTTCTTATGTCTTTGTCTATGAGTGTTTCAAATTTGATTAAAATCGGACCACTCCTTCTATAACCCGATTTTTTCGATTATCGATATTCCATATTTATCGGGGATATCTCGACACAATACCTAGGTAAGAACACGTGCAGACGCTTATAGTACAACTGTGTAAATTTTCAAGAAAATCGGTTCAGCCGTTTCGGAGTCTATAGGTAACGGACACACACACACATATACAGACTCAGTCACACACACAGAGATAAAGTTCCATTTATAAATAAGTTTAGATAGATATAGAATAAACTTTAGTTTGATCAATTAAAATATTCAAAAACTCTATTTACCAATTTAGTTCCAAAAGGTCATTTTTTGTGTTTTTGTTGGTCGGTAACTTTTCATCCCCTGCACCACAAATCGGGAAAACATTGGGTGTCTGGTTATTCAGTCAGTCTGTTAATTTGACGTTCGTGATAAATAATTGGGCGATCATGACTGACTAAGCAAAGATAATGTTTCTCGCAGTAGGTTAGCATTTCTTTCTACCATAGACTGGTTGCCAACCAAGGCGATAGAATCCAATATCTCATGCTATTCAACACATAGCTGGAAGCAGAAGAGATGTATTTATACCTTTCCCAAATATCTTTTTGCCTAAGTGAATGAGACAAATTCGTTTGGAATTCGAACTCCGCATTCCGATTTCTCATAGTCATTGCACCACAACGCACATCATAATTTTAATGGCGTTTGTTGAAATTTTAATTTTTCAGCTAATGTATGTTGATGTTAGTCAATAAAGGAGGACGAAAGAGTACGACGACTAGGCCTTATTTAAATTGTTGTCTTCATCTTACTTGAGAACACATCGCCTATTGAATAAAAGCGTTGATTAGATCCATTGACTTGACTCAAACAGTTGTGAGTTCAGTCCCTTGTGAACTAAAAAACCTAGAGAGTTGAGTTAATGGAAGTTAGCTACATGAAATCCGGAAGTGGCATAGCTCATAGAATGAGAATAATATACACTAGAGGCCATAATTATTAGGACATCCAAGTGTTTTAAAAAATGATGTATTTCATACATATTCTTTAATATGTATTGCCAAGTGAATAAATGTAAATGAAAATAGAATGGTTCTTTTATTATTATTACTTTGCAAATTTTTACAAGGCAAATAGCGACAATTTACTCATCGCACCCAGTAGATTATATATATATATATATATATATATATATATACACACTACTGGACATAATTATTAGACCACCCCAGTGTTTTAAAAATGATGTCTTTCGTACATATTCTTTAGTATGTATTGCCAAGTGAATAATTGTAAATGAAAATAGAATGGTTCTTTTATTATTATTACTTTGCAAAAATTTACAAGGCAAATAGCGACAATTTACTCATCGCACGTAGTAGATTATATATATATATATATATATATATATATATATACACTACTGGACATAATTATTAGGCCACCCCAGTGTTTTAAAAAATGATGAATTTCATACATATTCTTTAGTATGTATTGCCAAGTGAATAATTGTAAATGAAAATAGAATGGCTCGTTTGTTAATACTGCACAATAACATGTGCATCAAATGAATTAATAATATTTAATAATTACCTATATTGCAGTTTCATCAATGAAAGAATGAAAAAAAATTAGGATGATTCGGACGAGTTCATCTTTGTTTCCTTGCCTTGAGAAAATTTGCAAAGTAATAATAACAAAAAATAACATTCTATTTTCATTTTGAATTATCCACTTGGCAATAAATACTAAAAGTAGTATGAAATACATCATCTCTTAAAAAAAAGCCCTCAGGCAGCACATTTTGGAAGGGGTGAACGATGTCAGTTCCTGAAATTCTTGATATGCTTATTGCAGACTAATTTTGACTGATTAGCAGATTCTGAGCAAAATAATTGTTGAGACACAAGTGATCCCCAGAACAGGCACTGAATTCATAAATCAGAAACTGCAAAATACGGAAGCTTTTTAGTACACTACCAGCCATAATTATTAGGCCACCCCAGTGTTTAAAAAAATCATATATTTCATACTATTCTTTAGTATATATTGCCAAGTGAATAATTGTAAATGAAAATAGAATGGTTCTTTTGTTAATAATGCACAATAACATGTGCATCAAATGAATTTATAAATATTTCATAATTACCTATATTGCAGTTTCATCAATGAAAGAAAGAAGAAAATTTAGGATGATTCGGACAAGTTCCTCTTTGCTTCCTTGCCTTGCAAAATTTTGTAAAGTAATAATAACAAAGAACCATTCTATTTTCATTTTGCAATAAATACTGAAAATGGTATGAAATACATCTTTTCTTTAAAAATAAAACTGAAGTGGGCTAATAAGCATGGCCGGCAGAGTACCCCTGTGATTTAAATAATGGGTTTAGTTTGAAATTCCAAGCCTCTGAGAAAAAAGCCGGAGTGTTCAACGGTGTAAACGTTATGAATATGGTAACAAAGATGAGGACAATACAAATACCGTAAATACTACTACCTCACCTCAGAAATATACACAAATAATGAAACAAAATCTGCTGCTATGAAAGTCGGTAATCTGTGCAGGGCCCGGAAGTTTTTCCCGTCTGAATCTATCCTGCACAAATATAAATCTACCATCCAATCGTGTATTGAATACTGCTGCCACATCTGGCTGGGTACCCCTGCTGTTCACCTCGGGATTCTTGATAGAATCCATCGTAGAATCTGTAATTTGATAGATACCGACTTGGCAGCTCGACTGCAGTCGCTATCTCACCGGCGTGACGTGGCTTCCCTATGCCTCTTCTGTAAATACTTTCACGGCTTCTGCTACGACGAACTTAGATCATTTGTGCCCCTAGGTAAGAATTTGCACGAAATACTAGATTAGCAACTAGGTCCCACCCTTTTACAGTGAAACAGATAAAATGTAACCGCAATTCCTACTCTAACAGCTTCTTTCCTCCCACTTCCCGCCTGTGGAATTCCCTTCCACATACTTGCTTCGCAGACAGCTACAATCTCCAGGAACTTATATGTAAGGTCAATAGACACATCCTAACACACTAACTCTCATCCATTCTCTCAAACACTCTTCCCATCAACCCAACATTCATCTTCGGTATCCTTACCCGTCTATCACCCTCCTTCTGACATTTCCTATATCTAACCACTCTTTCTCATCAGTTTCCCCTATGTAACCCCCTGCGCAATAATGGCAGTGGAATGCCTTGCTTGGGGTGAAATGATTTAAAAAAAAAAAAATTCCAAATTGTTTACCCTCTCTTGTGAGGCATGAGTGATTTAGTTCTCAATGCTGACGCTTAACCACCCCCGCATTCTTGCAAACCGATCCAAGCCGAAAGTTCTGAGGTCACATAAGGTTCGCCTCATTGAGCTTTTTTGATTTCACGTTTTCCACTTATAGCTTTATAAGGTTCGCCTCATTGAGCTTTTTTGATTTCACGTTTTCCAATATCATACATCAACTAAAACAAGTCACATAAAGTAAAATTGCACACACACAATATCGGATTTAAACAACTAAAAGCATTTTAGAAAAACCCAAATATGGCAAATTTCAAAAGTCAGTATGAAAAGCAAAAATCTGGATCCCGATTGGATAAGAAATAGAAAATTCATATTACAATGTCAGTCAAAGGTTTTTTCAGATCTAAAGAAGAAAATAACTCTGAGAGCCCGTCACATAACTGAATTCCACTACTTAACGATGTCCGTGACCAGGTCAAGACAGTCCGACATGGGAGCAGTTAGCTGACTGACCTCGTGGCAATGTAACAAAAGAAATTTCACTCCACGCCACCCGGATGTAGGAGTGTGTCACAATTTAATTCGACCTTTTCTTCCAACTTTCTTTTTTTGCTTTTTCATTTCACGCCGCCAAAGAGAACAACAACAACATTAGGACGCGTTAAGTACAATTTCTTTATTTGTTTTATCTTCTCTCTCACCCTGTCGCCGACTTACCAAAAAGAGGAAGGAACATAAGAGGACTTTACATTCCGCTACTACACAACCATGAACTCTAAACTTCTGTGGACATTTTAAATACCTACATTTCTCTTTGAAAAATTTAAACTACAAAGCTGCATGCATTTCTCAATTAACATTTTTTTCTCATAAATATGTTATCGTGTTTAGTTAACAAAATTTGATTGATATTTTTCTTCTTACACTTTTGTCATTCTGTTAATAAATCTTTACTTTAATGTACGCACGATATATTTTGTTCTTCCACATTCATCTGGCTATCAACAATGATCTTCAACAATTTAAATGCCCGTTCTTTTATAATGCACATATTTTTTTCACTCTCGGTAACCGATGGCATCCTAATATTTTATTGCATTGTAATAATAAAAAGGAAGGATTTTACAATTAAAACTCGCTATGTTACTTTCACGGTGTCGAATCTTCCCCACCACCACATTCCATCCATATTCTAATTATGTAAAGCAACATTCACTAACCTTTTCCTCAAGGAATTCTATTTTGTAAAACAAAATCATCTCCACCCCGCCGAATACTTAATCAGGTAGGGACCAAAAATCATCTCTCACTTGCGTCTCTGTCCTCGAAGACAGATTGCGGCTCAGTTGTAGCTCCGTCCGCAAGGTACATATGAGAAAAATTACACTGAGTAGATGCCTGGTCCGGGGGAACAGTGTCTCGCAGCCGCGCCACCCCATTGCACCAGATGGATAGACCAGGTGTTCGTCACCAGAGACAGCTTAACTGGCGGTTGAGGGGACTGGGGAATTTTTGTTCCTTCTACCGTCTGTACGCGGTCGGGCTCCCCACGTTAAAAAAGACCTTGTGTTATATCTCGCTCCAGTGGGGAAGTAGAGTAACTATACATATATAGATATTAAATTTCTGTACTTGCTTGATTTTAGCATCCCCGATCTACCTGGAAATTATTATTACAGAAGACGGAAAATGCGACACAGTGATTCGAAGGCGAATTGGCATGGCGAAGGAAGCATTCCCGAAGTTAAGTAAAGTTTTAAGAAACAGAACGATTTCGCTATGTGATGTCCGTCCTTCAATATGGCAGTGAACAATACCATCAAAGATGAAGGAAAAACTTGAAGCAACTGAAATGTGGTTCTACAGAAGGATGCTGCGAATCTCATGGATGGAGCATGTGAGCAATGATGAGGTGTTGGAAATGATGGAAACGATGGAGACAGAAAGGAAATTAATAATGAGCATCAGGAAGAGACAGCTGAAGTTCCTGGGACATTCAATGAGGAAGGTGGGCTTGGAGAACCTGATACTAACAGGCCAGATAGAGGGGAAAAAGTCAGGGGAAAGCAGCGGATAACATATTTGAAGGACCTAATCAGGTGGATGATGGAACGAGGGTTGCATGGTGTAACAGGAGAAGGCATCCTAAGAGCCACCAGGGATAGGGAGACGTGGAAAGCCATGATCGCGTACGTTCTGAACATTTCTGCTATTCTTTGTGGAAAGACTTTGATAGAACACTTCACTCGTATTTAAATTTCTGTACTTGCTTGATTTTAGTATCCTCGATCTGTGACTGACACTTATGCTGTTCTTTTTACTAATTACCATTGCATTCAATTTTCTTATAGTTCAATTTGTGCATATTTTAAAAATAATTACAGGTTCAATCAGTCAGTCAGTCAGTTAAGTGCCATACATGATACACGCTTGGGCGATCATGTCTCGAAAAAACATAATATACTAGGTAGAATATTTTCACGGTGGGTTACACTTTCTGTCAGCGGCAGACGGGTAACCAACCAATGCAATCTTTATTTATATTGACCATTCCCTAGAAGGGGCTTACGGCCATATCACGTTGAATACACCGGTTCTCGCTCGATCACCGAAGTTAAACAACGTTGAGCCTGGTCAGTACATAGATGGGTGACCGCTTGGGAATACCAGGTGCTGTAAGCGTTTAGTGACGGATGTGCGTTGTGGTGCACTGGATATCGACTCGGAAAGAGAAATGGGTGAGGCGAGTTCGAATTCCAGTTGAATACCCTGATATAAAACAATTAAGCAGGCATATACTTAAGAACACCTATAAGAGGTCAACACAATAAAAAGCAATTAACCACCAACAAATTCTACACCACTTAAGAAACTACATTCAATATGCAAAAAGAATCAACCACACAAAAAATATCAAATATCACCAAGCTTCATATAAATATGAAAAAAATTTCTGAAACAAATAGCCCTAAAGAGTAAAGATATTACAATAATGCCCTCCCCGAACTTCAGACCCAGCATGACTAAAATGACTAAAATAACATTGCTTAGCTAAATGACAAATTTCTTCACCATTAATTATACATATATATATATATATATATATATATATATATATATATATATTACATATAAAAAAATGCCAAGCACTGGTACCCTTGGGAAAGGTATTAATTCGTCCCTTCCCTCCAGTTAAAGTATTACTAGACACAAAACTTATATAAAAAACAACAATAAATTGATGAAAGAAAGAAGTATTACCAGCAATAAATAAATAAAAAATTTAGTTGGCAATAAATGACCCGCCGATGTCGATATGCCATAAAAACAAAACAACGAACCAACAACCCTAGAAGAAGACATTTGGCATTTATTGACCGAGCAAATGATTTTATCTAATAAAATCTTTCTCTTAAAATAATTTTTCAGGCAAGCAAATTTCTCAGATCCAATAGCCGTTAACGCTCTTTGCAGTAGAAATATAACACTTTCATTTAAGTGTCAAAAAGTTGACTGGCAAAATTAATTAAATGAAAATTAATTAAATGAAAATTAATTAAATAATAATTAATTAAATCATTATAATAATTATTTTATTAAACCATTATGAAAATAAGTTCATTCTGGAAACCGATGAAATGTAACCGCAATTTCTACTCCAACAGCTTCTTTCCTCGCACTTCCCGCCTGTGGAATTCCCTACCGCATGCTTGCTTCCCCGACGGCTACAACCTCCAGGAGTTTAAATGTAAGGTCAATAGACACCTCCTAACACACTAACTCACACCCACTCTCTCCAACTCTCTCCCTATGTACATCCTAAGTTGTCTATCACCCTCCTTCTGACATTTCCTATACCCAATCGCTCTATGTAACCCCCTGCGCTATAGTGGCAGTGCAATGCTTTGCTTGGGGTGACACGATTAAAAAAAAATATTCAACATTTTTAAGAACCAGGTGCAGTAAACCTAGGTCATTAAGTATAAAGGTATCTAGACCCAAGCGGAAGGCTGACCTATAAACTGTCACTAAAAGAAAACACTCTGCAGGTGTAATAGCATGTCAAAAATTACTTCAATTTCAAAATATAAACATATTTTGAGCTTAGCAAACAGATGGGTTGCTTCAACCGGGGATTGAGTGCAAGTATGGCACAAGGTAAAAATCATTGATCAACCAACCACAGGGCCTGCTTCTTGTTAGCCCACCCCGATGACTGCAACTAATTGGCTGATTATCTAAACCAATCGGATGCAACCCAGGGGGGTTGTTACGACGATAGCCATTGGCCGGTGATCCCTATTGGCTGACCAATCAGGAGCTAATTATTCGGGATTCGGGCCCATAAATAGAGAACACACAGAGCAAAAAATCGAGTCGGTCATTCTTCGCGACCCAGAACCGAATCCGTTGCCACTGCATACTCCATCATTGATACTGCCTAACTGCAGTTAAGATTTCTTCGAGTTAAGGAAACTTTTTCTGCCAGTCAACTATATTCACCCCTCACCTCGCGGTGTTTGTTTTAACTTGATAAGAAATTATTGTATACCAGTGTAAATACATGTTTGTTACTGTTTATAACAAACGCTTTTCGTCATTTCTTTGATGGTGTGGCAACTGTTCTTCTACTGCGACGCCAAATTCAACACTCCATCGACTGAATTGTATCCATCCCCCCCCTTTCGCGGATCTTAAGAAACAACGTGGGCGCGGAAGGAATCAGAGAACAACCAGTCTGGAACATGTGGTAATCACGAAACCATCGGCCAACCCGGTATCGTGAAGATATAGTACCACAGAAAGATCTGTGAAAAAAACTAGAATAATCAGTTGGTGATGACCGTCAGGGAGGATATTTCAAAAGTGGAAGGGACTCCAGCAAATATACATCGTTCTATTTAGGCGGATGGAAGTTAGCAGAAAATAGAACAGTGTTATTGGTGACATTTTATTTATTTCATAATGAATCATGTTAAATCTACCATCCGCCCGTGTATTGAATACTGCTGCCACATATGGTCGGGTGCTACTCTCCTCGGGCTTATTGACAAAATACAACGGAGAATCTGTAACATCATCGATATTGACTTGGCAGAACGTCTGCAAGCAACCACTCTCTCACCGGCGTGACGTGGCTTCCCTGTGCCTCTTCTATAAATACTTTCACGGCTTCGCCTCCGATGAACTTAGATTATTGGTGCCGCCTAGGTACGAATTTAAACGAGATACTAGATTAGCAACTAGGTCCCACCCTTTTACAGTGAAACAGATATGTAACCGTAATTTCTACTCCAACAGCTTCTTTTTTCGCGCTTCCCGCCTGTGGAATTCCCTTCCACTTGTCTGCTTTCCCGACAGCTACAATCTCCAGGAGTTTAACTGTAAGATCAATAGACACCTCCTATCACACTACTTTGCATCTATTCTCCCAACACTCACCATCTACCCAACCTTCATTCTCGGTATTCTTACCCGTTTATCACCCTCCTTCTGACATTTCCTATATATAACCATCCTTTCTCACCACATTCCCTCCTATGTAACCCCCTACGCAGTAGTGGCAGTGGAATGCCTTGCTCGGGGTGAAACGATAAAAAAATGGTAATTATAAGTAAAAACATAATATCGACTAAATGTCCGCCATGTTTCGGTGGCACACATATAATCGATGGTCAACATTATTTAATGACGTCTCTGCATAGTTATTCCTCGATCTCACCGATATGCATTATTATCTCATGCTTCAGCTGTTGAATTGTTGTTGACTTGTTAGCATAGAACTTACTTTTGAGATGACTACAAAGGAAGAAATCTAAAGGGGTCAAGTTGGATGATCGTGGTGGCCAATTGACATCACTGTTTCGAGAGATGAGGCGACCCAGGAACTTCTCATTCAATAAAGCCATTGTTGCACTGCTTCTGTGACATGTGATGCTGTCCTGTTGAAACTACACATCTTTTACATCGATAGAATTCAAATAACATGGGCCAATAGTGAAATTAATAAAATATCACCAATAACACTATTTTATTTGCTGCTAACTTCGTTTCGTTTTAATGGAACTCACTGGATGTGTGATGTCCCAAGTGACGAGATTGATGAGGAGTAAGGCGCCTTCGAACCTAGGCAGCGTGCATCATATTAAATATTTAACGGCTGGAACATTTCCAAACAGATGTTTTATTTAGATTTACCCTATAACGCAATTATTATTCACTAAGAAAAGTATTCGGTAAATAGAGCGACCGAAGAGAGTGGTCAAAAAATCACTACAAATAAACTGCAAGAAAACCGAATGCATGGTCATCAGCAAAAAGGGCAACCCAAAATGCCACATACAGGTCGGGGATACTAAAATCAAGCAAGTACAAAAATTAATTCTTTTTTTTTTTAATCATTTCACCCCAAGCAAGGCACTCCACTGCCACGATTGCGCAGGGGGTTACATAGAGGAAAGTGATGAGAAAGAGTGGTTAGTTATAGGAAATTTCGGAAGGAAGGTGATAGACGGGTAAGGATACCGAGAATGAGGGTCGGGTAGATGGTGAGAGTGTTCGAGAGAATAGACGCAAGTTAGTTTGATAGGAGGTGTCTATTGACCTTACATTTAAATTCCTGTAGATTGTAGCTGTCGAGGAAGCAAGTATATGAAAGGGTATTCCACAGGCGGGAAGTGGGAAAAAAGAAGCTGTTAGAGTAGAAATTGCGGTTACATTTTATCTGTTTACAGTAAAAGAATGGGACCTAGTTGCTAATCTAGTATCTCTTGCAAATTCATAGCTAGGGGGCACCAGTGATCTAAGTTCATCCGAGCAGAAGCCGTGAAAGTTTTTTTAAGAGGCACAGGGAAGACACATCACGCCGGTGATAGAGTGACTGCAGCCGGGCTGCCAAGTCGGCATCAATCACATTACAGATTCTCCGTTGTATTTTGTCAAGGACCCCGACCAGATGTGGCAGCAGTATTCAATACCCTGACAGATGGTAGATTTATAGATGTGAAAAATGAACTCAGGCGGAAAAAACTAACTGGTCCTGCACAGAGAACCGATATTCATAGCTGTGGATTTAGCAATGGATTCGATATAGTCATTCCACTTGAGGTCAGCTGAGAGTGTGAGGCCAAGGAAGTGTACTGTTTTACTCTCATGGAGGCAGGCCTGTTCCATGCTAACGGGAGGTAGGAGCGATTGTCTATGATGATTAATTGATAGCAGCTTCGTTTTGAAAGCATTAAAATTTACGAGCAATATCTTACCCCAGTCCACCACGGATTGGAGGTCCTTCTGAAGCTCGGCAGCGAGGTTTGCTTTATCGCCCACACCGGATTTTAGATCGAGGCGAGAGTAAACTGTAATGTTTCATCTACGTACATGCCTACTTGGAATCTTATAGCATCTGGGAGATCGTTACCGGGGAAGTGTACTAACAGAAGACGGAAAGTGCGGCACAGAGATCCGAAGGCGAATTGGCATGGCGAATGAAGTATTCCAGAAGTGAAGTAAAGTACTAATAAACAGGACAATTTCGCTAGAAACAAAGAAGAGACCATTGGATTGCTACGTGATGTCAGTTCTTCAATATGACAGTGAATGCTGGACAATATCATCAAAGATGAAGGAAAAACTTGAAGCAATTGAAATGTGGTCCTACAGAAGCATACTGGATATAAAGTGGGAGATCAGTTCCATATTGCAAACAATATATAAACTGATCCCTCACTTTGTGGTCACAGCAGTTACTATACATTTATATTCCTGACATCCAAAAGCACAAAGATGTATTTCAAAAGCTGAGTAGAGTATTAAGAGACAGGAAAATTTCACTAGAAACAAAGAAGAGAGGACTGGATTGCTATGTGATGTCAGTTCTTCAATATGACAGTGAATGCTGGACAATATCATCAAAGATGAAGGAAAAACTTGAAGCAATTGAAATGTGGTTCTACAGAAGGATGCTGCGAATATCATGAATCGAACATGTGAGCGATGATGAGGTTTTGGAAAGGATGGAAACGAAAAGGAAATTAATACTGAGCATCAGGAAGAGACAGCTAAAGTTCCTGGGACGTACAATGAGGAAGGAGGGCTAGCAAACCTGATACTAATAGGCCAGATAGAGTGAAAACGAGACAGGTGGATGACGAAACAAGGTTTGCGTAGTGTAACAGGAGAAAGCATTCTAAGAGCCACCAAGGATAGAGAGAATTGAAAAGCTATGATCGACGTCGTCATCAATAGACAGGGCACATAGAAAAAGAATATCAACCAAGAGCGAATATGGATTTGATGATTTGTGAGGGAGATTCAAACGAATAGCTTCGTCCATATTGAGAAGCTAAAGTTAAAGAGTTTTAAAATAATATTAGTTAAATATTTTCAGATGTGGATATTCATATATCCGATAAATCTCGGGTTAACTCTCACAACAGACCTCGAGTGGAATGACTATACAGAAACCGTAGCTAAATCCGCTGCTAAGATTGTCGTTTCTCTGTGTAGGGCCTGGAAGTTTTTCCCATCTGAAACAATCCTGCACATATATAACTATACCATTCGCCTTTTCATGGAATACTGCTGCTATATCTGGTCGGGTGTCCCTGCTATCCACCTAGGGGTTCTTGACAAAATCCAACGGAGAATCTATAATGTGATCGGTCCCGAAATGGCAGCTCAGATATAGTCACTTTTTCACCGGCGCAATGTGGCTTCACTCTGTCTCTTCTTTCACGGTTTCTGCTCAGATAATATTTGCTCACTGGTGACCCCTATATATTAATTTACTCAAGCCACAAGATTAGCAACTAGGTCCCACACTTTAATGTGAAATCAATAAAATGTAAACGCATATAAAATTTATGATCATATCATTCCAAACAAGGCATTTTACTGCCACTGTTGTGCAGGGGTTACATATAAGGAAAGTTATAAGAAAGAGTGACAGGTTATAGGGGGTGTCAGGAAGTGGGTAAGAAAAAGATGAGAATACTGATGAGAGTGGAGTGGACAGAGAAGAGAGCATGAGAGAGAGAGAGTATGCAGGTTAGTGAGATAGGGGATCACTACTGACTTTATATTTAAATTCCTGGAGATTGCAGCTGTCGGGAAAACAAGTAAACGAAAGGGAATTCCACAGGCAGGAAGTGGGAGTAGAGAAGCTGATTGTGTAGAAATGTTTTATATTATGAAAAAAAAAAACTCAGACCAAGTGACATGAAATGTGAGTTGGGAAATGGCTATCTATCAGGAACTCTACGGGTAGTTGTAAAGTTCGAGAAATGTAGTCGATGAAAGCATTTTGAGGTGCGTGTGAAAGAGTTTCTGAAAAACCTGAATAATTTAATAAGTTAGTCTGCTCAAATCTATCTATCTATCTATCTATCTATCTATCTATCTATCTATCTATCTATCTATCTATCATAGCGTTTTCATATCTATCTATCTATCTATCTATCTATCTATCCTCAAGACGGTGTTTAAAAGTTCCATTCTCGATCAAGAATATCTTCAGGTTTGGGAAGCTGCTCTCTTTCTCTATATATATTTATCTTTTATAGAGGCATTGTTAAAATCTCTAGTTTTGACCGATAACTCCTTAAAGGTCATGGGTATGAAGATAAGCTGCATCCGGCAGCAAGGCTTCTGATTGGGAGGTTGTGAGGAGTGTTGAACCATCTCTTAATTGCTGTTATGGCCAGATCCACCCTGACCCAAAGTGGTAGCACCTGTTAGGGTCCCAGGTATGGGCAAATAGATATCCCCCACCAAACTGGGGTCAAAACACTATAAAAGTATAAAAAGACACTTTTATAGAAATATATTAATAAAATAGACTCTTATTAAACATTTTTTAAGGAAAAATATTACCAACAATACATTTTTGAAGAAAAAAAAATTATTCTCAGCAAAACATTTTTAGATACAAAACTAGAAGACATTTTCAGTTTTCTAAAATAAACAAAGAATAAAAACTAAAAAATTTCATTAAAATCAAACTAAATTAATTTTCTCACTATAACCAAACATTATCGCCCGGTTCACACTCCACCCATGTTTATTGAACAGGTTAAGAGGCTCATCCCTTGTTCCTTGTTTAGTATGTGGTTTCCGGCTTTCTCTTTTCCAATGTTCTCAATATTACGTAGCCCCCTGCACATCAGTGGCGTTACCGCCTTGCTCGGGTGATACGATAAAAAAAAAAAAATTAAAAAGCATTAAAACCCAGCCTTTATGGCATTGAATAACCCACAGAGGTTGATGTGCCGTTAAGCAAAACTCAAACTAAAACTCAATTCCTCCTTAAAAGAAAATGCTATGTTGTCATTTACTCAAATCTTTAGAGGTGAGACGTATCTCTCTATATAAATCTATCATCGAGTGTTAATCGCATTCATAGCTTCATCTATCGTAATTCATGTGCCAGCACTTTTGCTTCAAGTCTTCTGTCTGCAACACTGTTCTCTTCGTCTCTGCACATATTCAAGTATACACTGTTTCTGAGTCACTTTACGCATGCGCGAATCCAACTATCCGCCATTATATATGCATAGCGTTACGTGCACATTATTTAAGGTGCGTCTTCGCTAGTTGTGGATACTGGCAACGGTCGTTATGTATTCATAGACAGGGACAGCAGAAATCTCTTCGTAATTCTATTTTACTTTTAACTATTTTTATGCCCAAACTAAAAATACTGCTCACATTCTCTGGATGCTAATCTATTGTATTTGGCGGGAAATTTGCCCGCGGATTCACACGAAATTTTTCCCCTAAAGAATTTCTCTCTTAATGGCCGACGTGTTTGTTTTGCAAGCGCCTTTCGCATTGTCTCTTCAATTATGTATTAAATCAAGACACTACTTGTTTAATCTATCTATCTATCTATCTATCTATCTATCTATCTATCTATCTAGCTATCTATCTATCACATGACATGTCAACTTATTCTTACGTTATATCTATCTATCTATCTATGTCTGTCAACTCTATCTAGTGTATTGAGATGTTTATTTACAATCTATACATTCGACGAAACATACCTGTAAATCCATATAAATCCATATATGTATATACATATATAAATTTATATATAACAGTTTATAACAGTCTCACTCTCTCTCTCTCTCTCTATATATATATATATGGTTATTATATATTTAACAAGTCATTTTTCTACCCGACAATATATATATATATATACTAGCAGTATAGCCCGGCGATGCTCGTATGTAATGAAAGTTTTGAAACTAATCCATGGTCCTGGAACTCAGACTCTTTCGACGTTGGCAAGAACATCTAAAAAGCAATAGTTGTTTCCAGTTAAAGCGAAATCGTAGACTGAAAGAAAAATGAATGGATGTAAGTGAAATTTTGATTTCCTGGTATCGATATTAAATCAGATTTTTCGTCGTAAACTGAATTTTGAAGGCTAAATAAGTCCTCTGAGTAAATGGTAAGATGGCTAAGAACTACAATTATACCTACTAAGAGCCAAACCAGAAGAGAAAAATAAAATAAAAGTGATGAAAAAATAGACATACAGGCAGATAAACAGACACACACACAAACATCTTGCCTTTTATATATATATATATATATATATATATATATATATATATTATCGATTTTCTTTCTATTGTAAGAACTGCAACATTGAAACTTCTGAATATTGTTTCTTATGTCTTTGTCTATGAGTGTATCAAATTTGATTAAAATCGGGCCACTCCATCTATTAGCCGATTTTTTCGATAATCGATTTTCGGTATTTATCGGGGGTACCTCGACACAAAACCTAGCTACGAACACTCGCAGATGCTTATAGTACAACTGTGTAAATTTTCAAGAAAATCGGTTCAACCGTTTGAGAGTCTATAGGTAACGGACGCACACACACACACACACACACACACACACACACACGCACACACACACACACACAAATAGACACACATACACGCACACGCACAGACAAAGTTCCATTTATAAATAAGTTTAGATATATATGGATAGTCTTTGGTCATAATTAAATTGGAGCAGTATACAGTTATATTAGAAAGTGCTCATTGCAATAATATTGGAGGAATGTGTAATATTTTTCATTTCAAACGAGTTACATTACGCAACCCAAGTTTCTACCATCTGGTATCTTCAGGCGATTTACAATAATTGACATCACGATGCTTGTTTTTCATCATCTGAATACGCATGCACTCATAATAACATAATTACATATGCATAGATATTCGAGTGATACATCTTTGTCTAAATTACATAAAAATGAAACTGACACCTCATTTTTAAAGATATATTTATTTCAATTACACAAATATATCTTCAAATGCTACAGTGTAAATTTACTCACTAAAATCGCCATTAGCTCATACCACTGCCTCCAGATGATTTTGGAATCTCCTGCAACTCTTCTGAGTAGTCTCCATCTTTAAGTTGATAAATGCTGCCATAATCTTTGTTTTCAGTTCATTGTTGGTGCTAAAAGAAGTTTGGTTTGTTTCTGGAACTATAATATTATGTTCTCCCAAAAGTTCGTCAACACTTGCAGAAAATTGAAATTTTACTCGCAAAAACAACAAAGATTATTGCTCAAAATAAAGACCATCATTTTTCAAAACTTTCTGCCATCGATCTGCAAGCTTTCAGATCTGGTCAAACTACCATTCAGCCGGCTTCGAATCAAAGAATTCTTGACACGCTTCCTCGACTTCATCAAAAGAGTCGAATCGGCGGCCCTTCAGAAAGTGTTGCATTGAGCGGAAAAGGCCGTAATCTGATGGAGCACAAGGCTCGATGTGGCAGAACCTCAACGCCGTCCAGCTCTTCAAACTTTTTTTGGTCTTCCTTGCGGTGTGTGGCTTGGCATTGTCCTGCTGAATCAAAGCGCGCTTTCGGTTTATCGGAGCCGGGTACATTTGCTTCAACTTTTCATAGACCCGCTCAAGTTGCTAACAGTAAAGTTCGGCACTGATGGCACGACCATTCCGAACCAACTCAAAATGCACATACCTTTCTTGCTGAATCGATCTTGTCTTCAATTTTACGCAAGTGTTTACGAACTTTTGGGACAACCTAATAATCAAGGTGGATGTAGTCTGGCTACTTAGAAAGCCAGATGTAAGGGGCGAAGTGCCAGCATAAATTGTTTGACACTCATGTCCGTGTTCTCATGTTTGTGTGGCGTGGTGGTGGGTCTTGTTGCCAGACCTAGTGTATTTCAGCAGTCACCCTTGACGTAGACCTACACTACCGGCCATAATTATTTGGCCACCCCAATATTTAATAGAAATGACGTATTTCATACTATTTTTAGTAGATAATTCTAAATGAAAACAAAATGGTTCTTTTGTTATTATTACTTTGCAAAATTTTACAAGGCAAGGAACAAAGATGAACTCGTCTAAATCACCCTAAATTTTCTTCATTTTTTCATTGATAAAACTGCAGTATAAGTAATTATTAAATATTTATAAATTCATTTGATGCACATATTATTGTGCAGTATTAACAAAAGAACCATTCTATTTTCATTTACAATTTTTCACTTGGCAATAAATGTTGTATATCGACAAACAACAAACACGCATATATATAAAAATATGAAGTTATATTTTTATTAATGACGATGGACCGTGTAGAATAGGGAACAGAGAATTGAGAGAGCGCGCTTCAAATGGGTTGACGGGAGTGTAGTCGTATCTGTTGTGTCTCTCTTCACCGGCCGATCTCTGTTGCTCTTCTACTACTACTACTGGCGAATCCGTGTGACGAGGTCTTTATATAATCTTCCAGAACCGGGACTTTTTCTTCCGGTTTTGCCTCGCCCACGCACGCCCACGTAATTCTCAGAGACACCTGTTCTCTTTGCCTCTGTAGTTATTTCCGCTGCTGCCGGAAATAAGGTCAAAACGACATCCGTTCCTTTCAACGACCGGAAACACCCTCGCTTTCATCAGCCTTCCTCGGGTGGGGCCAGATTGTTATATTACATAAATACTAAAAAACATTATGGAATATATCCTTTTTTTAAACACTGGGGTGGCCTTATAATTATGGCCAGTAGTGATTCGTCTGAGACACTAACAAACAAATTCGTGAGTTTTTTTCTTATCAGATGGAGTTTTCCGAACATCTATAACTTAGTGGTAATAATTTAACTCATTGTGCTCTTTCCAAATCTTCTACATTGGCCTCAGTTTAGTATCCAAACTCTCTCAAAATGGACGTATGGTAACTTCAGTTTTGAATGCAAAGCAGAGCATCATTCAAATTTTATGACAGAATGAACTGTATCACGATTTTCTTATTCTAACAGACAGTGACCCTCCTGTGCAGTCTATAAAATAAAAATTATACAACGGTCTCGCACGGAAGTAAAAATATAAATTGGCAACAATTTAACCATCATACACACTCTCTTTCTTTCTCTCCTTATATATATATATATACGAGGATCATTCAATAAATAAGGTGAATTTTTCGGCAAAAGAACTTCTAATACAGATAGAAGCTTACATTTTAAATTTTTTTTTCTTTCATTTCTTTTTCAAAGGGATTTAATTTTTTTTGCAGATTGAAAACAAAAATTTGAGTTTTGGAGATTAACAAGAAGCATGCTCCAGGATTAAACAGAGGTCAGTTAAAAGATTTTGGTTTTTGAAGGGTGCAAACAAGTTGAAATTTACAGGAGAATGTCAACTATGTATGGTGAAACATGTTTCCGCCATACCAATGACTACAAGTGGGCTAAATTGTTTAAAGAAGGACGGAGCGGTGTTGAGGATGGGAGGACTAAAGAAGTGAGGCCTCCTGAGGTGATCGAATCAGTCAATGACCTCATTCAGTCTGACAGAAGGGGGACAGTGGATGACATTGCAAGGATTTGAGCCTACATGTTGGGAGAGCACACAGAATTGTCCATGATGACTTTGCCTACTCAAAGGTCAGCTCACACAGCAGCCCAAACGGTGCAGACCATCAACGAGCTGGGCTGAGAACTGCTCCTTCATCCCCCTTACAGCACAGGCCTTGCCCCATCAGACTTTCACGTGTTTGGTCCCTTGAAAGCGTTCAAGAGAGGCACAAAGTCTGAAAGTGACGCTGAAGTCAAAATTTACGTAAAAAAAAAAAAAATAGATAGTAATCAATGTCTAATTTTAGATTTTGGACAACATAACTTTTAGATAGAGTTGTAAGTGAAAAATTTAACAATTTGGCTTTGTCTAGCTTTACAAAGGAGAAGAAGAGTAACGGATGAAATAGGAAGTGGTGTTTGATTATGAAGTGGTGTTTGATTATATATGCAATTTGTTATATACATTATATACATATTATATATACGCTGTATTTATATTCAGTTGGATTGATATGAGTTTGTCACCCTGTGTTTTACGCTTTTGCGATCATCAGACAATCATCTGACAATCGCGAAAGTGTGAAACCCAAGTCAAAAACACACATCAGTCCAAATAATCATATATATATATATATATATATATATGTGCGTGCGTGTGTGTGTGTGTGTATGTTTGTGTGTGTGTGTGTCTGTATATACGTATGTATGTATTTATTTTACATATGTATTTTATATATTTATATACGGATGTGCGTTGTGGTACAGTGGATATCTGCTCGGAACGAGAAATCGGGAAGCCGAGACCCTTGGGAAAGGTATTAATCTGCCTATTCCTTCCAGTTATGGATTAAATAACAGGACAGATTGGATTCTATAGCCTTGGCTGGCAACCAGTCTACCGCAGAAAGCAATGGCAAACTACTGCGGGATAATCTTTTGCCCAGTCAGTCATGTCTCTTTCGAGACATGATCGACATGATCGCCCAAGCGTGTATCACATATGGCACTTAACTGACTGATATACGTTTGTATGTTTGATATTAATCGATGTACATATCACTTCTCCTTTTATCCAACTCAATTCCCGATTCACCATCTATCTGCACAAGTCCATCAAGTATGTCATGCGTTGCTTTCCCTTCTCTCTCTTCCCCACTATCCGTCCTGTGACTATCAGATTCTCCAAGCCCCACTTTCTATTACTCTGGAAAATATTTAGACGATTTCCATTCATTAAATCCATGATTCTTTCGACTTTTGTGTTGTGGAAAATCTTAACGCAAATCTTCATCGCCAATTTGTTGTGGAGTTGTGTCGAAACTTCGCCGCAAAGTTATTGTGACCGGTTTATTCGGAATTTAAGACATGGAAAACAGAAGGTAGGTTCAAAACAGTGTATTAGTATAACAAGAACATATGTACACCGTAAGTGTTAGTAATAAAGTAAATAGAAATAAGTAAGTTTGAACGGTATTATTACGCTGCTTAAAACCTGAATCGTAGCGGGCTTTAACTCCTTACTAGCTGTCGTACTGATTTCAACTGCCTGTTGTAGATAATGATATAGTTAGAGGACGAGTTCATTCCTCGTAGGAGGGCACCATAACACATTCATTGTGCTAATTTTTTTCTGGTATGTATCTGTAAGATGAAAATAATATTTTGTAAATGTGTTTTCCAAACTGACGGCATCAGTTTTTGAGCTTAGAGATTTTTTTTCACATATTTCACTTATTTATCTAAATTCCGTCAGATTTTATTATACAAGTCAGATTATAACAATCTGTTTAATATTATTGCTGTATAAGGTTGTATTTTGTTAAGAAACATTGAATTCTATATTTTTTGCTTCAGTGGATACGAATGTGATTGCTCTAAATGTTTTGCCGAACCCAGGTCTCTTTTCATTTTTGAAAGGAAAAATCCAGCCTTCTGTCCATCATTCGTTGAAATCCCAAGTCCTCAACATTTACGGGGAGATGTTATTAAGTCTCGGTGTTTACCTATTTTTGGTGTTTTTAAAACCGTTTTAAGTTCTGCATCTGTAAAGTTTCCAGGTTTAATGTCAAAAGTATGTTCGATGTTTGGCTCGACACCAGTATCTAAAATGTCAAGTAGTTTTCCCAAGAAATTTTAAAAAATTGTCTTGCGGTTTATTCAGCATTTCAGTCTGGCTATTGCTCTTTAATTTAGATTTATTTATTTATTTATTTATTTACTTATTTATTTATCTATTTATTTTTAATCATATCACCCCGAGCAAGGCGGTAACGCCACTGATGTGCAGGGGACTACGTACTAGTGAAAAGATTGGAAAAGAGAAAGCCGGAAACCACATCCTAAACAGGGAACAAGGGATGAGCCTCTTAACCTGTTCAATAGACGTGAGTGGAGTGTGAACCGGGCGATAGATAGATCTATCTACTCCAATTGAAAAAAAAAAAAAAAAACTAAGTGAGAAGATTGGAAAAGAGGAAGCCGGAAACAACATCCTAAACAGGGAACAAGGGATGAGCCTCTACCCTGTTCAATAGATGTCGGTGGAGTGTGAACCGGGCGATAGATAGATCTATCTACTCCAATTGAAAAAAAAACTAAGTGAGAAGATCGGAAAAGAGAAAGCCGGAAACCACATCCTAAACAGGGAACAAGGGATGACCCTCTTAACCTGTTCAATAGACGTGAGTGGAGTGTGAACCGGGCGATAGATAGATCTATCTACTCCAACTGAAAAAAAAAAAAAAACTAAGTGAGAAGATTGGAAAAGAGGAAGCCGGAAACAACATCCTAAACAGGGAACAAGGGATGAGCCTCTACACCTGTTCAATAGATGTCGGTGGAGTGTGAACCGGGCGATAGATAGATCTATCTACTCCAATTGAAAAAAAACTAAGTGAGAAGATTGGAAAAGAGAAAGCCGGAAACCACATCCTAAACAGGGAACAAAGGATGAGCCTCTTAACCCCTTCAATAGACGTGGGTGGAGTGTGAACCGGGCGATAGATAGATCTATCTACTCCAACTGAAAAAAAAAAAACTAAGTGAGAAGATCGGAAAAGAGAAAGCCGGAAACCACATCCTAAACAAGGAACAAGGGATGAGCCTCTACACCTGTTCAATAGACGTGGGTGGAGTGTGAACCGGGCGATAGATAGATCTATCTACGCCAAGAATTATTATAATCGTCTTTTGCATGGAAGGACCTAGTCACTAGTCTAGGTGTTTGAATAAATTCGTGAAGAGGAAGCACCAGGGAGCCAAGATCAGTGGAGCAGAAGCCGTTAAAGTATTTGCAGAAGACTAAGAGAAATCACATCATGTCAGTGAGAATGTGACTGGATTCAAACTGCCAGGTCGGAATCGATTACATTTCGCATTCTTCTTTTGCATTTTGTCGAGAACCCCAAGATTAATATCACCCCCACCCCCGGACCAGATATAACAACAGTATATAATTTACGGCCGGATGGTAGATATGTAGATGTGCAAGATAGATTCAGGCGAGAAAAACTTCCTGATCCGACACAGTGATACAACCTTCTTAGAAGTAGATTTAGCTATTGATTCAAAGTAGTTGGTCTACGTGGGGACGACTCAGAGAGTGAGGCCGAAGAGGCGCATTGTATTGCTTTCAAAGAGACTAGCGTGATCCATGCTGATGGAGTTGGGTAGGAGAGATATTCTAGTAACGGAAATCAGCTTCGTTTTGGCAGTATTAAGATTTACAAACCATTTCTTACGCCAGTCCATCACAGATTAGACGTCCTTTTTGCAAGGTTTGCTTTGTCAGACTCGGCAGAATATTTATCGAGGCGGCAGTAAATAGGTGATTTTCTAAGCGTCGATTAGATGTAGCACAAGGTCGAAATTATGGGGCACCAATTGAGAATGGAACTCACTACTCAGGTCTTACTGGTTCTAGGGAGACAAGCTTGCTAACCATTACACCACGTCGAGGTGCCCAAGGCGGCAGTAAATAGTAGTGATGTCAGAGTAAATGTCTATTTGTGATTTGATTATATCAGAGAGATCGTTGATTGATAGCTGTGGTGCAGTGGATATCGACTCGGAACGACAAACCGGAGAGCCGAGTTCGAATTCCAGTTGAATTCCTTGCATTCACTTACGCATAAATACCCCTGTGAAAAATATATCAATCCGTCTCTTCCTTCCAGTTATGGGTTAAATAATATGACAAATTGGGTTCTATAGCCTTGGCTGGCAACAAGTTTCCTGCAGAAGTAATGGCAATCTACTGCGGGATTATCTTCTGCCTAGTCTCTCATGTGTCTTTCGAGACATGATAGCTTAAAGCTCATATGACGTATGACACTTAACTGACTGACTGAATATTATAGTTGGAAACAAAATTAAAATTTGTACTGGGCATAAAGTGGGGGATCGATTTTCTATTGTTATGAAGTAATAAACTGATCCCCCACTAATTATACTTAATATAATAATGTAATATAATTTATCTCTTCCTCCGCCAGCTATGAACTGACTGTGACTTATGGCACTATCCACCACCGACCACTTAATGAGACGGTGGGAAAAGTTGAGTAGGAGTGGTGTTGGTGACACTAATGATAGTAGAAAACAACCGGGATTCGTACAAAAAGTAAAAGCGGATTAATAAACTGACTTTTTTTATTCTTTTCTTGTTCCCACATTTGTCTCCCAGGGTATGGTGTACGGAAAAGGCACCTTTTCCGGTAATTATTTATTTTTTACGCCAATCACCAACCATATCAGAAACAGATCCACGTCTGATCCATTAAATTCACATATTACGTAGGAAGGGAATAATAATCCAACCAGTAATCATTGTCGTACAGTGGATATCGGCTCGGAACGAGAAGCCGGGGAGCCGAGTTCGAATTCCAGTTGAATCCATTGTATTCACTTACGCGCAAATACCCTTGGGAAAGGTATTAATCCGTCTCTTCCTTCCAGTTATGGGTTAAATAACAGGACAGATTGGATTCTATAGCCTTTGTCGGCAACCAGTCTACCGCAGAAAGCAATGGCAACCTACTGCGGGATAATCTTCTGCCCAGTCAGTCATGTCTCTTTCGAGACATACTCGCCCAAGCGTGTATCATGTATGGCACTTAACTGACTGAATCATTAACTATGATCTGCGCACCTGTCGTCTTGCTATTTGCGACTGCTCGCGGTCGTTACGGAAGCGACCTCTTGGTCTCTAAATGGAAGACGAAGAAAACTTGCTAGACACCAGTTTGCATCGCAATGGTGCTTTTATCCTGCGACGTCCCGGTTTCCACTGCGCGAGAAAAGGCAGACACGCGGTGGATGGTGAAATGTCTCTCTAGTATCGAGTGAGAAGACATGCAATTTCCGCCTTTCGACCGGACGGAGCCCAGAAACTAGGCCGCAGTGTGCGTTCGGTGTGTCGATGTTCACTGAGCCCTGCAAACTCGACGACATAAATTGTGACTAGTTCAAGCTTGCTGTCACCACAAACACCGTGACAAATGCTACAATTTTCATTCATCATTTTGAAAAGGCTCGTAACGATGTTGGACTCTAAGTCAATGCCTGTAAAACTGAATTCGTAAACTTAAAATCCGACAATTATTTGAATTTTGCGAGAATTTCCAAATTAATGTGTTTGTAACCGAAAAAAAGTGGGTGATGCAATCATTACCTTTCCATTGTAAAACAGTCGAAAGGTTTGTTTAACCTATATGTCAAATCAAATCAAAACTTTCTGACAAAATTCCACCCGAGCTATACTGCTAGTATATATATATATATATATATATATATATATATATATATATATATATAAGAGTTATGAATTTTGTAATCCTATATTACTGTGTCATAAATCGATGAACTTTTGTTCGAAAGTAATGAAAAAGGCATCAATTTGTTGTAGTTCTTAAAAAAAAACCAATACCAAACCAATAATTCGATAACCGAAATATTTCAGAAACTTTATTTTTCAATTTGCTGATGACTCATTTGGATAGTACTTATGCATTTAATCGCATTTAACATTTTATTGTTATAGCATAAGATACAACCTTACAAATAAGGAAATATTAGAAACTTCCAGACGATTCATTTGCTTGTGATGCAATTGAATAGTACTCGTATTTTAACGCATTTAACAATGATTTTTGCGAGAATTTCCAAATTAATGTGTTTGTAACCGAAAAAAGTGGGTGATGCAATTATTACGTTTCCATTGTAAAACAGTCGTAACGTTTCTTTAGCCGCTAACTCAAATCAAAACAAAACTTTCTGACAAAATTTCGAAAATGTTAGAAGGAATTAAAAAATTACTTTGATCTTTTCTCTTAAGAATAATACATACAATGTGAAGTAAAAGTTTGTTTTGTTAAGTTTGGGACGTTTTTTTAATAATCATTCTATGCTGTTTTGTTATCGATTTGACCGGAGGTACCTAAACTTAAGCTATAACATCTCTTGAAGACAACATTCAACCAGTGCCGTGCTTAGCAACATCTCCGCCCCACCGCAGAATGCGCCTTGCGGTCTCTCTACCCACAGAATGCAAATTGCGCCCCCCGAACATACAGAACCCACAATAAATGGTACTTTAAACAAAATAGCATACTCTCGGAGCGCAGATATTCGGTGATCACGAAGAAACAGAAGAAATCGCAGAACTGGCGTTTTGATGCTATACATTACGAATCTTTTCACAGCTACTTTTTATGTATGTTGAAACAGATATCTAAAATCCATTTCTCTCTCAAGTTCATTTTTTTTTATTACAAATGATTTGCGGCCTCTTCGGGAGCGGAAGGCTTCCATCAAAGATTATATATATATATTTCACCTAAACGGATCATCAGGGAAAGCTGGCTCTGACGATCCGTTTAGGTGAAACCTAGGTAGATTGTCTGGCTCTCTAGGTATTCTTTATTTATTCCGCTCTCCTTCAGTATTGAGCGCTTTTTTGTCAGTTGATTATTGGTGTCGGGGTTTTTTCTTTGGGCTACGTGATGACTCTGTTTATGTACTTAGTTCTTTCTTTTTAAAAAAATTTTTTTCCCTTCTTCGTAGATCCATGAAAGAATTTTCCACATGAGTATAGTTAGAGAGAGAGAGAGAGGTGGGGGGGGGGGGGTCAATAGATGTCTATTTCAACAGACAAGTATGATATAATAATTTTCCAATTAATCCTAATAATTATTTTGTTAATTTTTTCTCATTACAATAAATCTTGCGGCACTAAGCAGGCCCTGCATTTAACTAAATCACAGACCTTTAGACCATTCCTTGATATTTCTACAATTTTATGCGAAATCAGAATGCGCTTTGCAACCCGCAAAACAAGAGGTTGCCATTGATCTACTCCTCTGAACAACTAGATGCGGGGCAAGACGGACTGGTCACCCAGTGAAATTGACCAGTTTTTTGGTTTTTTTTTAATCATATCACCCCGAGCAAGGCGGTAAGGCCACTGATGTGCAGGGGGCTACATAAGAGTAAAATGATTAGAGGAGAGTGAGGAGAAGGACGAACCAGTTAGAAAGGAGCAAGAGAAGGATGGGAATACAGGTGTGATGACAGTTGCGAAGTTTGAGAGAAAGGAAAGGATATACAGGGTGGTGAGGAAAGAACTAGGGTTAAGTAGTTAAGAGATGAGAATTGACCTTGTATTTAAATTCCTGGAGGTTGTAGCCGTCAGGAAAGCAAGAATAAGAAAGCGAGTTCCACAAAGTGCGAGAAAAACAGCTGCAGGAGTAGAATTGTCGTCTGTATTTGGTTGATCTAATTGTGAATGGATGGGACCCAATTATCAATCTGGTTACACTAGTAAACACCTGTTGCAGAGGCACCAGTGACTTAAATTGGTTGGAGCAGAAGCCATGGAAGTATTTATAGAACAGACAAAGGGAAGCCAATTTTTGTCAGTGGGAAAGTGGCTGGAGTCGAGCCGCCAAGTCGCTGATTCTCCTTTGGAGCCTGTCAAGAACACTGTGGCTATCACATAATGCGGCAATAATGGCCTTCCGAATTTTCATGCAGGGTTCCAAAATTTATTTCTATCGACATTCCAATATATTTTATTGTTTTTTTTTTTGCTCTACGTGATGTCCGTCCATCAATATGGCAGTGAATGCTGGACAATATCATCAAAGATGAAGGAAAAACTTCAGGCAACTGAAATGTGGTTCCAAAGAAGAATACTGGAAATAAAGTGGGGGATCAGTTCCATATTACAATCAATATATAAACTGATCCCTCACTTTGTGGTCACAGCAGTTTCTATACATTTATATCCCTGAGATCCAAAAGCACAAGGATGCATTCCAGTAGCTGAGTAAAGTATTAAGAAACAGGATAATTTCGCTAGAAACAAAGAAGAGAGTACTGGATTGCTACGTGCTGTCCGTCCTTCAATATGGCAGTGAATGCTGGACAATATCATCAAAGATGAAGGAAAAACTTCAGGCAACTGAAATGTTGTTCTACAGAAGCGTACTGGATATAAAGTGGGGGATCAATTCCATATTACAATCCAAATATATAAACTGATCCCTCACTTTGTGGTCACAGCAGTTTCTATACATTTATATTCCTGAGATCCAAAAGCACAAGGACGCATTCAAGAAGTTGAGTAAGAAACAGGACAATTTCGCTAGAAACAAAGAAGAGAGTACTGGATTGCTACGTGCTGTCCGTCCTTCAATATGGCAGTGAATGCTGGACAATACCATCAAAAATGAAGGAAAAATTTGAAGCAACTGAAATCTGGTTCTACAGAAGGATGCTGCGAATATCATGGATCGAGCATGTGAGCAATGATGAGGTATTGGAAATGATGAAAACAAAAAGGAAATTAATACTGAGCATCAGAAAGAGACAGCTGAAGTTTCTGGGACACGCAATGAGGAAGGAGGGCTTGGAGAATCTGATACTGACAGGCAGATAGAGGGAAAAAGAGAAAGAGGAAAGCAACGGATAACATATTTGAAGGACCTAATCAGGTGGATGACGGAACGAGGAGTGCATAGTGTAACAGGAGAAGGTGTGCTCAGTGCCACCAGGGATAGGGAAACGTGGAAGGCCATGAACGCCTACGTCCCGAATGGACAGGGCACATAGAAGAAGAAGAAAAAAAGGAGAAGAAGAAGAAGAATTAAATAGAATCTTAACGAAAAACCTGTTAGATTATAAACACTTTTTCTACCTGCCTTTTTTTTTTTTCACTTATCTTGTCGGATTTCAAGCCATAAATTCAACTAATGTATATCTATTATATATCGTATGGATTTCTGGTGCTAAATATGTTCGCAGAAAAATATAGGTAATTTGTTTTTGGGTCTCAAGTTATATTTTGAGAAATAAATACAGTATATAGGTTCAAACGAATTACATTCTGTATCCCACCAATTCAGTCCTTCACATTCTTCTTCATATTCCGTGTCCCTTCAAGATGTAGGCGATCCTGGATTTCCATTTCTCTCACTTGTCGCTCTCAGTAATTATTTCTCTTGTTACCCCTCCTAAACCCTGATCTGCAATCCATTTGCTCAAGCCCACTAATCTAGAATATAGATAAATAGAAACTACCATGGTCGCAAAGTGGGGGATCAGTTTATCTATTGACTATAATAAAGAATTTAACCCCCACTTTATACCCCCATTTAAATTTCTAATTTGTTTATCGAATTCTGATCAGTTATGTATCCATCTCCTCTCATTACTGATTAGCTACGGAGTTATGCCTTTTAGTTTTATTTCTTTTTTTCATGTGCCGTGTCCCTTCAGAACGTAGGCGATCTTCCACTTGGCTCTGTCTTCTGTCGCTCTCAGTATGTTTTTTCTCTTGTTACTCCTCCCAAACCCTGCTCAAGCCTACAAATCTAGAATAGAAATAGATAGAATCTATAATAGTCATAAAGTGGGGGATCAGTTTATGTATTGATTATAATAGAGAATTTACTCCCCACTTTATATCCCAATGATAATTTCTAATTTGTTTATAGAATTCTGATTAGGCATGAATCCATCTCTTCTTATTACTGTTTCGCTACGCAGTTGTGACTTTTAGTGTTATTTCTTCTTTTTCATGTGCCGTGTCCCTTCAGGACGTAGGCGAATATGGACTTCTACTTGGCTCTGTCAATTTTTCTCTTGGTATCTCTTCCAAAAGAGGAGAAAGCAGTATGAGACTTAACAAGTGCGTCTTATGCTGCTTTCCTTTGTTTCTTCTTCCATTTAACCGACCTGTGAGTAACAAGTTCTCCAGGCTCTCCTTTCTCATTACGTGTCTCAGAAACCTCATTTGTCTCTTCCTGATATTTATTATCAGTTTTCTTTTCGTTTGCATTCTTTCCGACACCTCATCGTTGCACACGTGCTCTGTCCATGGTATCCTCAGCATCCTTCTGTAAAACCACATTTCTGCTGCCTCAAACCTCTCCTTCATCCTTGATGAGTTCATCCAGCATTCACTTCTATACGGAAGGACAGATATCACATAGCAATTCAGCACTATTTTCTTTGTTTCTAATGAGATTTTACTGTCTTTCAGTACATGTGCTTTGTCCATGGTATCCTCAGCATCCTTCTGTAAAACCACATTTCTGCTGCCTCAAGCCTCTCCTTCATCTTTGATGAGATCAACCAACATTCACTTCCATACAGAAGGACAGATATCACATCGCAATCCAACACTCTTTTCTTTGCTTCTAATAAGATTTTTATGTCTTTCAGTAAAAAAAATGAGCCTTTATATTTAATTTTTAATCCGACGTTTTGAAAGTTCATTTGGTCAACAAAAAAAATGTGAATATTTTTCCCCGTAATTTTGAAACAAAAGGAAAAAGTGCCAATGGTTAATTTAATTAAGTTTTTTTTTTTCATATGTCATATTTCATACTTCAGAAAATAAAATAAAAGAAACTTTAACAAAATAAATAATTATTATTTTTATGTTAAATTCATTTAGTCAACAAAAAATGTAAATATTTTCCTCCGTAATTTTGAAACAAAAACAAACGCAGTGTTGTTGACAATACCTGCGGCACGCGAAGCAGAAACACTGGAAGAGCGATATTCTCGACGTGTCCGTGATGCAACTGCGACACGTAAAATGTTCTACTAAAATGTTCTGAATTGCACGGGCAACGCCGGGTTATGATGCTATTTATTGCTCTATAAGACTAATTTGATTGTGATATATTCAGAATTTATTTCTATGCATAACAGTATTATCAAACAGTTAATAATTGTCGCACGAAATACACGCTTCTATCTTTCAAGACATGATTGACTAGGCAGATTATCCAGGGGTAGGTTGCTATTATTTTCTGCAATAGACTTGTTGCCATCCAAGGCTATAGAAGCTAATCTGTTAAGCTAGTCGACCGATAGTTGCAGGGAGAAAAGATGAAAATCTTTCCCATTGGTATTTCTGCGTAAGTGAATGCAAGGTATTAGACTAGAATTCGAACTCAGTTCTCCAAATTTTCATTTCGAACCGATGCAGAATGCACTATATTGTTTAGATTCAGGTCCTAATGTCTAATTTATTTGGGGTTGTAGGTTTTGTTATGCACATTAAATACAAGCTAGATGTTACTGATAAATAAATACAATATATATATATAATAGAACATATATAAATATATGTATATATATATATACATATATATAAAAATATATATATATACATATATAAATATATGTATATATATATATATATAATAGAACATATATAAATAGAACATATATATATATAATAGAATATATATAAATATATGTATATATATATATAAATATATATATACATATATAAATATATGTATATATATATATAATAGAACATATATAAATAGAACATATATATATAATAGAACATATATAAATATATGTATATATATATATATATATAAATATATATATATACATATATAAATATATGTATATATATATAATAGAATATATATAAATAGAACATTTATATATATATATATATAATAGAACATATATAAATATATGTCTATATATATATAAATATATATATACATATATAAATATATGTATATATATATATAATAGAATATATAAATAAATATATATATATATATATATATAAAATATATATATACATATATAAATATATATATATATATATATATATATATATAAGAACATATATATATATATACATATATATATATATATATATATATATATGTCCTATTTAAAGACAGAAAACCTAAGCAAGAGCCAACAATCGACCACTGCAAAGCTTAATGCGTAAATATTCATCTTCGGCTCAAATGTACGCGCTTGTTCCCCAGGTTAAACCCGATTTTTTGGCACATTCCGTCTCAGTTGGGAGACTTTGACTAAATATCTAGAGATCCGAGAATGTTCTGACTGAATTCTGATAGGGTACCATTAGAATCAGTCGAGACATAATATTTTAACCGTTAGTAGCGAATTATAACAATAATTCCCTATAAGAATCTATCTTAGTAGCAGCATAATCATTGAAAGTAAATAGATTTTTATTGTTTTCAGTATTATTTGATAGCCTCAGTGTTCTTGACAGGCTCCAAAGGAGAATCAGCGACTTGGCGGCTCGACTCCAGCCACTTTCCCACCGACGGGATGTGGCTTCCCTTTGTCTATTCTATAAATACTTTCATGGCTTCTGCTCCAACGAACTTAAGTCATTGGTGCCTCTGCAACAGGTGTTTACTCGTGCAACCAGACTGGTAACTGGGTCTCACCACTTCACAGTTAGTTCAACAATTCTACTCTTGCAGATTTTTTTCTCGCACTTCCCGCCTGTGGAACCCGCTTCCTTATTGTTGCTTTCCTGACGGCTACAACCTCCAGGAATTTAAATATATGGTCAATACTCATCTCTTAACCACTTGACCCTAGTTCTTTCTTCATCACCCTGTATATCCTTTCATTTCTCTCCACCTCTGCAACTGTCATCACACTTATATTCCCTTCTTTCTCTTGCTCCTTTCTAACTGGTTTGTCCCTCTCTTCACGCTCTTCCATCTAATTGTTTTACTCTCATGTAGCCCCCTGCACATCAGTGGCGCTACCGTGTTGCGCGGAGTGATATGATTTTGAAAAAAAAAAGTATTTCTCTACCTTTTTTCATAATTTTAATGCTCTCATAAACAATATCAGCAAAAATCATCGTGTTCATAAAAATGTAGACCTACAATCATCACTAAAATTACTGATGAGTAATTTATTATTTAACGTAATAATTTTACTTTCGGACAATTTTATGTACTTTTTTCTTATTTTCAGATTACTGACACAAGTTTTTAAAAGTAATCTATTCCTAGTTAAGTTGATTTTTCTCATTTATTAAACCTTTTGATTTTTCCCCGAGTCACTTTCTACGATATAATCTAAATCTAAACTTATTTATAAATGGAAAATTGTGTGTGTGTGTGTGTGTGTGTGTGTATGTGTGTGTGTGTCCGTTACCTATAAACTCCGAAACGGCTGAACCGATTTTCTTGAAAATTTCCACAGTTGTAATATAAGCATCTGCGAGTGTTCTTAGCTAGGTTTGTGTCGAGGTACCCCAGATAAATATAAAAAATCAATAACCAAAAAAAAAAACATGTTATAGAAGTGGTGGTCCGATTTTAATCAAATTTTATACACTCATAGACAAAGACATAAAAAACGATATTCAGAACTTTCAAGGTTGCATTTCTTACAATAGTGCAGAAAATCGATTATATATATATATATATATATATATATATATATATATAAAAGGCAAGATGTTTGTGTGTGTGTCTGTTTATCTGTTTATCTGTCTGTATGTCCTTTATCCACAATTTTTATACGATTCTCACCAAATTTCACACAAATATTCTTTCGGCTGAGTCTGAGCTCCAGGACCATGGATTAGTTTTAAAGCTTTCATTACACCCGAGCAAAGCCGGGCCATAATGAGAGTTACCATTAAAATATTTTCCGTTTTCTATACTCATCTTATATATTCCTCGTCTAACTTTCATAATTTCTAAAGTGGTGATCCCCGCCAAAATATTTATTTTTCACCTTAAGTCTCAGGTCTTAAGACCTACCCAATTATTGACGAATTGATATTTACAGTCATTCAAAGATTTGTAAATATGCCATTACTGACACTTTATTATTTATGAAAAGAAAAATAAAGTTGGATACTGTTATAATACACTATAACTTTCTGGTCATTACGCGTGCTCTTTGATTATATGTTGCGTATATATATATATGCTTATGTATGAATATGTGTGTGTGTTCGCCGAACTGATGTGATGATGTATTTTTTCTGAAATTTTCTCTTTTAAGGGAGCGACCTTTATTTTTATTCGTTTTTTTTTTTTTAGGTCTTTGTGATTGTAAAATTCTTTGTCCAATAAAGACGAAAGCTGATGAAGGATCGCCTGAAATAGAACTACACTTCAGATTTACCATGAAATAACGTGTCTGCCTTAAATATTCTCATATTTACTCTCTATGTATTTATATACATATATATTTAGAGCTCTCTTAGAGGGTTATCTTAGCACTGTATGTACAAGATACTCCTTTGGATTCTTCTATATCTACAACGCATGCTGGTATATATCACTTTCTGCGATATAATCTAAATCTAAACTTATTTATAAATGGAACTTTGTCTGTGTGTGTGTCTGTGTGTGTGTCTGTGTCTGTGTCCGTATATATATATATATATATATAACTTTGTCTCTGAGTCTGTGTGTCTGTGTGTGTGTGTGTGTGTCCGTTACCTATAGACACCGAAACGGCTGAACCGATTTTCTTGAAATTTACACAGTTGTACTATAAGCGTCTGCGAGTGTTCTTAGCTGGGTTTTGTGTCGAGGTACCTCCGATAAATATCGAAAATCGAAAAAATCGGGTTATAGAAGGAGTGGTCCGATTTTAATCAAATTTGATACACTCATAGACAAGGACATAAGAAGCGATATTCAGAAGTTTCAATGCTGTAGTTCTTACAATAGTGCAAAAAATCGATAATATATATATATATATATATATATATATATATATATATATATATATATATATATAAAAGGCAAGATGTTTGTGTGTGTGTCTGTTTATCTACCTGTTTGTCTGTATTTTTTTCAGACCTTTTATTTTAGTTTTTTGCTACAGGTTTGGCTCGAAGTGTGTACAATTGTAGTTCTTAGACTCGGCCATGATGCCATTTACTCAGAGGACTTATTTAGCCCTCAAGTTTCAGTTTACGACGAAAAATCTTATTTGATATCGATACCAGGAAATCAAAATTTCACTTACATCCATTCATTTTTCTTTCAGTCTACGGTTTCGCTTTCACTGGAAACAACTATTGCTTTTTAGTCTTTCGTGCCAACGTCCAAAGAGTCTGAGCTCCAGGACCATTGATTAGTTTTAATGCTTTCATTACACCCGAGCAACGCCAGGCTATACTTCTAGTATGTATATATATATATAAACAATTTCCGGTGCTTTCGTTGATGGTTTATGAATTTCATCTTAACATCTAGAAACTGATTATACAAGACGAAAGGATCATTTTAAAAATAAACTGATACAATATATATATATTATTCAATGGAATATAGTTTAACGAAGATTTGCTGCCGAAATCTACTTTTATATGTTCGTATATAAAAAGTAACGGATTTATTTTTATCCGAAAAAGGGATTGAACTGAAAGATGAGCTAAAATTTAGCGTATAGACAGGCTGAAAGACGTAATATGCACTGCTAAAAAAAGAAAAATGTTACATCTGTTTCAAATACGAAGTACCTACTATAATAAAGTTTCATGCAACAAAAATATAAACATATATATATATATATATATATATGTGTGTGTGTGTGTGTGTGTGTGTGTGTGTGTGTGTGTGTGTGTCTGTGTGTGTGAGTGTTGCTATGTAAGGATATATTCTTTTACTAAGATTTAGCGTATACGCAGGCCAAATGACGTAATATCTTCTTCTTCTATGTACCCTGTCGCTTCAGGACGTAGGCGATCATGGCCTTCCAATTTTCCCTATCCCTCGTGGTTCTGAGCACGCCTTCTCCTGATACACCGTGCAATCCTGGTTCTGTCATCCACCTGATTAGGTCCTTCAAATATATTATTCGTTGCTTTCCCCTGTCTGTTTTTTCCTCAATCTGGCTTGTTAGTGACAGGTTCTCGAAGCCCTCCTTCCTCATTGCATGCACCGAGAAAAAAATAAAAATGTTACATCCCTTTCAAATACGAAGTACCTACTATAATAAAGTTTTATGTAATAAAAATACGAACATGTATCTATCTATCTATCTATCTATCTATCTATCTATCTATCTATATATATATATATATATGTGTGTGTGTGTGTGTGTGTGTGTGTGTGTGTGTGTGTGTGTGTGTGTGTGTGTGTGTTACTATGTTAGGACGTATTTTTTTACAAAAACTCGATTTCTTTTTTCGTAATTAAGATAATTACATTAATACAAAGATGATTTTAGAAGTATGTTTACTCAAAATATGTAATGGTATATTTGAACAAGTAAAGTGTTTGCTATATAAAAAAAGCTAATTTCCTGGGGCTAACTTCTTATCTAATACTTAAGTGAATTTAATCAAGAAAAAAAAATCATTTTAATGACTAATTTAGTTCACGTGAAATCTTTAATATTTTGGGAAAAAAAAGTAGAAAATACATCATTAAACACATACCATTCCTTTTAAAAGAGCTTTTTACTTATATAATTAGAATAGCTAATAAAAATATTAAATTATATTGCTGGAGGTGGTGATAAAAATTTCAGCAGAAATGGCGCTTTGAATGTTTCTTTGCTAAATATGGCGTCTCATAATCACCATTTTGAGGACGAAATAATACTTTCGTCCATTTAATTTATTAAAGAACACGAATGGCCGGGAATGAACTCGAGTAATTAATTAATCAATTTACCGAAAATGTTAATGGTCTTTATTCAAAAGTTTTCGTCTCTCTTGAAAGATATTTGGTAAATTTAGGAATTTATTTGGAAAAACCCGGAGGGATGTTGTCAATTTATAGGGAAAATGAATTTGAATCGATAAAAATCGGATGTCATTTTTACTTCATGTCCTCATTCTTGCTTGCTTGCTTGCTCGCTCGCTCGCTCGCTCTATCTATCGCTCTATCTATCTATCTATCTATCTATCTATCTATCTATCTATCTATCTATCACATTCTGTTTATTATCTATCTATCTATCTATCTATCTATCTATCTCATTCTGTTTATTATCTATCTATCTATCTATCTATCTATCTATCTCATTCTTCATATCTATCTATCTATCTATCTATCTATCTATCTCAGTTAATTTCTCTCAATCTCACTCTTTATATATATATATATATATATATATATATATGCATGCTAATTTATGTATGTATGTATGTATGTATGTATGTATGTATGGGCGTGTGACCGAATGGTTTGAACGTTCGCTTTCTTTTCTTTTTTAATCGTATCACCCCGAGCAAGGCGGTAACGCCACTGATGTGCAGGGGGGTACGTAATAGTGAAAAGATTGGAAAAGAGAAAGCCGGAAACCACATCCTAAACAGGGAACAAGGGATGAGCCTCTTAACCTGTTCAATAGACGTGGGTGGAATGTGAACCGGGCGATAGATAGATCTATTTCTTACCATGAAGCCAGGGTTCGAATCTCACCATGGTCGATTTGTCAGGAAGGTGACTGCTTAATGTTAACGGTCCGGAGGAAGCAATCCCAGCGTGCGGCACCTTTGGAACATATCTGGAAACCATACCACGAATCGACCCAAACCTTGTGTGTGAAACAGGGCAAACGCTTCCCTTCAAGGAATCATCGATGGTTGTGCTAGCTTGAAGTCATAAGTCATCGTGACCGAGGGTTTGAGCGTCCTGGCCTTGTCCAGACTGTTGTTCATGGTAGATAACGTACTCTCTCCCAGAAACTGTAACTAAGGTACGCAAAGCATAGTTTCATGTGCACACTGTAGGTCTTGAACAAACACAAGTGTGCCTGAGCAGGCGTCTGCAATGAGGATTAGATAGCCATCCTGGTAGACGGTTATCCTCGAATGTGAGTAACCAGCAATTATATATATATATATATATATTAAAATACTTTAATCCAAACGGAAAAGTAGGAAGGTTAATCCCAAAAACGTGATCCTAATTAATATTAAATTTTATATTAAAAAATGATACAGGAGGAGAGCTCAATGTAATTAAAATTACTGAGCTAATATAAAATAAAATAAACTTTCAATATTCAAACAATTTTGAATATTGAAAATTTATTTTATATATATATATAAGTATATATAGGTGTTATATATATATATTAGTATATATAGGTGTATATGCATGTATGTATGTGTGTGTATGTGTATATGTATGTATATATATGTGTGTGTGTGTGTATGTAGACATATATATATATATATGCTTGTCTGCCCATTTTTAATAAAATCCGTTCATACTCATGGATAATTTGTAAAACTGTAGGAATGTTCTAATGTAATAAGAACAGTTTTCTCATGCTATTAAAAAAATTACTTTGGTTACTTTGGCTATTAAAAATATTACTTTGGTGACTTTTCACGTTCTAATGAACGCTAAGCAATTTGCAAAACGTTATATTTGAAGCGGGAAAAATTACAGTATCTTTAGCAACACAGTTTTGCGGCTATTTTATGTTACCACAACTCATACCCATGAAGATGATCTCGGAAGGAGACTGAGAGTACTTGGGAACATTGAGAAATGAATGATTAATAACATCTGTCAAAGTTACAGCTCATTTCTGACTTCATTCAATTATAATACGCGAGTAATTATGAACGGATTTTATTAAAAATGAGCAGACACCATGCTTTCAATTTATTTAATCTGACATGTCGAAAAATAATGTGTAAATACACACACACACACACACACACACACATATATATATATATATATATATATATATATATATATATATATATATATCAAGTACGTATATTTTGGCAGCATCTTTTCTTTTAAGCAAGTTGTGTTAAACGTTAGAGACAACATAATCTTATATATTTTCTTTTGAATTTTTTCATATTTTCTGATCAGACTTTTTATTTCGAATTGTATTTATAAAATTGTCCAAAAGTTGTCCTAGTACTTAAGAACGAACGTCATCGTTCATCATCAGGGACAATATTACAGTTTAAAAAATCAAATATTGCCTTGCAGCAGTGTTACAACATTTTAAAAGAAAATAAATAATCGTTATGAAGAATTCTTTAAGTTCAATGGCAGTAATAATGCAAGCAACATGCACACGTGAAGATATGTGCTCACGTAGATGCGTGAATTATATGAAATACTTGGTTGTTAACGATTTTTAATGCCGTAAAATACGTTAGAGAATTTGAATTTCAAAGGAACTAATTATGTAAATAATCAAATTACTCAGAGCAAAGAATTATTTACCTTAATTATATTTCAAATAAACCCTCTAATCACAACTCAGTACATGTCCAGAAACTTGGTAAGCTGTGCAATTGATAAGTGTTTTTTTACTTCTGATATGTAGTGCCTCTAAAATTTTTAGGCGTCTAATTTCTGCGTGTTGATCAATAATTTTAGTATTGTCTATAAGAATTTTACGAATGTGAGAATGCAGAAGGGAAACAGTTTGTGACTTAAGATGTTGTGTAATGGCACTGGAATCATTTAAATGCATAGTTACATAACCATTTTTATAAAAAATATAATTCAGAAACAAAAAGTCTAATCAGAAAATATGAAAAAATTCAAAGGAAAATACATAAGACTATGTTGACTCTGAGGTTTAACACAACTTGCTTAATATATATATGTATATATATATATATATATATATATATATATAAATTAATTTATAAATGGAACTTTGTCTGTGTGCGTGCGTGTGTCTGTGTATGTGTGTCTGTGTGTATGTGTGTATCCGTTACCTATAGACTCCGAAACGGCTGAACCGATTTTCTTGAAAATTTACACAGTTGTACTATAAGCATCTGCGAGTGTTCTTAGCAGGATTTGTATCGAGATGCCCCCGATAAATATCGAAAATCGATAATCGAAAAAATCGGGTTATAGAAGGAGTGGTCCGATTTTAATCAAATTTGATATACTCATAGACAAAGACATAGGAAACGATATTCAAAGGTTTCAAGGTTGCAGTTTTTACAATAGTGCAGAAAATTTGATATCGATACCAGGAAATGAAAATTTGACTTAATCCATTCATTTTTCTCTCAGTCTACGGTTTCGCTTTAACTGGAAACAACTATTGCATTTTAGTCTTTCATACCAACGTCAAAGTGTCTGAGCTCCAGGATCATGGATTAGTTTTAAAGCTTTCATTACACCCGAGCAACGCCGGGCTATACTGCTAGTATATATATATATATATATATATATATATATATTACAAATATGAAATCTGTTTAGCAAGAGCATCTTCGTCAAATGAAGGATGATTGGTGGCCTAAATTTTCCGTCCTAAATAGAACGACTTTTGATCAGAACGACTCAAAATCTTTAGATCACAAGATAAGAAACTTGTTTAGTTCCAAACCTTCATTTGTTGTTCCTTTGAAGCCGTAAGATGGATATAATATTTTTAAAAATCCAGAAGATATGAAACTGTGAAATCAATATTTTTCTGACCTCTTCTACAACACATCTATTTTTGATGATTCTGTTATTAACAGTCTCCAACAGAATAATTTTATTTAGGAGATGTTAAACCTTATTTCTCTTGAAGTTCAAAAAGACTTTAAAACAAATGAATATTTGTTGTGGATCCTCGTCGCCAATTTGTTGTTTAGAAACTTCGCCGCAAAATTGTAATGACCGGTTTGTGATACGGAACAAGAAAGTAGGTTCAAAACAGTGTATTATTATAACAAGAAGCGAGATATTCTAATGAAGTGTTAACAAAAAGAAATAGAGAAATATGTAAGTCCGAAGGTATTATTAGACAGCTTCTGCCTGACTAGTAGCTGTCGTTAACTGTCTTAACTGTTTCTGTTTTGTTAACTGCCCTTAACTGCTTTCGATTAATTGCTTCCCGTTAACTGCCCCCGTTGCCTGCTCTCCGGAAGTCCCGGTTGCTATATATAACAAGAGGAAGAGTTCATTCCTCGTAGGAGAGCACCATAACAATACTGGAAACCCACTTTGGACGGCTTATCAGTAGAGGTTTTGCGTTATGGGCGTGCTCACCTTCATGGAGTTTTTTTTTTATAAATTTATTGTAAATGTGTGTTTGTTCACCAAGATTTGATTCACGCAATCATTTTATCTTTTTATATACAGAATGGGTGTAAATATGTATGTAGTAATTAAGGAGGGATTGTTCTGTTCATACATTTCTCACCCACGCACATATCCCTATTTCAACACATATCTGTTAAATATTATTATGTTCACTCTTTCACTCCTACGCATTTTAAATAACATGCGTATTTTCATCTGCAAGATACGCTATGTTAGCGGGTAGTGATTGGTCCATCTGGACTGGTAATCCAGTGTTCTCGTGTTAAATCCCGTTTTTCAGCGCATACCGAGCGTCCATATAAGCAGCGCATTTCCACGTGTTGCTTTAGTGGGACCCCAGCCCTCAAGAGTTGTGAACATGGCGTTTCTCACTCGCATATACACATCCGAACTAATTGCAGGTAGCAATTATCGGCGCCAATTTATTTCTTACACACACATGCATGTGCACACACATTTCACAATACAAACTCCAATGGGAACTCAAGCAACTAATGTATTTCTTCTTTTCAGAACTTTATTACAACCAATCTTTCATTGATTTTCTTCCAATGAACATTTTACGTCTCTTAACAGACCAAGAAAGAAAACTTGTTCTTCCTCTATTCACGTGCATTCTCTACCAAAATTTTGTAACTTCATTAATACATGTTTATTCCGGTTACCTTGGTGACTTCGTTGTTTCTTATTTCCTGTGTCATGTATCTAATCAATCGTACGTCGTATCGAATCTCAAATATAAATATCGTAATGGATGCTAATATCCTCTACAGGCTCAGCTTGATAGAAGCTGTTAATAAAGTATTTGTAAAATTATTGTTGAGCCGTCTTATAATGGACATCTGTGCCTTGATGGACTCTGAAAGTCAAAATGGATTCCAAGCAGGTGGTGGCACCATGGTATGATTTTTTTGACACTGCAGTTACAGGAAAAATGCATAGAACATCAGATTTTCTCTCTATCAGGTTTTTGTTGTTCTCGCCAAGGCGTTTGACACCGTCAATAAGGAGACTCTTTGGACTATTCTTAACACATTAGGATGGTCTACTGGCTTTGTCCGAATGTTTCGTTATTTACATCGAAATATGGAGGGTAGTTTACATTTCAACGGTATTTTATCCAAGCATTTTCAATTTATAATGGCATTGGTATGTGATGTCAGTTCTGCAATATGGCAGTGAATACTAGAAAATATCCTCAAAGATGAAGGAGAAACTTGAAGCAACCGAAATGTGGTTCTACAGAAGGATGCTGCGAATATCATGAATCTAGTATGTGAGCAATGACGTGTTGGATAGAATGCAAACGAAAAGGAAATTACTATTGAGAAGCAGGTAGAGACAGCTAAAGTTCCTGGGAATGCAATGTGGAAAGAGGGCTTGGAGAACCTGATACTAACAGGCCAAATAGAGGGAAAAACAGACTGAGGAAAGCAAAGAATAACCTATTTGAAGAGCCTGATCAGGTGGATGACAGAACGGGGGTTGCCTGGTGTTACAGGGGAAAGCTTGCTAAGAGCCACCAGGGATATGATCGCCTACGTTCTGAAAGTCCAAGAAGAAGAAGTAAATCAATTCTGACCCTGAAGCGTTCCTGGTATAAAGTATTCCTAGCCCTAACTTTTTTCCATATATTTTGCTGTGATATTTTCATATGCTTTTAACTATCGGGATGTATGTGTGGATGTGCTTTGTGGTGCAGTGGATATCGGCTCGGAACGAGAAATCGGGTAGCCGAGTTCAAATTCCAGATAAATTCATTTCATTCACTTACGCGCAAATACCCTTGGGAAAGGTATTAATCCGTCTCTTAGTTCCAGTTATGGGTTAAATATCAGGACAGATTGGGTTCTATAGCCTTGGCTGGCAACCAGTCTACCGCAGAAAGAAATGGCAACCTACTGCGGGATAATCTTCTGCCCAGTCAGTCTTTTGAGACATGATCGCCCAAGCGTGTAACACGTATGGCACTTAACTGACTGACTGACTGAAAAGTAACAAGTTTCATAATTAAAATTTGTACTAGTTATAAAGTGGAGGATCGGTTTTCTATTATTATGAAGTATAAACTTATCCCCCACTAATTACACATAATATAATAATGTAATATAAGCTATCTCTTCCCTCCAGCTATGAGTTAAATGGTAGGACAGATTGTGTTCTATAGCCTTCGCTGGCATCTGGTATACCGCAGAAAGCAATGGCAACCTACTGCGGGATAATCTTCTGCCTAGTCAGTCATGTCTCTTTCTAGACATGATTGCCCAAGCGTGTTTCACGTATGACACTGACCTGACTGATGTAGGTGTCTACCTGCGCTTCAGAAGATCTAGAAAGATATTTGACCTGCGGAAATTCAATACACAAACTAAACGTTTTAATGTCATAGATCTAGATCTGTCATCAGTTCATGCTGACCTGGGGTCTCACATTTAGAAAAATATGCAACCTGTTATGGACATGTTCTCTGAAACATGCTCTCAGCATTTTAGCAAACCAAATATCTTGGTTAATGGACATACACTACCGGCCATAATTGTTAGACCACCCCAGTTTTGTAAAAAAAAAAAATGATGTTTTTCATACAATTTTTAGTATTTATTGCCAAGTGGATAATTCTAAATGAAAATAGAATGGTTCTTTTGTTATTATTACTTTGCAATATTTTACATGGCAAATAGCGACAATTTACCCATCGCACCCTGTAGATTATATATATATATATATATATATGAAAGTAAATATACTCTACCGGCCATAATTGTTAGACCACCCCGTGTTTTGTAAAAATAGAAATGATATTTTTCATACCATTTTTAGTATTTATTGCCAAGTGGATAATTCTAAATGAAAAAAGAATGATTCTTTTGTTATTATTACTTTGTAAAATTTTAAAAGGCAAATAGCGACAATTTACCCATCGCAACTTGTAGATTATATATATATATATATATACATATATATGCCGTCTGTATACACTGCTTACATAAAGACGTTAATATTTCCTTTCTCTGATGCCATGGCTTAGGGAGTAGAGACTCCGACTAACACCAAATCGGTCGAGTTTCGATCCCGGCCAGAAGCAAATGGATATGTCTAGCCACACTGATCAGCTGTGATGCAGCGAAACGGGCTTGTATGTGGATGACTAATATATATATATATATATATATATACACACTGCCAAATAAAGTAATAGAAATGTGTACCGGTCTAATTATATATATATATATATATATATACTACACACTAATTATTAGGACACGCCATTTGTTTTAAAGAAATTAATTATGTATTTTATACTATTTTTAGTATTTATTGCCAATTGGAGAATTCTAAATGAAAGTAGAATTGAAAAATTTTACAAGCAAAGATGAACTCGTCCGAATCACCCTAAATTTTCTTTATTCTTTCATTGATGAAACTGCAATATTGGTAATTATTAAATGTTTATAAACTCATTTGATGCACATGTTATTGTGCAGTATTAACAAAAAAAATTCTATTTTCATTTACAATTATTCACTTAGCAATAAATACAAAAAATAATATGAAATATATCATTTTTTTAAAACACTGGGGTGGCCTAATAATTATGGCCGGTACATTAGAAGTTGTTGATACTTTTATTTACGTTGGTAGTGTTCTTTCAAGAGACGGCTCATTTGAAGCCGAATTAAGTTATCGTGTACAAAAAGCAAGTAAGACCTTTGAAATGTTAGAATGTCGCGCACGGTCAGATCGAGGAATTTCAGTCAAAATTAAGTTAAGTAAGTATGAGACGTGCCTTTTAACTGCCCAAGTATATTCCTCAGAGATATGTACCTCTTACCAAAGACACATTCAAATTTTGGAACGTTTTCATCAAAAATCATTTCGGATGGTTCTAAATATAAAGTGGCAAACTTTTGAAGAGGATACAGAAATTTCAGAAAGTGAAGCCCGTTTCGAATTGAAAAGATGCTAACACGTAACCAGATGCGCTACACTGGTCACTTCATAAAAGTAATGGATAATTGCCTCCCAAAGCTGTTGTTCTATGTAGAATTGACAAGCTGCAAGAATCTTCCAGACAAATAGAAAAAGCTTTTCAAGGATGTCATCAAAAATAACCTTAAAAATATTGGGATAATTATAAACAATTTTGAGAACGAGGCAAGTGAGAAGTCTAACTGGCGGAAACTTGTTTATGATGGTTGTAACAGTTTTAAAGAGAAAAGGTTTGAGCATGCAAAAATAAAACGGTCCTGGTGGAAAGGTGATTCTAAGCGGATGTGCGATGTGTGGCAGTGGATATCTATCTATCTATCTATCTATCTATCTATATATATATATATATATATATATATATATATATACATATATATATATATATATATATAGTAAAGTTCTGTAATTTGCTTGAAGCATTGCGTAAAATAGTTGTATGTGTTATGTCTTGAAGGCTGTCCCACACCGATTTCTACGAAAAGCCTGCCAGCAGGGATATGTTTGTCCACTACCGATCAGCCCTCCCTCTCAGCGCTAAGACCGGTTATATCAATAACGAACTCGCACGTATCCGAAAGAAATGCACAAAAAGCGAACACGTTAACACCCACACTGCATTCTTCAAGAAAACACTGGTGACTAACGGTTACCCACATTCCTTTGTGGATCGCCTAGAACGGAAGGGTAGTAGGGGCCCAAGGCGCCACACCCTATCTAACACCTGCCTCCTGAGGTTACCACACTTCAGCGAATACTTAACATCAAAAATACGTCGAGCTATCTGCAGAGAGGGATTAGACATAGAGCTGGCACACTACGGCCCCACTCTTCGCAGGCACTTCAACTCCAACCACAGAACAAACAACGACACCACATGCACACTAGCCAACTGCCCTATTGCAGGCACCGGTATATGCCACCAGGTATATGTGGTATACCGCATAAAACTACAAGACATCGACACATTAAAATAAAAGAACATTTACACACGCAAGCGTCGTCATTCCAAAAACATTTAAAAAATGCGAAAATAAGGACAAAACCATAACCGTTAATATCTTGGCTAAGGAATGCAACATAGGTAACATACGCATTGAAGAGTCCCTAATAATATCTAAGTTACAACCGCCAATTAATAGTCGCCAAGAATTAAACCTAGTATACATAACAGTATAGACGAGACGCACACAACATACACTTAACACAACAACAAAGGTCACACACACACACGCAATCTTCAACAATAACCACACACACACTTCTTCCTCCCTTATAACAAACCGCTAACCAGGCTAAAGCACACACGCACGCACGCACACACACAGATAAGTAAAATAAGGTAGATTTAATTACAATACTACACATAGCCTATACACACAGAAAAAATAGTTACAATAACCACGCTAACACATTTTCTCCCTCCCCTCCCGGGCTGTAGTAGCAGAGGTGCTCATAACAAACCACGTACCAGGATAGAACACACACACACACACACACACACACACACACACACACACACACACAGAGAGAGAGAGAGAGAGAGAGAGAGAGAGAGAGAGAGATACAATATAAAGTAGATTCAATTACAGCACACATAACGAGCAACGACCACCAGATAAATCAGACAGATAAGACAACAGCAATGAAACTGATATCCTTTGACCCGGTCAAAGTCACAACCACTCCCACATCCTACGAACTGATTCCATCAGACCAATAAAAACCCCAACTTGAATACACACATAAACACTCACTCACACACAAACGCTCACACACACACACACACACACACACACACACACACACACACACACACACACACACACACACACACCATTAGACCATAAAAAAGAACCCAGCTAGAACACACACAGATACACACTCGCACACACACACACGCTCACATACATACACACACACACGTACAGCAGTAGTGGATAAAGCCAGCCATTCATAGATGGGCAGCTAAAAAGCACGGTCATTCTGAGGATTTCTCTACCATTCTGATGAGGAGATTATAGTCTCGAAATATCAATAATAATAAACAGGTCATACGAACACCTCCCGACCTTCCTTTATTTCATTCAACGCATTGTGACAGCCTACAAGACATAACACACACACACACACACACACACACACACACACACAGACATATATATATATATATTCTTTGAGATATCACTCGACCGGCGCTTAAAAAAACTTAAAATATCACAAAACATAATTCAACAGAGAAAAAATATAACAAAAAACACAACGTTATCAAAATATATATGTAACCCAGAAAGAAAACAACAGTACTACCAAAACTTAAGTGGAAAATAGTGAAAAGGGCCCCACAACACAGCAGTAATAACAAAAGTTTACGCCTGCAATAGAAGCGAGCAATAATCAGTTTTAAAACACAAAGTGAAATATAAAAGAAAAAACGAAATAATAGGAAAATGCAGACATGTGAATAAATACATACTTTGCTACTCGGACAACAATAAATAACGAAAAATAAATAAAAAAGAAGCATGCAAACATAAAAATAAAATAAAAGTTAAAAACTGAAAAACTAAAAATAATTACAAATACGAAACCATATTAATAAAAAGAAAACAATAAACAAAAATAATAAACAACTGAATTAAATACGAAAAGTAAAAGTACATACAAACACTCAGTAATGACAAAACGGAAAATAATACAACAACAATTAAATAAAAATAAAAATAAAATAGACGTTGACACCCAACCATGACCCCAAAAGATAATCCGTGATAAGGCAAAACATTCCAACTCATTAGGAAAAAAGTCAAACCAGTATAAAAGAGATAAATACAACACAAAAGGCCCAACCCAATTAAACACACGCTCACATACATACACACACACACACACGTACAGCAGCAGTGGATAAAGCCAGCCATTCATAGATGGGCAGCTAAAACCCATTCACGCGCACACTAAAAATAAGAGCCAACGAAACAGCTACACAATGACAATAAAAACAAAAACAAAACAAAGAAAAAGAAAAAAAAAAGCAACCAATCACAAACAAGACCACTCCCACAAATTCACATCCATACTCTATATAAACAAGAAACAAACATGGCTCTAACGGCAGCAGTCCTGACGAGTGAGAAGACGGCATGAATCTGCTCTGTTAAAGAGACAAAATCTTTCTGCTTATATATATATATATATATATATATATATATTGTTATGTCATGAGTATGAATAAATAACTCAGCAACAGGAATAGGTTAATTGTTGTATTCCGTGAAAATAGTGTTTACAAAGGTTATTAGTATCCAATACAAGAATAAGGGTTAATCGTCTCAACCGTCGTAAGACGTAGTATGAGCAATGGGTACTTCCGGGTCGTCACCGGAAGTCTACGACTGACTTGTCGATCGGCTGCTCGGCACACTCTCTTACTTTACATAGTAATGGAATAGTCCATTATAGCCGAATAGGCACGGGCGTCCCAAGATATATATATATATATATATATATATATATATATATATATTCCTACGTCTATGGCCCTACACGGAGTTTATGATTGCAAACACATGAAACTACGAGTTATGTATGTACGTAGGATATTATATATATATATATATATATATATATAATCATCCGCAATCTGTCTCACTGTATTACAGCTCATCAGTACGGCTTATATATATATATATATATATATATATATATAAAAGTGACAAGGGTGGACGTTGTGTAAGTGTTTGTTTGGCGTCTGCATATAGCTGTCTAGCTCGACAGAAGTTGCGCTTAGATGTAGATTAAAATTTTAGAATGCTGACGAGAGTTTGACATTTTTCAGAAAGCAAAAATTAGGGGTAGAAAAATATATATTATCACCCCACAAAATCAGGAATCAGTTTGTGTATTGATTATAATATAGAATCGATCACCCCACTTTATATTATCTATACCGATATATGATGCCCCTCCCCATCCCACCTTAATCCAATAGACGCATTCTACATTGTTTCCTATATCTATAAAAGTGACGAGGGTGGACGTTGTCTAAGTATTTGCTATGTAAATTCATGTTTTTTTTATTCTTATTCCTTAAACTACCGGGCTAAACTGCTAGTATAAATATAAATCACCTCACTGTTCTTAGACTGGGCACTTTTTTTTTTATTAACACTTGAATTATATACATAGGTGCAACTTCATATATATATATATATATATATATATATATATATATATGATTTACGAAATATATATATATATATATATATATATATATATACTCTGAGTGGCTTGAAAACGCCGTTACTGATCCGGCGGGCATTCACGCCATGAACTTTGCTATTTCCCAATCCCTTACGCAAGTGGTGGACTTCCCCACTCGCTTCCCAAGCACTCCCTCGGGTCATTCCTCACTGCTAGATATATGTTTCACCTCTGTCGTGGCGGACAGACATAATCTCGCTGCTGACCTTGAGCGAGATCTACACTCTGTGGTGAACTGGGGCAAGAAGTGGCTTGTCAACTTCAATTCATCTAAGACCAAGCTGTTGTCTGTCAACCATTACAGGCAACCTCTTCTGCCTCCCATAAGCATGGACCAAGTGATTCTCCCGGAGAGTAATACACTACGCCTCCTCGGACTTACCCTGTCCTCAGACCTCAAATGGAACCACTATATTGAATCCATAGCAAAATCTACTGCTAAGAAGGTTGGGTCACTATGTCGATCCAGGATGTTTTTTTCACCTGAATCCATCCTGCATATATACAAGTCAACCATCCGTCCGTGCATGGAGTACTGCTGCCATTTATGGTCAGGTGCCCCTGCCGTTCTCCTCAGTGTTCTTGACAGGCTCCAAAGGAGAGTCTGTAATGTGATAGGTACTGATCTGGCGACTCGACTGCAGCCACTTCCCCATCGTCGAAATGTGGCCTCCCTTTGTCTCTTCTATAAATACTTCCATGGCTTCTGCTCGGACGAGCTTAAGTCACTGATGCTTCCTCAACAGGTGTTTACTCGTGCAACCAGACTGGCAACTGGGACCCACCCATTCACAGTCAGGTTAGCCAAATACAGACGACAATTCTACTCCTGCAGCTTCCTCTCTCGCACTTCCCGCCTGTGGAACTCGCTCCCGTATTCTTGTTTTCCTGACGGCTACAACCTCCAGAAATTTAAATGCAAAGTCAATACTCATCTACTAACCACTGGACTCTAGCTCTCTCCCCACCTCTGTATAACCTTCCCTTTCTCTCCACCTATGTATCTGTCATCGCACCTGCTTTCTATTGTTCCTTTCTAACTAGTTTGTACTCCTCACTCTTTTCTAATTAATCTTTTTACATTTATGTAACCACTGCACATCAGTGGCGTTTCCGCAATGAACACTAAAAATAGTATAAAATATATAATGTTTTTAAAACTTTGGGGTGCCTAATAATTTTAGCCGACCGTATATATATATATATATATATATATATATATATATATATATATATATAAACCAGCCATAATTATTAGGCGATCACAGTTTTTGAACAGAAATTATGTATTTCATACCCTTGTTAGAGGATAATTCTAAAAAAAATAAATGGTTCTTTTGTTATTAATAATTTGCAAAATTTTACAAGGCAAGGAAGCAAAGATGAACTCATCTGAATCAGCCTAAATTTTTTTCATTCTTTCATTGATGAAACTGCAATATAGTTAATAATAAAATATTAATGAATAATAATGAAATATTTATAAATGCATTTGATGCACATGTTATTGTGCAATATTAACAAAAGAACCACTCTATTTCCATTTACAATTATTCACTTGGCAATAAATACTAAAAAATAATATGCAATACATCATTTTTTTAAACACTGGGGTGGCCTAATAATTATGGCTGGTATTGTATATCTACTTTTTGTATGAGTGTTTCTGTTTATATTTGCGCGTATCTATACTTATGCTTGTATATAAAGGGATCTATGTATGTGCTTGTATTTTTGCATATATATATATATGCTGTTTTGTTGTTTTTTTATGTATGCACGTATTTTGTGTTTTACATGTGTATTTGTTCAATTGTATTTATGTTTACGCATTGACTGTCTTTGTTTTTATATATATAAAAACTTCTTCGCTGCATATCATGTTATCTGCATTCAGACTTCGATGTTTCCAATATATGTAACATTCATTGACACTTCATTTATCAGTGTTGAATTTAACCGATAAATGGACATGTCGCTAAAAATTATAGTTTAAAACTTGTGTATGTATGTATGTATGTATGTATGTATGTATGTATGTATACGTGTATATGTTTATTTATATGTCTGGTCTTTTTCCATGTTCCATCGTTGAATAACTTTGTAATGCTCGATTAAATTTAGCCTTTGATATTCATAATTTCAAATCTTAATATGTAATATTTATTTTAGAAATCATTTTTAATTTATATTAGCACAAATTGTTAATTAGTAATAGTGATTTCTATATTAATCTAACATTAACATTATTGCGTAATAATTTTTTTTATGGTATATTGTCACGTTTTTCAAATTACATTTTACTTTGTGGTGATACCGAAAAGCGAGTGACCGGATGTTTGTCCTCAGAGATCCAAAAATCAAATGACCAAAACCGGTCTTTGCGCAGCTGGCTCCACGTAGAAGTTCCGGAGGTAAACCAAAAATAAATAAATATCAAATTCCTTTTACGGACCTGTAGCGGAACTCTGGATCCTGATTGGTGATCAAATCGGAAAATTTAAAGTACGTCAGAGGAAAGGGTTTTCTATAGCTAAAGTAAAAAAATCGTTTCTTATCCACACCACGAACTGGATTGAATATTTAAGGGTGGTCTCTAACCGGTCATGGAGGTCATTTCAGAGGAGGCAGATTGCTGACACACATCAAAGATGTAATTCTCAACTTCAAGTGACCCGGACATTGTTCTCTCTTTTTCTTTTTCTCTTCTCTCTCTCTCACTTTCTCCTTCTCTATCTCAACAATTACTACTACAAACAACCTTATCATTGAATACGAACTCTACTCATAACTTCTTACTAAGGTTTATAATTGAACATTAATTTCTACAACTCTTGTTATTTCTTCTTTTCATAAATTTCTATTTTAGCATTCAAAATTTGTATTTTATAATTTCACTCTTCTGCACTAATTCTACATATTCCAACCTGCCGACGAAAAACCTTCTAATGAAAACCTTTCTGATGAAAACCCTTTTGATGAATATTATTCAACAAAAAACCTGTAAGCTGGAGGGAGTTCGGTTAAGTCTGACACAAGGCCTAACCAATGAAATATTAACCAGGCCCCATACACTTCAACTTGTATTTGGATTGGTCATGACAAACTACATAACAATGTCTCCCTTATTGAATGGATAGAGTTAGATTTGAACAGTTGAAGCACTTCATCTCGCAAACAACACGATCACTTGAAAATACAAGAATTATTGAAACGAAATACATTGTCTTGATGTTATAACATAATTATATTAGCAATTTTGAATATAGAAGTTTCCTTGAATACAAATGACAAGGTACCTCGTTTAAGATTTTTATTTTTTTGGTGTTCATATAAGTATTATCTTCCAGAGTGCTCAATCAGGGTGTGAGAGCCTAAAGATTCATCCGAAGACAGATCTGTGTCGCTGTATCACAGCTACTATATATATATATATGCCTGTTTCCCCCAGTTTTTCTCACTCTTTAAATGGCAATAAATGTTCATTAACTTGCCAATAAGATTAATGGCTGAAATTTAAAAATATTACGGTCTATTGACTTTAAAGAAAATTAACGGTTAAAATTAAATATTAAATACATGTTTATAAATATTCAGACTGACGACGAACACTAAAAGTCATATATTTTTGAGGGTACACACTATATATATATATATATATGTGTGTGTGTGTGTGTGTGTGTGTGTGTGTGTGTGTGTGTGTGAAGAAGTCTTTCTTAATCTACGCATGTTTATATCTAGATGTATTGTGATTAGCGATTTCGTTTAAATGGCTATTTTGCAAAAACTGTCTTTTTTTTAATTCTAAAAGACTCCAAATTACACCTTGAATCAAATTAGTCTTTTAAGCTTGTTAATATCTCCTTCTTTTTTTCTTTCTTTCTTTCTTTTTATCTCAGTATGTTCATATATATATATCTATGTACATCTGTGTGTCAATATCTATCTAAATGTGCGATGAACAAATCAGTTTTACGAAAGGTTGTAGAATTGATTAAAGCAAGGGAAAATTACAGCATCTTTCCGCTATTTACACTCATCGATACAATCCATTTAGCGTTTCTCTCTCCGGTTTTTCGTCAATAATCTGGACCCAGTGCATTGTTTGTTCGTTCTATTGTCTCCTACCATTAGGCGTGACGCCTGAAGGTACGTTTGCAGGAACCGAGATGTCCATTATTGATGACAATAGATTTATTAGCGACTTCCTCATTTAAATCAGCGTTCTGAACAGCTTCAAAATGGTTGCCATTTAGCTTATTAGATAAAATAAGGACATCATCAGAGTTACTTATTCTGGTCAATGACGGCTTTAATGGTATTATTATTATTATTATTATTATTATTATTATTATTATTAGCGTGGTATTCTTACGAAAGTAATATCTGGAAGATATGATTGAAGATCAAGTGACAACAAGTTTCTCGGCATTATTTTTAATTTTTTTTTATCTTTGCTTGTTGAGTCTTGACAACAGTGAAATTTTTAACTTTCACTGGAGACAAATGTAACCAAGTATTCTCATATCTTCAGCAATCTCTTTAACATTACTTTTCCTTCTTCCTCTTCTTCTTCTTCTTCTTCAATTATTTTTATTAGATATTTCCCCCTTTCTTCTTCTTCTTCTTCTTCTTCTTCTTCTTCTTCTTCTATTTTCAGGTGAATTCTCGTTTCTTTCCCGGTCCCAACAATGACAGAAATTAAATTATGACATTTTCCACAGAGCATTTTTTGAAAGAGAAAATTACCACCCCACCAAAAGCATACACATTTTACATAGATAAAGCCCTTCGTAAAATGTAAGCTGTACTTGTGAGTAAATTTTTTTTTGCATTTCCTTAAGGGCTACCAGAGAGACTTTCAATGAGTTTATCTGAGTATTTTCCTATCAAGACGAGGGCTTCAACGACAACTGGAATTGTTGATGTACTCACCTGCCACATGTTTAGATTTCAATTTTAAGGTTCTTGATAGATTTTTTGAAGATCTCAAAAGATATACTACACTCGGTAGCAATGAAATGTTAATAAGAAAGAACATTCTGTTTTTGGTTTTGTGCTTTGATCACGATGTCTGGGCGATTAGCTTTCATAGTTCTCTCTGCTTAGCCAATTCAACTGTAAATTGATGAGACCTAGCTGCTAGGCAATAATTGGCAAAAATGATTAGTAGATATGCCTAACCATAAATGACGCAATTACGCGGAATTTGAGAAGGTAAAAGACGTGGAAATTTAAGCTTGTATAAGATCGGTTTTTGGTAAGGGGGCCAAAGAGCAGAACCCTGAAAGGACGCAGAGAGAGAGAGAGAGAGCGAGAGCGAAAGAGAGGGAGAAAGAGAGAGGGAGAGCCCCGAATATAGAGAAGGGAAGACAACCCACACTAGTCAATACGTTCGTATGTGTGTTATTCTCTCCGTTTACTATTCCACACAATTGGCTTTGTAAAATCCCATAAAATTATTATTATTATAATTAAAAAAAGATTGACTTAATTTTTCCAATAGTTTAACACTGATAGGAGAGTGTGTGGAGAGACGCTAAGGTTTTTAGTCATAATTATCGGAATTTAATATTTATGGTATGGATAACGATTTTTAATCCAGTTCACCCCAAGGAAGGCAATGAAGATACTGAGACCAAGGGTGTGAAAAAATTAAAAAAACAAAACCAAAAACAAAAAAAAAACGAGAAACATTCTTAAGATTCGAGTACGATAGAAGAGTGATCAAGAAGATACTAAATAATGGCTGATATTGCATTTAAAGTTTTTGAAAATCAATGTTGACTAAAAAGCATGGAGCTGGAAAAAGATTTACAGTCTAGTTTTAATTGAGATAAAAAAAAATGCTTGTTAATTTACTGTGGACCCACAATAGGTCTGAAAGAAAAACACGTACTCGGGTATTAGTGAAACATATATATTTAATGAAAGAAAAATACAAAGGAGTGTTACATGTCAGTCGGACTGCCAAGTATTAGACCGGGGTGACTCATCTCAACTTAATTCAACTCAACCCAACTTAACTCAACTCCACTTAACTCAATCCACCTTTAGCTCCACCCCGAGAGGCATATTCTCCCGGTATTCATAATAATAGGAAGAGTTCATTATAGTCCAAAAAGGGTAGGTCCCATAACAATTTTTAACGGTACTGAAGTCCTCTTATTGCCTTCTATTAGTATGACCGATATCAATCTCCAGAAAAGTGATATTATTACCTTATCGACTGACATGAATTGGAAAGATACTAATAAAGTTGTTTCTCTCTGTCGGGATAGACAATCTATATCTCGAGAAATGAGCTAATATATCTACGTCTATGTGATATGTCCCGGAAACGGATATATATATATATATTAATCGTCTCACCGCAAGCAAGGCATTCCATTGCCACTATAGCGCAGGGGGTTACAAAGAGCGATTGGGTATGGGAAATGTCAGAGAGAGGGTGGTAGACAACTTAGGATGTACATCGGGAGAGAGTTGGAGAGAGTGTGTTAGGAGGTGTCTATTGACCTTACATTTAAACTCCTGGTGGTTGTAGCCGTCGGGGAAGCAGGCATGCGTTAGGGAATTCCACAGGCGGGAAGTGCGAGGAAAGAAGCTGTTGGAGTAGAAATTGCGGTTACATTTCACCGGTTTCACTGTAAAAGGGTGGGACCTAGTTGCCAATCTAGTATCTCGTGCAAATTCACATCTAGGGGGCTCCAGTGATTTAAGTTCGTCAGAGCAGAAGCCATGAAAGTATTTATAGAAGAGGCATAGTGAAGCCACGTCACGCCGGTCAGAGAGATACTGCAGGCGGTCAGCCAAGTCGGTATCAATCACATTACAGATTCTTCGCTGTATTTTGTCAAGAACCCCGAGGAGAATAGAAGGGGCACTCGACCAGATGTAGCAGCAGTACTCAATACACGGGCGGATGGTGGATTTATATAATTGCAGGATAGATTCAGGCGGAAAGAATTTCCGGGCCCTGCACAGAGAGCCGACTTTCATAGCTGCGGATTTAGCAATGGATTCGACGTAGTCATTCCACTTGAGGTCCGCTGAGAATGTCAGGCCAAGCAGGCGTAGTGTTTTACTCTCTGGGAGGCAAGCCTGTTCCATGCTAATGGGAGGGAGGTGCGATTGTCTGTGGTGGTTAATTGACAGCAGCTTCGTTTTGGAAGAATTGAATTTTACGAGCCATCTCTTACCCAAATCCACCACGGATTGAAGGTGCTTTTCAAGCTCGGCAGCGAGGTTCGCCTTGTCACCAACACCAGATTTTTGATCGAGGCGAGAGTAAACTGTGGTATCATCGGCGTACATGCCTACTTGTGATCTTATGTTATCGGGGATATCATTGATATAGCTTAGAAAGAGCGTAGGACCTAGGATAGAGAAATATATCATTTGAGGTAGTTAAGCGGGTAGGCCAATCTAGTACGTAGACCTAATGGACGGTTTTCGTCGTATGCAGTATCCTGAGACGTAGGCGTTAATCAATAGACGTAGACCAATAGTCATAGACCTCTAGTGGAAGACCTGTAGACCTCTATGCGTTCTTACATTCGTCTGTATTTATGGCTGACAGCAGCCAATCATATTACTGTAAGGGGAAACCAAGGTGTATGCATATTCATTACACATTCATTACCAAAATTCAAGGATATAAAAAAAAATTGACATTGATTTCGATAGCGACTGGGATTGATTGAGGAAGCGGAAAAAACGAGTTTTAATTGCAGTTGTGTTTATTTTGTATTAATACCATAAAGTAAGTTATGGATGTATATCTTCTCCCCCAGGACTTATGGTAAATAGCAGAACAGGCTGGATTCTATAGTTTTGAGTGGAAACCAATCTAGGAGAAGGAAAACTTTGAATTCAAACCAGACTGTGTAGAGTTGGGCTCAGTAGAGACTATCTAGAACAAGCCAGGTCACTGATACTGCATCTGCAGTATAAATTGTGCACCTAAGACTTTGATGGTTAAGCTACTAGTGAAGAGGTCAGCCAGTCAGTTAAGTGCCATACGTGATACAGTGAAAGCAACTTTTCTGATCAGAAAGATGATATGTTCCGGAAAAAGGATATATATACATCATTCAAGGTAGTTAAACGATTTAGGCAAATGTAACCGGGTAGAACAATCTTGTATGTAGACGTAATGGTTGGTACTCATCGTATGCAGTATCCTGAGACGTAGACCAATTCTCGTAGACCGGTAGATCCCTCGCGGTAGACCTATGGAAGTAGACCAATACTCGTAGACCTGTAGACCTCTAGCGGTAGACCTATGGACGTAGACCAATACTCGTAGACCTGTAGACCTCTAGCGGTAGACCTATGGACGTAGACCTCTATGCGTTCTCACCTTCGTCTGTATTTATGGCTGACACCAGCCAATCACATTCCAGTGAGGCAGAACCAAGGTGTATGCATAGTCATTACATATTCATTAAATCACTATGATTCTCCCATGCTTAGAATATTGCTGCCACATATAGTCCGGTGGTACTGGTGTATATTTAGAGATTTTTTATACAATCAAAAGAAAATTCAGCAATATTATTTGTCCTGACTTCATATCTTGGCTTAAGTCACATTTCTATTGTTGCAAAATTGCTTTTGTGTGGTTTTGAAGTATAAAGCCTCGTTCTCTGTACAAACAAGGAACACCGAATATATAAAAATAAAAAATTTATATGTTTATTCTTTGTCAGTGACTGTTGTGTGGAATGATAGCCGGAGAGAATAACGCACAGACGAGGGTGTTGACTAGTGGGGGTGGTCGTCCCTTCTCTATATTCGGGACTCTCTCTACCGCTGTAAAATTGCCTTCTTTGTGGTTTTGAAGTATAACGCCTCGTTCTTTGGGCAAACAACGAAAACCGTATATATAAAAATAAAAACTTTTTTTTTTCGTCGGTGACTGTTGTGTGGAATGGTATTCGGAGAGAATAACGCACATACGAGGGTGTTGACTAGTGGGGGTTGTCTTCCCTTCTCTATATTCGGGTCTCTCTCTCTCTCTCTCTCTCTCTCTCTCTCTCTCTCTCTCTCTCTCTCTTTCTCTGCGTCCTCTCGGGATTCTGCTCTTTGGACCCCTCCCCCAAAACCGATCTTATACAAGCTTAAATTTCTACTTCTTTTACCTTCTCGAATTCCGTGTAATTGCGTCATTTATGGCTAGGCATATCGATTAATCATTTTTGCCAATTATTACCTTTGAAGCCGGCTGTCTTTATGTAATAATACTTTTGTCTGGAACTGCCTCTGACGTCGATCATATTTCTGTCAGGTCACAAAAATATATCAGCGCTTTTCTACAAATACTTTCATGATAATTTCAGGATGAGCTATTCACTATTGTATGGCGACATTAAGTTTTGAATTTCAGTGCAGTACTAGATTAGCAGCTAGGTCTCATCAATTTACAGTTGAATTGGCTAGATGTAATCGTAAGTTCTACGCTAAAAGTATCTTTTCTCAAACTTATCGCTTGTGAAACTCTCTTCTTGTTTCTTGCTTCTCAGTCAACATTTCTTCTTCTTCTTCTATGTGCCCTGTCCCTACTTTCAAAAAAATAAATGCAAAGTAAATTGTTATCTTCTGTCATTTTAATTCCTATTGTTTATTTGTTCTCTCTCCTTCATAGTCTTTTCTCCTATTCACTAGCAAACTCTTGCGTCCTAGTGACTTTGTTCCCTTACTTAAAAGATTAAAAGTTTAATAACGTCATTGTTAAGAATTATATGTTAAATTTTCAAAAATGAATTATGATTAATCATTACCAGTTATTATTTTTTACAAAATTAACATTGTGTTTATATCCTTTTCAAATATTGGTAATTATCGCCCGGTTCACACTCCATCCATGTCTATTGAACAGGTGAAGAGGTTTATCCCTTGTTTCCTGTTTAGGATGCGGTTTCCGGTTTTCTCTTCTCACTTTTTTTTTCAATTGGAGTAGATAGACTAAACTATCGCCCGGTTCACACTCCACCCACGTCTATTGAACAGGTGAAGAGGCTCATCCCTTGTTTCCTGTTTAGGATGCGGTTTCCGGTTTTCTCTTTTCCAATCTTTTCACACCTATGTAGCCCCCTGCACATCAGTGGTGTTACTGCCTTGCTCGGGGTGATATGATTAAAAAAAAATAGCCACGATGATGATTGTTGTTCTATATTCACAGGTGCTAACCTCTTATAGATCTGATGAATGGTAGTTTTTCTTTTTTATATCAAAACTGTATAGAATTTATTCTTCAAGAGATTTATTTTCCTTAAAGATTTTCTAGATGTTTCACTTGTGTATGATAATGGACATCATTTGCATGTTATTTTGTATATAGCGGCATCTGTTTTGCTGCTGGTTTTTATTATGCATGTTGTTTAAAATATTTCGAATTGTTCTACAGGTAATAGTAACGCATTTCACATTGTTATTGTCTTGACTAAAGGTGACATTATTGATATGCCTGGATTCGTCATCGGACGCCACAATTTAAAAAACCTAAGATACGCAGATGATGCACATACGGAAACTACAAAACCTCCTACAGAAGGCAGCTGAAGAGAGTAACAAGAAAGGACAAGAAATAAACTGCAAGAAAACTGAATGCATGCTCATCAGTAAAAAGAGCTGCCCAATATGCCAAATACCGGTCAGGGATACTAAAATCAAGCAGGTACAAAAATTTAAATACCTGGGAAGTGTTCTAACAGAATACGGAAAGTGAGACACAGAGATCCGAATGCGAATTGGCATGGTGAAGGAAGCATTCTAGAAGTTGAGCAAAGTATTAAGAAACAGGACAATTTCGCTAGAAAAAAAGAAGAGAGTACTGGATTGCTATGTGATGTCACTTCTTCAATATGGTAGTGAATGCTGGACAATATCATCAAAGATGAAAAAAAACTTGAAGCAAGTGAAATGTGATTCTACAGAAGTATGCCGCAAATGTCATGGATCGAGCCTGGAAGCAATGATGAGGTTTTGGAAATGATGTAAACGAAAAGGAAATTAATACTGTGCATCAGGAAGAAACAGCTGAAGTTCCTGGGACATCCAAGGAAGAAAGAGGGCTTGGAGAACCTGATACTAACAGGCCAGATAGAGGGTAAAAGAGACAGAGGAAAGCAGCAGATAATATATTTGAAGGACCTAATCAGGTGGATGACGGAACGAGGGTTGCATGACGTAACAGGAGAAAGCGTTCTAAGAGGCACTAGGGATGAGGGGATGTGGAAGGCCATGATTGCCTACACTCTGAAAGAACAGGGCACATGGAAGACGATTTGTTATGTCTTATGTTTTCGTACGTGTTTGCGTTTAATTTTGAGTTTTTGTTTAATTTTTGTTAATGCTGGTGTTACCAAATACAGGGGTTTATTATTCCCAATACGTACACTACCGGCCATAATAAAATGGTTGTTTTGTTATTATTACTTTGCAAAATTTTACAAGCAAGAAAGCAAAGTTGAACTCGTCCGAATCACCCTAAATTTTCTTTATACTTTCATTTTTGAAACTGCAATATAGGTAATTATTAAATATTTTTAAATTCATTTGATGCAAGTTATTGTGCAGGATTAACCAAAGAACCATTCTATTTTCATTTCCAATTATTAACCTGGCAATAAATGCTAAAAAATAGTATGAAATACATCCTTTTTTAAAACACTAGGGTAGCCTAATAATTATGGCCGGTAATATAAATTAGTATATTTTTTATATATCTGTCGTCAATTGTTATCTTCTGTCTTCTTAATTTCTGTTGTTTTATTGTTCTTCCTCTTTAGTAGTATTTTCTTATTCTCTAGTACTCAGTAAACCTTTTTTGTCGGACGTTGCATTTAAATTTTGAAGAAAAAAAGTTTACTGAGAATCACGAGGCCAGAAGTCAGTTCCACAAGTAATAACTGTGAGAAAAGAATCTTTTAGCGTAGAATTTACGATTACATCTAATTTAATAATGCATTTCAATTCATAAAGTCTCAGTAAATTAAAGAATATCTCATCCAAAAAAATTACCATGAAAGTACTTATAATATATTTTTGTGAGTCCGACAAATGTATGATTACACCAAATGTGCGCAGCCTTTGAGATTTGAAAAAGAAATCCCTTGACCGGCGGTCGAGGGCGAGCGAAAATTTACTCGATCCAAATTCATGTTATCCGACCGACTACATTTTCTTAATGATCGCCTAATAACGTGAATCGCTGACAGAAAACAAAAAATGAAATTTTAATTAAAATTTCGAACGTGTTAGAAAGGATTTAATTTAAAAAAAAAATAATAACAAAAAAAATTGACCTTTCTTTTTAATAATAGCATAAACATTTTAATGATAAAACATTGTTTTTATTATCTTTTAGCCCTTTTAACATCATGATATTATTTCTTTCTTCTGTTTGACTACAGCCTCCATCTCATAGATGATAAAGAAATAAGAAATTTTCTACAAAAAAATAACATACTTGTATAATTTCTTTTTTGGTGCGTGGTTGAAAGAAGATTTTTTTTCTTTTTTTCAAATGCTCGTTTTTATTTTTCGTAAGCGGGGAGGAAATATAGCGTCAAAGATAATATTTTTCCAAATGAGTTTCTAAAAATGTGTGAACATCTTTAATCTGGGCGACAAAGACATTTTGGCTCCAATCTGGAAGCGTTAATTAACCGAATGTTTACGCTGACCGGGATGATAAAAGGTCATTATTTGTCATTCTATGTAACTTGTCAATCATCAATGGTATACTTTTGGGTTATAAAAGGAATCAGATTTACTTTTTCTATATTTGAAGGGACACGTTCCATTTCGAGATTTTTAATCGACCTCGGGCGAGTAAAGCAATAAACTTTAATCGCCCAATTAAGTTTTTTATTGACTGAGTCTATGAGGAGAGTGAAATCTCAAAGTTTGGATGTGAGTAGCCATAGATAACGCAATTGATTTTGTTTTTGAAACTATGTTGAAGATTTGGTATGTTTTATTCTTTTTCTTTCGTATCTATGTGCTTAATTTTCGGAAATTTAGCCGTTTAAAACAAGGATTCCCTTTCTTTTTGTCTCTTTTCTTTTTAACAAAGTAAAAATAGTTATGCAAAAATACAGTAAAAATAAATAAAATATCCAACAATTTGTTTACTTTTCATAATGCATATATTTTCGCGGGTGTCATGTCTGCAAAATAGAAAATATATAAATGCATTTTTAATGAGGTTTCTTTCTTTCATTGAGAAAAGTTTACAAAATAATTCGTTCCTAAACATTATGAAACATTATTCAGTGTTCTGTCCACCCACAATACCCTACACACACACACACACACACACACACACACACACACACACACACACACACATATATATATATATATATATATATATCAGAAGGCTGGGGCTTGCTATCGAGATTGCAGAACTTTAAATTACTTTCAAAGACTTGTGGAGCCAAAGACATATCGAGTTGATAGACTTTACAGAGCACGAACGGGTTTTAAAAGATACTAGACACTTATTTCCAATTTAGGGCACGTTAATATATATATATATATATATATATATATATTATGATGTGCATTGTGGTGCAGTAGATATGGTCCAGTTGAATTTGTTGCATTCAAATGCGCGTAAATAACATTAGGAAATGTATTAAACATTCATTTCTCCCTCCAGGTATGGGTTAAAAAGCAGAAGAGAGTGGGTTCTATAGCCTTGGTTGGCCGGAAAGAAATGCTAATCTACTATGAGAAACATCATGTTTGCCTAGTCAGTCATGATTAGCCAATCATGTATCACGAATGGCAATTAACTTTATTGACTGAATGAACAGACACCCAAACGGATGTTTTCCAGATCCCTACAATCTTAACCCGTTCAAGTCGAGTGTTAACCTTTTATTTCCCCTACATGTGCGTTGTGGTGTAGTGGATATCGACTCGGAACGACAAATTGGGGAGCCGAGTTCGAATTCCAATTGGATTCCTTACATTCACTTGAGCACAAATACCCTTGGGAAAGGTATTAGTCCGTCTCTTCCATCCAGTTATGGGTTAAATAATAGAACAGATTGGGTTCTATAGCCAATCAGTCTACCCCAGAAAGCGATGGCAACCTACTGCGGGATAATCTTCGGCCCAGTCTGTCATGTCATTTTCGAGACATGATCGCCCAAAGCGTGTATCAAGTATGTTACTTAACTGACTGCAGCAAAATCTTCTACCTGTTATGTCTCGAAAGTGTCATAATCTCCCATGCATGTATCATGTATGGCAACTGACTGACACACTGGTGATTAAATGTCATGCAATAAATGTCTATTAAAGCCTAGGATGGAATTTATCTTTACAGGTTCCACAAGGAAAGGGAACATAAATATGAATCTCATTAGTTTTTCTGCTAGGTAAGCTGGTTAACTGTGTCGAAAATATTAAGTTTTTTTTTTTTAAAGTGGGAAAATATTCTACCTGGCTAGCAATGTCCCTTTCGAGACATGATCGCCCAAGCGTGTATCACGCATGGCACTTAACTGACTGACAATAGATATAAATACGATGTTCATCCAGATATGTGTATGTGTGTGTGTGTGTCCCCGTGGAACACTGCTTTACATAAGACTACTTCACTACACAGTCCTTGACGAACTGCATATGTTCCGTGGTATGACAATAACTTTTATCAAGGTTTTTGAACGAGAGATTAGAAATTTTGATGGGCTTAGAAATATTTTTATTTCTTGTTGTTTCCAGGACATAAAATTAAAAAAAAATGTTTGGAGAATGGGACAGTCACAAGACCTGACAAATGCAACAGGTAGAAGAAAGCAGCGAATAAAATTGCAGGTGTAAATTGATGACAGTGTTTCAGGTGGATGGAAACACAAAACCAATTTCGAGCTGCAAATTCTAGGAAGTTTTAGATATCTATGATCGCCCACGTTCTGAAGAAACACGGAAAATTTTAAAAAAAAGGTGAAATCAGTATCGGAATAATAAATAAAATTGTTTCACTCATTTTTTTACACATATTTATTTCTTTTTTTCATAGCACTTCTTAGATCCATCGTTCGCGCCATACGGCCATAACATGTTGAAACATCAGTTCTCGTTCGATGACCCAAGTTAAGTAAAGTCGGAGCTATTAACCTTTTTGTGTGCAAAATAGGGGTTTTATAAAAATGTGGAAAAAATGTCTTCTTGGGACGTAAAAATAGGCATTTGACGTTTTAACGATAAAATTCGTCATTTTGCTCTTTTGTGTGTTATAATTTCTGATATCACCTTCCTGGGCGTAAAAAGTGTAGTCTTACTTTTGGGGCCAGAACAAAGTAAAATTGTTTTATTTGTAAAAATACTTGACTTAATTGCAAATAACACCATTTTTGGCGCAAAAATGTGTATTTTAATGTTTCTTAATACTTTGCTTACCTTTGCGAAGGCACCTTTTTCAATTCCAATGTACATAATTCAGTGACACTATCATAATTTTCATAGTTATTTAAACTTTTGTACTTATTTATCGTGACAAACAGGGCGTTTTTTAAGCATTTCGCGAATGTTTCTAAAGCAAAGGAAGATTGAATTTTCTTTCTTATGAAATTTATATCTCTTGTTGGTAATTTTCGTACTTATTGCTGCTAAATGCAGTCAATGAAATTAAGAAAGTATTATTAAAGAGAATGTAGGGCTCGGTACTGATCGGACTTTTCTCTTTCTCGAGAGAAACGATTGGCTAAAATGCAATTTCCTGCAATAAACGGAATACACTTTCGATCTTTGCTGCGATGTAGAATTTCTTTAATAGGATTTGGTCTCATCTAGACCGTTCGACATTAATTTCAGCTGTACGTACCCATTCAAATATTATCGTACGTGTATTAACAAACGAATTAATACAGAAACGAATTATCTGTTCGGTTTTTGTCTTCATGAGAAATGCTTTCATAAAGTTAAAGAATCACAAGCGAAGTGATTTACCAAGAAACGAAGTACACATTATTTGAACACTTCCAACAGCAGCAACAGAAAAAGTAGAATATCTAAAGAAAAAAAAATAAAGAAAAAATAAATACTATTAATACAATAATTATATAATTAGTAAGCATCTATTTCTTGGAAGTTTATACAATGGTCATCGATGACGCCATTGTAAAAAATTCGCGATGAAAATTCAAGAAGTCTATTTGAAAAGACATTCCATAACCTATTATTTGATACAGGGCATCGATCTAATTAGCCGAAAAACTTTGCTCTAAATATACTTATTCACCTTTTTGTTTGCATAATGAACTCAAATCATGACATAAGTTTATTAGTAAATACGATTTTTTTTCACTTTTGTAAAATCTAAAAAAGGAATGTTTATTTTTATTAGTCTTGCATTAGTACTTCTTTTTTTTCTTCTTTTTTCTTCTTCTTCTTCTTCAGCTTCTTTATGTTTTTTCATTATGTTTCATTATCATCTTCTTATTTTTCTTCTTCTTCATCCTTATGGTTTTTGTTCAATTTAACATGTAGATGGTCCTCATTCAGTAAAGGAGCGTAAGCTAAGGATATGTCTTTTCACCAGATCTATTCAACTTGTTCAGCGAGAATATTTTGGAGACCCTATAAGTTATGCCAGGATTCGTCATCAGAGGCCGAAATTTAAAGAACATAAGGTACGCAGAGAATACAGTGCTGATAGCAGACACGGAAAGGAAACTACAAGATATCTTACAGAAGGTAGCTGAAAAGAGTGACAAGAAAGGACAACAAATAAACTGCAAGAAAACCGAATGCATGGTCATCAGCAAAAAGAGCAGCCCAATATGCCAAATACAGGCGAGGGATACTAAAATCAAGCAGGTACAAAAAGTTAAATACCTAGAAGACGGAAAGTGAGACACAAAGATCCGAAGCCAAATTGGCATTGAGAAGGAGGCATTCGAGAAGTTGAGCAAAGTATTAAGAAACAGGATAATTTCGCTAGAAAAAAAGAAGAGAGTACTGGATTGCTATGTGATGTCAGTTCTTCAATATGGCAGTGAATGCTGGACAGTATCATCAAAGATGAAGGAAAAACTTAAAGCAACTGAAATGTGGTCCGACTGAAGCATACTGGATATAAAGTGGGGGATCAGTTCTATATTGCAAACAATATATAAACTGATCTCTCACTTTGTGATCACAGCAGTTACTATACATTTATATTCCTGAGATCCAAAAGCACAAAGATGCATTTCAAGAGCCGAGTAGAGTATTAAGAGACAGGAAAATTTCACTAGAAACAAAGAAGAGAGTACTGGATTGCTATGTGGTGTAAGTTCTTCAATATGGCAGTGAATATTGGACAATAACATCAAAGATGAAGGAAAAATTGAAGCAACTGAAATTCGGTTCTACAGAAGGATGCTGAGAATATCATGAATCGAGCATGTGAGCATTAATGAGGTGTTAGAAAGAATGAAAACGAAAAGGAAATTAATATTGAGCATCAGGAAGAGACGGCTAAAATTCCTGGGACATGCAATGAGGAAGGAGGGCTTGGTGAACATGATACTAACTGGTCAGATAGAGAGAAAATGAGACGGGGGAAAATAGGGGATAATATATTTGAAGAGCCTGACAAGGTGGATGAAGAAACGAGGGTTGCGTGGTCTAACAGGATAAAGCGTGCTAAGAGCCACTAGTGATAGGGAGATGTGGAAAGCCATGATCATCTACGTCCTGAAAGGACAGGGCACATAGAAGAAGAAGAGGACAGTTTACTCCCAGACTTTCTTCTTGTTTATAATTCTTTTCTGACTTTCCTTTTCTTATTTTTGTCCTTTTCATTCTTAACTTACTTTAAGGTTAACTCTACAGGTTTTCTACTTATCTTTCTTCTTCTACTCATCCTCATCCTTCTATTCATCTTTCTTCTTCTACTCATCCTCCTCCTCCTACTCATCCTCCTTTTTCTACTCATCCTCTTCCTTCTACTCATCCTTCTTCTTCTACTTATCCTTTTTCTTCTATTCATTCTCATCCTTCTACTCATCCTTCTTCTTCTACTCCTCCTCCTCCTCCTCCTACTCATCCTTCTTCTTCTACTCGTCCTCTTTCTTCTACTCATCCTTCTTTTTCTACTTATCCTCCTCCTCCTCCTTCTACTCATCCTCCTACTTCTACTCATCCTTCTTCTTGGAAACATAATTAAAAGTTGTACTGGGCATAAAGTGGGGGACCGGTTTTCTATTGTTATCGATCACCAACTAATTATCATTAATATAATGATGTAATATATATATATATCTTTTTTCCCTACAGCTATGAGTTAAATGGCAAGACAGAGTGGGTTCTATAGCCGTGGCTGACAAGCATTCCAACTATTATAATCAGTCAGTCAGTCAAGTGTTATACGTGATACACGCTTTTGGCGATCATGTCTCGAAAGAGATATAACTGATTTGGCAAAAGATCATCCCGTAGTAGGTTGCCATAATTTTCTGCGGTAGACTGGTTGCCAGCCAAGGCTATAGAACCAAATCTGTTCTATTATTTAACCTATGACTGAAAGGAAAATTCGGGTTAATACCTTTCTCAAAGGTATTTGCGCGTAAGTGAATGCAAGGAATTTAACTGGAATTCGAACTCAGCTTACCGAATTGTCGTTCCGAGCCGATATCCACTGCACCATAACCGAAAGATAATTTTACTTCTGTTCATAAATACATGTTGCGAAATAAAATCCTTACATTTACTTTGATAAATATCTTGAGAGAAAACACGCATCACTAAAGAACTTTCTTTTTTTTTCTTTTTTATTTTCTTTTTTTTTTTTTTCGTTTTTCTATATATGACTGCGCACTCGTGTATATGTCGAGCCTGGAGCAAATTCAATTAAAAGTGTGTTTGAATCGAAAAGAAAATATCCTTGTGTTTATTAATGAAGCTTTTTCGTAAGTGGTTATGAAAGTATCCTGTCATTAATTTGACGGAGGAACTGGTTTTGTCAGTTTGGGAAATTTACAAAGTAATTGGGTTGCAGTAAAGAGAAAATTCAGAGTAAATATCTGAAGAATTATTAAATTTCAGAAAATAAATGTCTGCACTAGGAGAGAAATATCGTTTTGAACATGAGCGAAATCAAATAAAAGCAGACAAGTCGGTCGAACGAATTAATTGTATACAATTATTTATGCAGACACACATTCGAAAATAGAAATACCTACGTAGACTAATGCATTATCTATCTATCTATCTATCTATCTATCTATCTATCTATCTGTCTATCTCATTCTTTTAATATCTATCTATCTATCTATCTCATTTTTTTAATATCTATCTATCTCATTCTTTTTATATCTATCTATCTATCTATCTCATTCTTTTCATATCTATCTATCTATCTATCTATCTATCTATCTATCTATCTATCTATCTATCTATTCTTTTCATATCTATCTCATTCTTTTCATATCTATCTATCTATCTATCTATCTATCTATCTATCTATCTATCTCATTCTTTTCATATCTATCTATCTATCTATCTATCTATCTATCTATCTATCTCATTTTTTTAATATCTATCTATCTCATTCTTTTTATATCTATCTATCTATCTATCTATCTATCTTTCATTCTTTTCATATCTATCTATCTATCTATCTATCTATCTATCTATCTCATTCTTTTCATATCTATCTCATTCTTTTCATATCTATCTATCTATCTATCTATCTATCTATCTATCTATCTATCTATCTCATTCTTTTTATATCTATCTATCTATCTATCTATCTATCGCATTCTTTTCATATCTATCTATCTATCTATCTATCTATCTATCTATCTATCTATCTCATTCTTTTAATATCTATCTCATTCTTTTCATCTATCTATCTATCTATCTATCTATCTATCTATCTATCTATCTATCTATCTCATTCCTTTAATATCTATCTCATTCTTTTCATATCTATCTATCTATCTATCTATCTATCTATCTATCTATCTATCTATCTATCTATCTATCTATCTCATTCTTTTAATATCTCTCTCATTCTTTTCATATCTATCTATCTATCTATCTATCTATCTATCTATCTATCTATCGCATCCTTTTCATATCTATCTATCTATCTATCTATCTATCTATCTATCTATCTATCTATCTATCTATCGATCTATCACATTCTTTTAATATCTATCTCATTCTTTTCATATATATCTATCTATCTATCTAACTATCTCATTCTTTTAATATCTATCTCATTCTTTTCATATCTATCTATCTATCTATCTCATTCTTTTCATATCTATCTATCTATCTATCTATCTATCTATCTATCTATCTATCTATCTATCTCATTATTTACATATCTAGCTATGTATCTATGTATCTATGTATCTATCTCATTCTTTTTATATCTATCTATCTATCTATCTATCTATCTCATTCTTTTAATATCTATCTCATTCTTTTCATATCTATCTATCTAGCTAGCTATCTATCTATCTATCTATCTCATTCTTTTAATATCTATCTCATTCTTTTCATATCTATCTATCTATCTATCTATCTATCTATCTATCTATCTATATCTATCTATCTATCTCATTCTTTTAATATCTATCTCATTCTTTTCATATCTATCTATCTATCTATCTATCTATCTCATTCTTTTAATATCTATCTCATTCTTTTCATATCTATCTATCTATCTATCTATCTATCTATCGCATCCTTTTCATATCTATCTATCTATCTATCTATCTATCTATATATATATATATATATATATATATATATATATATATATATCATTTCTGTTTGTGTCGATAATGACTCTCAATAAACTGTTTTCTAGGTCAGGGAAGAGCTTTTAAATTTAATGCATCTAGAAAGAAATGACCCATTCAATCACCACAGTCAACTTTTTCTTCCTGTAACCAGCTTCTGTGGGTGAGTAACCCTTCGCCCCCTATAGGGCTCACGTTTTCTACTCGCTCAATGTATTCAATCAATATCCGGGTATATTACTAGGAAAAATAATTCAGTGTCGTGGCTGAAATTACTTGTCATACTCTATTTTGCAGATTTATAAATCTACAATTCGACCGCGTATTGAACATCTGAGCAATAAATGGCTTAGCGCTCCGACAATATTTCTCGAGATTTTTGATAAAAATTTCAAGAAGCTTCTGTAATGTATTCAGCTCTGACCTAGCATTTCGATTTCAGTTACTTCCTAACCGATGTGACGTCCTTGTGTTTTTTCTACAAACATTTGAATGTTAATCTAACGGGCTAGCATCTATAGGGTGCATGTTCTTTTCAACCGTCAGGGGTCACCACTGTAGACGTAGGTAGATGGTTAATGGCTTTTCTTTTTAATTCGGCCTCGTGTCACACATAACCGAACTTCCTACAGCTTACAAGATATATGCAGAATTATCATTATCAGAATTATCAGAAGGTTTTCATCAGAAGGTTGGTTGTCGGCAGGTTGGAATATGTGGAATTGTGTGGAATAGTGTAAAAATAAAATATACATTTTTCATTTTAAAATAGAAATTGAGGCAGACCTGAAGGAGGAGACGACCAGCACCTTTAAATGCCTTGTTTTTCTTCTTTTTTTTTTTTTTTGCTTTTTTCAATGCAATTTTATCGATTACACCCTAAACATTTGAATGTTAATTAATCTAATGATTTTGCATCTATAGGGTACGTGTTCTTTTCAACCGTCGGCGGTCACCACTGTAGCCGTAGGTAGATGGTTAATGTTTTTTTCTTTTTAATTCGGCCTCGTGTCACACATAACCGAACTTCCTACAGCTTACAAGATATATGCAGAATTATCATTATCAGAAGGTTTTCATCAGAAGGTTGGTTGTCGGCAGGTTGAAATGTGAGGAATTGTGTGGAATAGTGAAAGAATAAAATATATATTTTCATTTTAAAACAGAAATTGAAGCGGGCCTGAAAGAAACGACCAGTACCTCTAAATTTGTTGTTTTTCATTTTTTTTTTTTTGCTTTTTTCAGTGTAATCTTATCGATTACACCCTAAACATTTGAATGTTAATTAATCTAATGATTTTGCATCTATAGGGTTTGTGTTCTTTTCAACCGTCGGGGGTCACCACTGCAGACGTAGGTAGATGGTTAATATTTAATTCGGTTTTGTGTCAGATATAACCAAACTCGATACAGATTACAAGTTTTATGCAGAGTTATAATCATCAGAATTATCAGAATTGTCAGAATTATCAGAATTATCAGAATTGTCAGAATTGTCAGAATTATCAGAATTGTCAGAATTATCAGAATTATCAGAATTGTCAGAATTATCAGAATTGTCAGAATTATCAGAATTGTCAGAATTGTCAGAATTGTCAGAATTATCAGAATTGTCAGAATTATCAGAAGGTCGGTTGTCGGCAGGATGGACTGTGTAGAATTGTGTGGAAGAGCGTAAGAATAAAATATACATTTTTCATTTTAAAATAGAAACCTATTAAAAGGAAATAATAACAAGAAGAATCATTGGACCATTGCACCATTGGACCCATTTTTCTCTACGTTTTTTCTGGTTTTTAGACCGAATATTCCAGTTATTTCCCCGTCTCTATCCTTTCCTACTTTGGCATTCAGGTCTCCCAAGATAATTTCTTTTCATTTACTCCGAGCCTTGAAGTTGTCTCATACGGAGTAGAAAAATTCGATTTCTTCCTCTGTAATTTGTGCTGTCGGTGAATACACGACAATAACAGATATTTTAACGGACGTCAATACATAGGTACATGCATTTAAGTAAAGATAGAAAGACACTGGAAAATCAAAATATTAAAAATCATTTAAAATATAGATAAATTGATGCATTACATTTGAGAGTAAATGGATTCGCACATTTGAATGATTTTGAGTTTGAGTTTTGTTTAACGGCATATCAACCTTTATGGGTTATTTCATGGCAAAAAGGTGGGATTTTAAGGTGTTTCTTATAATGTTCGGCTATAGTGAAAAGGTTGATTTAGTCAGATTTTAATGAAATTTTTGTTTTTATTCTATATTTTAGAAAACTGAAAATGTCTTATAGTTTTGTATTCAAAAATGTCTTGCTGAGAATTTTTTCCTTCAAAAATTTCTTATGGCAATAATTTTTTCTTAAAAAATGTATTATTAAAAATACGTTTCCTTCAAAAACGTTTATTTCTATAAAAGTTAATTTTTATGTATATATTTCTATAAAAGTGAATCTTTTATACTTTCATAGTGTTTTGACCCCAGTTTGAGGATTAACTATATCCCCATAGCTGGGACCCTAACAGATGCTACAACTCCTGGTCACAGTGGCCCTGAGAACAACAGCAATTAAGAGGTGTTTCCACACCCTTCAAAACCTTCCCGTTAGAGGCCTTGCTGCCGGATGCAGTTTACCGTCATACCCAGGACCCGCACATTTGAAAACTGGCATGTTTGTATTTCAGGAGGTTGATCAAAAGTAAAGACGTCTGGTACATATAGAGAGAAACGCTGCCGAGATGGGATGAAAAAGAAAAAAAGACATTCTCTTGAAGATATAGGGTGCGGTTAATGTTTATTAATACGGCCTTGTGTCATACATGACCGAACTCCCTAAGGTTTATCCGTAATTATCATCATCAGAATTATCAGAAGGCTTTCATCGGAAGGTTGGAATGTGTGGAATTGTGTGGAATAGTGTAAAAAAAATATACATTTTCATTTTAAATTTTAAATTTAGGCGGACCTGAAGGAGACTACCCCCACTTTTAAATTTGTTTTTTTTTAATTTTTTTTATTTCTTTACTTTATTCAGTGCAATCTTATCGATTACACCCTAAACGTTGACAAAAGAAATCGAAAAATTTCAATATTTAAACAATTTTAGTGGGGGCTCAGTTTTTCATACAACGTTATAGTAAATCGATCCTCCATTTTGGAACCACACGCCGGTACATTACCACCACCTGTAAATTTGTTGATTATCAATTTTTTTGACATTTTTCAGTGTAATCTTATGGATTAAACCCTAAACTTTCCGATTGAGAAAAAAATTGTAAAAAGTTCAACATTTAAACAATTTTGCGGGGGGGTCTGTTTTCCATACACCCTCATAGTAAATCGATCCTGTGCAATTAACTGTTTTGCTTGCGCATGGTCAACAACTGAATCCTTTGCGAAATTTTTGGATAAAGCCATTCTTGGTGTTTCCGAGGAAGATGCCATCGTAAAAACTGAAGAAAACTTAAATAAGACAAAAACAAGAGCAACAACACGTCCCAAAAAAACCAAAACAAAGCGACCCCAACACGAGTGGTTCCAAAATGGAGGATCGCTTTACTATAAAGTTGTATGAGAAACTGAGCGCCCCCTAAAATTGTTTAAATATTGAAAATTTCCCAATTTTGTTTTTGATAATCGGAAACTTTATGTAATAATCGATAAGACTGCGCTGAAAAACTAAATTAAAAAATGAAAACAACAAATTTAAAGGTGGTGGTAATCTTCTTCAGATCCGCCGAAATTTATTAAAAGGAAAGAATAACAAGAATTCGTAGAAATTAATGCTTAATGAGAAAGTTGAGGTATGAAGCGTTCGTAGAAATGTTCTCGTAGTAGTAATTAGCTGAAAGAGTTTATGCGTACGTATGTATGCATGTATGAGCGTTTGTTTCGTAGGAATGTCTTTGGATGGAGAAGAAGAAGTAAAAGAAAACAGCACACGAAAAGGAAAGAGAAAGAGGACGAATGGCAGAGTTGAATGAAGCTTCTCTCGTTACATTTTAGCGGTGTCTCTCGCTGCTCCCATCTGACTGTTGCTGATCGGAAGATTTTATTGTAATTAGATTTTTTGCACTAGATCGCTAAGTCCTTTTTGGTTTTGCAATTCGCTCCCATTTGTCAGAAAATCAGTTTGACACATATTTGCAAAATCCGGTTTCGACTTTTACTTTAAGCACAAAGTCAATCCTTTTTCTATTTGGGAAAGAACCAAGATTTCACACGTCATTGTGAATTTTTATAAAAATGAAGAAAAGGGTTGAATTTACTTCTTAATTTCTTATTCCACAATCTTTTCTCATTAGTATTTAGACTGTATTAGTTTAAGCGTGCCACTAAGTTTGCGTTTTACTACTGAATTAACTCGTTGCAACCGTCACTTCTATTCAAATAGTATCTTTTCTCGCTCTTCTCTCCGGTAAAGCTCTCTACCGTTTTCTTTAGTCCCTGCCGCTCACAATCTTCAAACATTTAAATGAAACGTCAGTAGACATCTTCCGTTTTTAAAAACCTCTTTATTTGTAGGCGAAATTAAAACAGGACAGTCTGGTTTAGATTCTAAATAGTTAAAATCAAGAAAAATCTTGGCAGACCGGCTGCAGCCACTCTCTCATCGGCGTGATGTGGCTTCCCTGCGCCTCTTCTACAAGTACTTTCAGGCTACTGCTCCGATGAGCTTAGATCACTGGTGCCGCCTAAGCACGAATTTACACGAGATACTAGATTAGCAACTAGGTCCCACCTTTTTACAGTTAAACAAATAAGATGTAACCGTAAATTCTACTCCAACAGCTTCTTTACTCGCGCTTCCCGCCTGTGGAACTCCCTTCCACAACTCTGCTTTCCCGACAGTTACAATCTCCAGGTGTTTAAATGTAGGGTCAATAGACACCTCCTATCACACTAACTCCCAATTATTCTCAGAACACTCTCATCTACCCAACCCTCATTCTCGGTATCCTTACCCGCCTATCACCCACCCTCTGACATTTCCTATATTTAATCATCCTTTCTCCACTCTACGTATTCCCCTGCGCAGTAGTGGCAGTGACATGCCTTGCTCGGGGTGAAACGCTTATAAAAAAAAAAAAAAAGCAGAATTATCCAGTGATATATATTGTGAACAGTTCCTTCAGTTATATATATATATATATATATATATATATATATATATATATATATATATTTTAATCATTGCATCCCAAGCAAAGCGGTACCGCCACTGATGTATAGGGGGTTAATTAATGAGTTAAAGTTTTAGATAGTTTTAGACAGGAAAAGAGCGAAGACAAAAACGAACCAGCTACAGGGACTGAAAAAGAAAGAGAAACGTCAAGTAAAGGGTGTGAACACAGGAGTGAAGAAAGTTACGAAGGTAGATAGAAAGAAAAAGTAATAACATACATGGGGTGATGTGGAAAAGGGCTGAATTTAAGTGGAGAAGAGATGGGAATTGACATTGCATTTAAATTCTTGGAGGTTGTAGCCGACAGGAAAGCAAGTATATGGTAAGGTGTTCCACATGCAGGAAGCGCGAGAAAGCTGATGGAGTAGAATTGTCGCCTGATGCCAGTCTGGTTGCCCGAGTAAATTCTTGTGGAGGGGTTACCAGTGACCTAAGTTATTCAGAGCAGAAGCCATGAAAATATTTCCAGAAGAGAAAGGGGGAAGCCACATCTTGCCGATGAGAAAGTGGTTGGATTCGAGCTGCCAGGTCGTGACCAATCACATTACAGCTTCTCCTTTGGAGCCTATCGAGAACACCGAGACAAACAGCCGGGGCGCCTGACCAGATATGACAACAGTATATATATATATATATATATTCATATGCAATCCTATATACATATATGGGTGTATATGTGTGTGTATATTCAGTTCATTTGTTTTAATTGTGCATTGAGCACTTTATTCGATTAACTAAACTATTTTACTCGTCAGGATTGAAACCCGACTGGATTGACATCAGTCGGCGATTTTACTCAGAGATATGGGCGCTCAGTAGAGAAAGGCGGACTTTAGCGTCTTATATACAATGTAAACACACGCCAGCATCCGAGAGTGTTCAAATTCATTACTGAATGAACGATGCGTAGATGCGTTAATAGCTACTGTTTTTTTGAGTAAACCATTCCTCTATAAGTCTCAATCGGGTTATATATATATATATATATATATATATATATATATATATACTACTGGGAATAATTATTAGGCTCCCCCAGTTTTGTTTTAAAAGAAATTATATATTTCGTACTAGTTTTAGTATTTATTGCCAGATGAAAATGGAATGGTTCTTTTGTTATTATTACTTTGCAAAAATTTACAAGGCAAGGAAGCAAAGATGAACTCGTCCGAATCACCCAAAATTCTCTTCATTCTTTCATTGATGAAACTGCAATATAGGTAATTATTAAATATTTATATCTTCATTAGATACCCGTGCAGTATCAACAAAAGAACCATTCTATTTTCAATTACAATTATTCACCTGGAATTAAATACTAAAAATAGTATGAAATACCTAATTTTTTTTAAAAAACACTGGCGTGGCTTCATAATTATGGCCGGTAGTATATATATATATATATTTTAATTCAGATACTTCAATCCAAGGGAAAAAAGCAGGAAGGTAAATTCCAAAAACCCGATCCTAATTAATATTAAAAAATTTATTTTAATATTAAAAACTGATACAGGAAGAGAGCTCCATGTAATAAAATATTACAGGTCGATTTAACACGGCTGTCTGTTAATTTTTAGTTACAATTCCCTTTCTTTTTTTTGCGAAACCAGACGATGTCAATTTTTTATTTTCTTGTTTATTTTATATTATTTTATCTTTTTCGTTTTCTTTTTCTTCTCCTTTATTTTTCCTTTTTATTTTCTTTTTTAATTTCTTTGCAAATCTATTTAAAAAGGAAAAGTAAACTAATTTTTCTCCAGTTTCTGAAAGGATTTTTCTGTTGCTGAGGTGATGTGTTGTCCCCCGTGGGGATCTTCATATCGAAATGGCCATTCAACATCTTTGAATTAATCCTTTTTTAATATATATATATATATATATATATATATACATATATATATATATATATGATAAATACATACAAAACAAAATTTGTCACTTACTTAATAAATGTAATATTCAATATTTCAACTAAGGAATATTGTTGACAACTTTTTTAATTATTAGGTACACATGTTTTTTTCATCTTAACTGTTTTCTCTTGTAGGTCGCGTTTTTTTTTTTTTTTTTTCAAAATTGTTGTTTGTCTCGTTACAGATAGCAACTAACCAATTTAATGTATTATTATTATTTTGTTTTTCTTGTTTTTTTGCAAAATGATATAACCTTTGTATTAATATAATCATTTATCTAAATTCCGTTAAATTTAAAATCCCCAGCCTCTCTCTTTTGTTCATGCGAATGTGTAGTCACATGAACTAGAAATAAGGTCACGCGAAAGTTTTTCATTTCGTCAGACATATTCCCTCATTTTTTATATATATGCATTGATTTAGTTATACATTGTTTATATATATATATATATATATATATATTATAGCTTAGAACATGTACAATTTATTTATATCCAGTACAAAGTGTACATTTTGTTTCGACATTGAAATTACACCTAATGAGTCATTGTAATTTCAATGTCGAAACCAAATGTACACTTTCTAGTGGATATAAAAAAATATACATGTTTCAAACTATAATTTATAATAAATATTCACAGCTCTATATTATATATCTAGCACTGTTTTAAATTAATGTTTTGGACGTTGTAAATTTTTATTCGTTCCTTAATCACTCGTATATATATATATATATATATATATATATATATATATATATATATATATATGATGCATGTTTCAGTAAATAATATATAAATAATATAGACAAGTTTTGTGGATTTATTTTATGTAAATTCTTTTCATATCGTATGATTAGCTTAATAGCATTATCGTTGAAAGAAGAAAGAAAATGACAATATTGATACATGTTTTTTTGTTTAATCCTTTCAAAGATGACAATCATACTGAGTGTATTAAACACTTCGCGGACGTACGATAGTAGTAGACATCTATTTTGTTTGCATGGGAGATTTTCATAGCAAGGGAGGGTGAATGGACGATAAAAATATCCCCCAAAAATTAAGAGACTTTACAAAATTCTTCTACCGGCAGAAAGAAGGTTTTCATAACTTTATATAGCCAGTTAAGTGCCATACGTGATACACGCTTGGGCGATCATGTCTCGAAAGAGACATGACTGACTGGGGAGTAGGTTGCAATTACTTTCTGCGGTAGACTGGTTGCCGACAAAGGCTATAGAACCCAATCTGTCCTGTTATTTAACCCATAACTGGAAGGAATAGACGGATTAATACCTTTCCCAAGGGTATTTGCGCGTAAGTGAATGCAATGATATATAGACTGATTCCAAAATCTTTAAATGATTATTGAAACCAGTCCTATGAATAATTCTAAACCACTCTTTCTTATAAGACTTAGTACATGCTATATTCTCTAACAAATCATGTGCAATAGCTGATTCCATATTTTTATAGAGATATAAATTTGTCATATATATATATATATATATATATATATATATATATATATATATATATATATATATATGCGTGTCTTGGCGCAAGGGTGTGGGTTAAGAGTGCATTATCTTTCACTGAGAGGATGACACGGAGTTCCATGAACAACACAATCTTTCTTTAGGTACTGAGTACAGAATGGTCTCACTTTATATATAGTACTCTATACGCAAGATCTGAAGATAGCGTTGTGCATGAAAATCCGAGTCGTTCTCCCGTAGAGAAACATAATGGATATTTACTAATATATGATTAATAGTTTCGTTTTATTATATCGAATACTCTTTAATTAACAACAGCACAATATGTGTGTCATATAACACACACACACACACACACACACACATATATATATATATATATATATATATATATATATATATATGTAATTCTATAGTTATGAATTCATTGTACATTGCGACACGGAAATTTCTATGTTTCGAGATAGATTCTCAACATCAAGTTTGATGTTGGTTGTACAGATGGTCATCTGTACAACCAACATCAAATCTTGCCTGATGAAGATAATCTATCTCGAAACATAGAATTTTTGTTTTGCAATGTATAATTAATTCATAAATATATCATTATATTAAGCTCAATAATATTTATTATATTGAACACTGTTCATAATAAAATATATGCCAGGGCACTCAAAATAATAAAACCTTGAGTCCTCTTCACCTGGAAATATATATATATATATATATTTTTCTAAACATATACTGTTAAATATAAGAGACAATGAATGTCTACTATGTTTAATCATGAGCCGTTCTAAACGTCGTATTTTGGATTTAATTTCAGTTGAAAATAAAGACAAAAATTCTCCAGCATTTGGATAATTTTTTAGTAAGTTGGTTTTAAGATTTTGGCTCATTTCAATCGAAAACGTCAACAGATGAAGTCGTAAATAGGAGCTCTCCTTATTTTTAATACTCAGTTCACTTCATTTCAATCGAAAACGTCAACAGATGAAGTCGTAAATAGGAGCTCTCCTTATTTTTAATACTCAGTTCACTTCATTTCAATCGAAAACGTCAACAGATGAAGTCGTAAATAGGAGCTCTCCTTATTTTTAATACTCAGTTCACTTCATTTCAATCGAAAACGTCAACAGATGAAGTCATAAATAGGATCTTTCCTTTTTTTAATCATCAGTTCACTTCATTTCAATCGAAAACGTCAACAGATGAAGTCATAAATAGGAGCTCTCCGTGTCTATGGTGAAACAGTATCTGGCATAACATAGTGAAACAACTTTCATTCCCAGTAACAGACCTCGAACTATAATCAGTCCTCTTCATTTCAGGCAAACACAAAAGAGTTTTCCCTTTCTTATAAGGTCTACAAAAGGAAATTGTTTGTTTATTTTTTAGTGCAGAAAATCGATAATATATATATATATATGCATAAGGCAAGATGTTTGTGTGTGTGTCTGTTTACCTGCCTGTATGTCTGTATTTTTTCAGCACTTTTATTTTAGTTTTTGCTTCAGGTTTGGCTCTAATTAGGTATAATTTTAGTTCTTAGTCTCAGCCATGATACCATATACTCAGAGGACTTATTTAGCCTTCAAAATTCAGTTTACGACGAAAAAAACTTATTTGATATTGATAGCAGGAAATCTAAATTTGACTTACATTCATTCATTTTTCCTTCAGTCTACGGTTTCGATTTAACTGGAAACATCTATTGCTTTTTAGTCTTTCGTGCCAACGTCCAAAGAGTCTGGGATCCAGGACCATAGATTAGTTTTAAAGCTTTCATTACACCCGAGCAACACTGGGTTATAACTGGTTTACACATAACGAAATGGTCAGTATTATCATTAGTCTACCTCGTATGTAGAGAACGTTTTAGTTCCACTAGTTCAGACATTTACTAAAAGTGAAGATAACTGGAGTTAACGTGTCCAAAGTGGAACTAAACAGGACAGAAAAATAAAGGCACACAACTCATAGATGGAAGAGAATCATATCAAGACTAAAAATACGCCTGAAGATATTGATCTAAATAATCAATATTTATTAAGATTAAATACTACTGTCAATAAGGTTGGGTTACTGTGTCGGTCCAAGATGTTTTTTCCGCCTGAATCTATCTTTCACATATACAAATCAATCCGTGCATGCAATACAGCTGTCACATATGATCAGGCGCTCTAGCTGTTCACCTCAGTGTCCTTGAGAGGCTCGAAAGGAAAATCACTGATATGATAGGTACCGACTTGGCGGCTCGACTCCAGCCACTTTCTTACCGACGGGATGTGGCAGTGGATTTAGCTATTGACTCAATGTAATGATTCCACTTGAGATCGGAAAACAGTGTAAAGCCGAGGAGGCGCAGTATATTGCTCTCGCTTGGTCCATACTTATGGGGGTGGGCAGGAGTGGTTGCCTGATATGGCTGATAGATAGCAGTTTCGTTTTAGGTTAATTAAATCCAGAAAATAATTTTATTACAGATGGATTTAATTAACCTAAAACGAAACTGCTGTCAACCATATCAGGCAACATCTCCTGCCCCCATAATCATGGACCAAGCGAGTCTCCCTGAGAGTAATATACTGCGCCTCCTCGGCTTTACACTGTTTTCAAATCTCAAGTGGGATCATTACATTGAGTCAATAGCTAAATCCACTGCTAGGAAGGTTTGGTCACTGTGTCGGGCCAGGAGATTATTTCGGCCTGAATCCATCTTGCACATATACAAATCAATCCGTGCATGCAATACAGCTGTCACATATGATCAGGCGCTCTAGCTGTTCACCTCAGTGTTCTTGAGAGGCTCCAAAGGAAAATCAGTAATATGATAGGCACCGACTTGGCGGCTCGACTCCAGCCACTTTCTCACCGGTGAGATGTGGCTACCCTCTGTCTGTTCTATAAATATTTTCATGGTTTCTGCTCCGATGAACTTAAGTCACTGGTGCCCTCTGCCACAGGAGTCTCACCCATTCATAGTTAAATCAACCAAATGCAGCCGACAATTCTACTCCAGTAGCATTTTTTCTCGCACTTCCCGCTTGTGGAACTTGCTTCCATATTCTTGGAATTTTAATGCAATGTCAATAACCATCTCTTAACTACTTGACTCTAGTTCTTTCCACATCAGCCTGTATATATCTTTTCCTTTCTCTCTACCTCTGCAACTGTCATCATACCTGTATTTCCATCCTTCTCTTGCTCCTTTCTCAGTCAACCCCTGTAACTGGTTCGTCTTTCTCTTTACTCTCTATCTATCTAATCTTTAACTCTTATGAAGCCCCCTGCGCATCAGTGGCGTTATCGCCTTGCTTGGGGGTAAAACGATTATATATATATATATATATATATATATATATATATATATATATATAAACGTGATTATGTATAATTATACTCGTCTCCAAAACCTTCCTCGAAAACTTTAGAACTAAGGAAAAAAATGGTTTTAAAAGAATAAAGAACAGATATTAGGTCATGAAAGTCTGTCAAAAGTGTTCGAACAGAAATCAGCACGAAGCCCAAAGAAAAAAAACAAAAGAAACTCGACACGAGTAACCATCTAACAAAAAGCGCCCAATACAAAGGTAGAGCGAACTTAATAGAACCTAATGAGCCAAAAGAACCTACCTAGGTTTCTCCTAAACGGATCGCCAGGTAAGTTCGTCTGGTTCATTAGGTTCTATTATATATATATATATATATATATATATATATATATATATATGGGCATTGAAGTCAACACGCAGTGGCGATAATTTGTTTCCTTCTAAGCGCAATCGTGAGGCCACGTTGTATTTTTCTTGACTATTTCTGCTATGGATGTCTGTTGTGGTGCCGTTGATATCTGATCTGAACGAGAAATCTGAGAACCGAGTTCAAATTCTGATTGAATTCCTTGCATTCACTAACTCGTAAATTCCCTTGGAAAAGTATGAATCCATCTCTTCTCCCTCCAGCTATAGGTCAAACAGCAGGACAGATTGTAATCTACAGTCTTTGTTAGCAACCAGTTTACTGCAGAAAATAATGGCAACCTACTGTGGGAAAATTATCTGCCCAATCAGTCATGTCTCTTTCAAGATATGGTCGCCAAAACGTGAGTCAGATATGGCGCTTAACTAATTGATTTATGTACACAGGTCAGAGATGCATTGTGGGTAATTTATTGTATTACATTTATGGTTGTCTTCTGTATTATTCTAGGAGTTAATTTAGTGTGTGGCAAAGATTGTGTTTAGAATGATTCTAGTGGAAATAATTGTGTATACGAATGAAATTTTGTGACTATAATGTTGTTAACATTTTATTTCTCATTATCTTATTGCTGGTTGTTGTTACTATGTTTTATTTTGTTTATCTTTGCGTACGTGTTTTTTATTTTTATTTTTCTGTTTGGTCAGATTGAAGGATTGCAAGCATTGTTCATATTGTCGATTGTCCTGTAGTAAATAGGAAATTAAGAAATAAAATAAACCTTCTTCACTTTTACAAAAATTCACAGTGATGTATGAAATCATGGCTTTTCCCAAACAGAAAAAGGATTGACCATGGGCTTAAAGAAAAATACGAAACCGGATTTCGCAAGTAGATGTTAAATTGGTTTTCTGGCCAATGGAAGACTAAAGGAACTTAGCGATCTAGTGCGAAAATCTGAATGGCTTTAAAGGTTTTGATCAGATCAGCGCCAGACAGTCAAAGATGGAAGCAGAAGAGTCAGTCAGTTAAGTGCCATACGTGATACACGCTTGGGTGATCATGTCTCGAAAGAGACATGACTGACTGGGCAGAAGATTATCCCGCAGTAGTGTGCCATTGCTTTCTGCGATAGACTGGTTGCCGACCAAGGCTATAGAACCCAATCTGTCGTGCTATTTAACCCATAACTGGAAGGAAGAGACAGATTAATACATTTCCCAAGGGTATTTGCGCGTAAGTGAATACAATGGATTCAACTGGAATTCGAACTTGGATTCGCCGGTTTCTCGTTCCGAGCCGATATCCACTAGACGACAAGCTAAAATGTAACGGGAGAAGCTTCAAGTCAACTTAGACATGCGTCCTCTTTCTTCTTCTTTCTCGTGTGCTGATTCCTTTTATTTCTTCTTCTCCATCCAAAGACATTCATACCGAACAATCGTTAAAACATACATACGTACGTACGCATAAAATCATTCCAACAAATTACTACTACAACATTTGCCACAACTCTTGATACTCTTAACTTTCGAATTGAACATTAATTTCCACGAATTCTTGTTAATTATTTCTTTTAATAAATTTCTATTTTAAAATGTAAAATGTGTACTTTAATCTTCTCCACTAATTCACACATTCCAATCTACAATCAACCTTCTGATGAAAACCTTCTGATGGTAATTTTGGATAAATCTTGTAAGCTGTAGGATGTTCGGTTAAGTATGACACAAAGCCGAATTATAAAACATTAACCATCTCCCTACGGCTTCAGTCCCAAACGCTTTAGATCATTTCTTTAGCTGTTTTAAAGATGTTTTTTTAGGTGTTATTAATTTCTTTTATGTTTGGCTGTAGTTATTGTGCCGTTTAAATAATAGTAGCGTTTATTTCATCATTCGCGAGATGAGCGTCGCTACAATTCGAGTCATCTGCCCGTGTATTGAATACTGCTGCTACATCTGGTCGGGTGCCCCTGCTATTCACCTCGGGGTCCTTGACAAAATCCAACTGTCTGTAATGTGATCGATCCCAACTCGTCAGCTCGGCTGCAGTCGCTCTCTTATTGGCGTGATATGGCTTCACTGTGTCTCTTCTACAAATATTTTCACGGCTTCTGCTCCGATGAACTTAGCTCACTGGTGCCTCTATGCATGAATTTACTCGAGCTACTAGACTAGCAACTAGGTCCCACCATTTTACTGTGAATCCGATAAAATGCAACCGCAATTTCTACACTAACAGCTTCTTTTCTCGCACTTTCCGCCTGTGCAATTCCCTTCCATATTCTGGTTTCGCCGACAGCTACGATCTCCAAGAATTTAAACGTAAGGTCAATAATCATCAGCAAACAAAAAGAACTGCTGCTCGTCAGACCCAAATGATACAACAGTTAATTATCAAAATGTCTATTCTCGTTATGGGCACGTGAGTGTCTGTATGTAATTCTTTCTTGAATTATTTTGAATATTAACTGTTGTATCATTTGGGTCTGGCGAGAAGCAGGTCATTTGTTTGCTACGAAATACGTATTAACCGTGAAATTGTAGAATATTTAAAGTTACACACACACACTCACACATATATATATTGTCATCCGCAGACAGATCTGTTTCGCTGTATCACAGCTCATTAGTACGGTTAGACTCCGATTGCTTTTTAACCCAGGATTGAAACCTGACCGAATTGGCGTCAGTCGGCGATTCTACCTCTGGGCGATGGAGGTTCGGTGGAAGAAGGCAGACTTTTTAGCGCATACATTATCATTATACGCGCCCAATAACTAGAGTGCTCTAATTCATTTAACTGAATGAGCGATGCGTACACGCCAGGGTAGCTACTGTCTTTCAAAGTCTACCATTCTTCCAGAGTGCTCAATCAGGGTGTGAGAGCATAAATATATATATATATATATATATACCTCGGCCCGTATTGTCAAATTTAAATAATTAGGTGTGTCTGTTTCACTAGTTTTATTGTATTTTTCAGGTGAAAATCACGATCAAAATTTTAGATGACCTGTTTGACTTCCAAATATTTTTGACTGTCATTATCAAAGATATTCAACGGCCACAACTACTAAAATGAATATTGTGTATCACTCGGAAAGGAAATAATGACGTAATCATGATGTTAAATATCAACACTTCTTCATACAAAAGTTTACGACACCAATACCCGAAATAGCGATAACATTTCAACCGGCTATAACACTAGCGCTTAATTCAATGAAGGCAAAATGTTTCCTTATATTGGAACACCCAACGCTTAGTATTACCATTACTATTATCATAGTCTGGGCTGAATATATACACTGGGAGAAGTGAATAATTCAGGTTGTGTTTATCTACTGGGTTCGGGATTTACTCTGGGCTCGGGTTATGTTCACTGGCAATGATATGGCGGATAAAGAAAATTATATTAGAATGATTTTTTTTTATTATTTCACCATACATTTCTCTTCATCCTACGCAACTTTTACCTAACATGGACTGGAAGTAATTTCATCTTTAAAAAAAGATATTTCGGAAGAGCACTGGGTAAAATCAAGGGACATAAATACCCCCAAGTCACAGATTACCACTTGATATCTAACAACGAAATCAATATGAATCTGTTTAGATGTTTACGCGTCATTTACATTCTAATATTTAACCGGAAGTCGCTGTTTTGATGGCAAAAACTACTACCGGACAATCAGCATCGCCTTGTTGCTTTCTGTTTCACTTTCATTTTCCTAAAAAGACGCTAAGTAGAACCAATCGATTTCATTCTCTGTGAAGGGGGCGTAGGTGAATGGCAGAATTCAATCTGTCGGTGTCTAGACACCTTCAGTGTTATATCGAACCATTATCGATTCTTGAGTTGGAGTTCTATTTGCCCTGACCGTACAAGTACCTCACCTCACATTTCTTGTCTGCTTCATGTTTATTTCTGCCCTCTTTTCCTTCATGGCCCCCACTCCCGCTCGGTCTCCCATCGTTCCAACGATGTTATTTCACGTTCCCGGTTTGATAACTGGTCATAGCGGCTTGTAATTGATACGTCTTCTATTCATCACCAGAAGCTCTAATTGTCATTATCTATGTTCGCTTACGGTACACAAATTTAAATTACTTCCTTCAACTGGCTGCCGCGTTCAAACACTAAAGAGGTAAATAGGTGAAAAAATAAAGAACTTATGAATATATAGACACTATATGAAGATGATTTACCGTGGAATAATTTTCAGCTAGCTTCACTCAGAAACCTATGGACGGACGATCACTGAAGTTAAGCAACATAAAGTCTGGTCAGTAACTAGATGGGTTAACGCTTCTGAGTATATGGTGCTGTTAGCTTGGATGGGCAAATAGCGCAGGTGCGGGTACAGGATAATGTCTCTGAATTGTTAATCGGAGAACTGTGTGCAAATTCCAGTTGGGTTCGTTTGAGTCACTTTTACGCCAAAAGACAACGCAGGAATCCACCTCTTCTACCCCTATCTATTAGTTAATTAGTTTGAGTTTAATTTTTGTTTTACGGCATATCAAACACTGTGGGTTATTTAATGCCAAAAAGGTAGGGTTCAAAAGTAATTTTTTTAATATTGGGTTATAGTGAGAAGGTTGATCTACTCAGATTTTGATGAAAATTTTGCTGGTAATAAATTTTTCCTTCAAAAATGTGTATTTTTCTATAAAAGTCAATTTTTATGTATCCGTCAGTTAGTTACCATATGTGATACACGCTTTGAGCGATCATGTCTCGAAAGAGACATGACTGACTGGGCAGAAGATTATCCCGTCGTATGTTGCTATTGCTTTCTACGATAGACTGGTTGACACCCAATGTTATAGAACCCAATCTGTCCTATTATTTAACCAATAACTGGAGGGAAGAGACGGATTAATACTTTTCCCAAGGGTACTTGTGCGTGAGTGAATGCAAGGAATTCAACTGGAATTCGAACTCGACACCCCGATTTGTCATTCCGAGTCGATAGCCACTGCACCACAACGCACATCCTATGTATATATTTCTATAAAAGTCTATTTTTATGCTTTCATATACTTTTAACCCCATTTGTGGTTTAACTATTTGCCCATAGTTGGGACCATAACAGGTGCTACCACTGCGGGTCAGGGTGGACCTGGCAAACCCAGCAATTAAAGGTGGTTCCATATTCCTCAAAACCTCCCAATCATGGGGCCTTGCTGCCGGATGCAATTTAGCGTCATACCCAGGACCTAGTTAATTAGTAAGAAATGTATAAATAATTAAGTAAAAAACAAAATAAAAACAACAAATTCTTAATTGAACAATTTTCTTTCATGTCAGTAAGAGGGTAATGGAAGTATGAGAATATTGATGTGATAGGAGTGGAGTGGATGGAGAAAAGAGTTTGAGAGGAAGGATGCGAGTTAGTGAGATAAGAGATGACGATTGACCTTACATTTAAATTCTTGGAGATTGTAGCTCAATTGTAGAATCAAGTTTTATGGAAGGGAATCCCACAGGCGGGAAATGCGAGAAAAGAAGCTGTTAGAGTAGAAATTGAGATTACATTTTATTGATTTCACTGAGAAAGGGTGAGACATAGTTGTTAGTCTAGTAGCTCGAGTAAATACATACATAGGGGCCATCAATGAGCTAAGTTCATTGGAGCAGAAGCCGTAAAAGTATTTGTAGTAGAGACACAGGAAAGCCACATTACGCCGGTGAGAGAGCGACAGCAGCCGAGCTGCCAAGTCGAGATCGATTACATTACAGTTTTTCCGTTGGATTTTGTCAAAAACACCGAGGTGAATAGTGGGGCACCTGACCAGATATGGCAGCAGTATTTAATACACGGGCAGATGGTAAATTTATATATGTGCAAGATGGATTCAGCCGAGAAAAAAACCTACTGGCCCTGCACAGTGTCTCCTTCTGATTGTAAAAAAAAAAAATGTCCGGTGCAAAATCTTGCCTGGTTTTGGAACAGGGATAGGGATTTGTTTTGTTGTTCTTTTCTTAGAATAACGTTTCCGGTTCGTGCTAGTCTTTTGATTCTTTTCCACCATAGAATCCCCTTGCCTCTCAGTGGTGTTATATAGTGCCTTTGAGATTTCAATAGGCCTATCGACTCAGTCGATTAAAAACTAAATTGGGCGATTAAAGCTTATTTCTTTACTCGCCCGCTGTCGATTAAAATCCCGCAGTGAAACGTGTCTCTTCAAATATGGAAAAAGGAAATCTGATTTCTTTTACAACTCTAGAGTATGCCATTGAAAATTCACACGTTACTTAGAATGACTTGCAGTGATATTATTGAATTCTTTGTTCTTATGCATTGCGCCTGATTTAAACACTAAACATTTAACATTAGTTGAAATGTGTGGTAAATTAAAAGACAGTAACATCCCTCAATCATCAAAACAAGATCTGACAAATGGAATTTACATTGACAAGCTCCTGTCCCTTTCGTTTAATTTACGCTTCTAGAGTAGAGCAAAAATGTCCCTGTGACCCAGTTTAAAGACGCTCACAGATTTTTAGAAATTCATTTGGAAAAATATTAACCATGACTCAACATCTATATTTCCACCCCGCTTACGAAATGTAAAAACGAACATTTGAAAGAAAGAAAAAAATACGCATACTTCTTTCAACCACGCACCGAAAAACAATTTTACAAGTAAGTAATTTGTTTTATAGTAAATCGTTGAGAAAATCAGATTTTTTATCATCTATGAGATGGAGGTTATTGTAAGACAGAAGAAAAACAATACGAATTTAGGTACATCCACTCAAATGCCCACAAAAAGTATATCATGATATTAAAACATAATAAAAACAAAGTTTATCATGAAAATGTCTATGTTATTATTAAGAGGAAAAATCAACTTTACTATTTTTGAAAATTTTTACATCCTTTCTAACACGTTTGAAATTAGAATTAAATTTTCATTTTTTTTTTCGTCAGTAATTCACGCTATGTTTATTTGAGGTGACTATTAAGAAAATGGAGTCGGTCGAGGAAAATGATTCTGGGGCGATTAAATTGTCCTTCGCTCTCGAACGCCGGTCGAGCGATTTCATTTTTAAATCTCAAAGGCTGGTGTTATTACCTTGCTTTGAGGTAATTATTTTGTAATTAATTTCTCCCATCCATTTTCCAGGGAGCAATTCTTAATATAGGACGATTGATATACCGATATTTAGCAGACGTTCTTTCCTTTTGTAACTAAATTTTCCTCGCTCCCAATTCTATGTTTAGATTTTCAAAGGCGTACATTGCTCTTCCAAGGCTGTCTCGGATATCGACGCCACTTTTTCCCAGATAATTCGACTTGTATACCGGATTTATTTTGGAGTCTCCATTGGGTAGCTGAAATCGTCGGCTGTCCCCTTGTGGACAACCATATTTCCCTGTCTTTAATAACCCACTTTCTCACTCTTGTTTACTGCCTAGTCTAGGGATTCTTAATCTATACATTCTAAATTGCTCCTTGACACATCATCATCTGCGTATCTTATGCTGCTAAGGTTTGTCCATCGATAAACAAATCGTGGTAATTCTTCCAATATCTCTTGGACCTATTCTGCTAACATAAAGAAAATGGGTCATTTTCTTTATCAAGGACACTAGTCCAAAGTGGCCGAAATAGAAATGTTTACAATTCGAACACGGCTCTTTGTTTATATGTTCCGGGTTGATGATCATTACACTACCTGCGCATCAAAAAACACGCACACACACATGCACACACACACACACACATATATTATATATATATATATATATGTATATATATAATTTTTAAACGAGTTATTTCGCTACCTTCGTTTCCAACTTGAGTGGTTTCTTCAGGCGATTTTTAATAACATTTTATCTTTTGCCGTTTTTCTTTTTAAGAACGATCTTGTAACGGTGTATTATTTGAACGTTCACGTGGCAGGGAATTTATGAATGCGCATTGTTTAAATTCAATCAAATTATGACGTTTTCATCCATGTTTGTAGGATGGTATTTTTATGTACATTTTAGCTAAATTAAATGCTTCCAGTAAACCTTTCTCAGATATTGATGGGTAAAAGTTTTTTATACCATATTTGGAAATGTGTATTTACTTTTGCATTTAATTTTTTGGAACCAGGAAATACAGTCACTAGTGTTTTTGAACTGGTTTGATTGAGTGGCTGAAATTTGATGGAGTGGCTGAAATTTGATTGTGTTTCTGTTGAAAATTTGAAAATTTTCAACAGAAACACAACCAAACTAAGTTTAGATAAGTATTCATAGATTATTCTGAAGTGTTTTAATGAATATTGCCTCGAGAATCTGTAGTTTGCTTTTGTTGTTTTGTTGGTGTAGGAGAGTTGTATTATCGATCATTACTTTTTATTTTGTGAATGGAGCGATGAATGTTGTTGTAGATGTTTAGAAATGTATGAATGGTCAAATAAATGTAATGTAAGTCGTCTCGTTAATGTAGTTGTTGTAAATCCAACATATATATTAGTTGTTAATTCTTTCAATTATAATACGCGAAAGTTTAACCGTGAGTATGAACGAATTTTATTAAAAATAAACAGACACAATGTTTCCAATTTATTTTCATTTGAAATGTCTAAAAGAAAATTTACTGGTTAAATAGACAAACATATATATATATATATATATATATATATATATATATATATATATATATATCTTAAGTAGTTCAAAATAATACTTCCTTGTCACGAATTACTAAATTCATTTTTGTCATGAGTTACGATCACTGATATATCGCATCATCAATTTTTGGCACAAATCTTATTACGCCTAATCACGTGATCATACTGAACCAACCAAATTGCATTTTAAGTGGCGATCTGAGCTCCTTTTTTCTACATGAAACGGAAAAATGCTTGTTTAGATGCGAGACATATTATGGCAAAGCCACCTTTCCTCCATCTCAACGCAATCTCTGAAAATAATAAAACGCTAGAAGTAGTATATAAAAATATATCTACTTTCTAATATATATATATATATATATATATATATATATATATATATATATATATATATATGTATGTATATATATATATATATATATATATATATATATATATATATATATATACATTATCAGATCACGATATGGTAGCTATTTCGTTTCAACACTTTTTTTTTTATAAGCGTTTCACCCCGAGCAAGGCATGTCACTGCCACTACTGCGCAGGGGGCTACATAGAGTTGAGAAAGCATGGTTAAATATAGGAAATGTCAGAGGGTGGGTGATAGGCGGGTAGGGATACCGAGAATGGTTAAATATCGGAAATGTCAGAGGGTGGGTGATAGGCGGGAAGGATACCGAGAATGAGGGTTGGGTAGATGAGAGTGTTCTGAGAATAATAGGGAGTTAGTGTGATAGGAGGTGTCTATTGACCCTACATTTAAACACCTGGAGATTGTAGCTGTCGAGAAAGCAGACTTGTGTAATGGAGTTCCACAGGCGGGAAGCGCAAGAAAAGAAGCTGTTGGAGTAGAATTTACGGTTACATCTTATCTGTTTAACTGTAAAAGGGTGGGACCTAGTTGCTAATCTAGTATCTCGTGTAAATTCGTGCTTAGGCGGCACCAGTGATCTAAGTTCATCGGAGCAGGAGCGATGAAAGTATTTGTAGAAGAGGCACTTCTTCTATCGTGTCAAATGATGCTGTTGATTGCTCTATTATATATTGAGCATTCTTTAAAAATTTCACTTTTTACCTAACGGAATTATATTCCATTTATACGAACCATTTACTAGCACACACACACACACACACACACACACACACACACACACACACACATATATATATATATATATATATATAAATATATATATATATTATATTTTATAAATGATTTTCGATTATTACCATGGATAATAAATATTTCACCGCTTTGATGTTCTTAACGCAGCTCATCAGATCCAAATGGGCTACGAGCCGCGTTAAGAACGTCAAAGCTTTGAAATATGTATTATCCATGGTAATAATCGAAAATCCTTTATAAAACATTATATATATATATATATATATATATATATATATATATATATATATATATATATATGGATATTTAGATTGCCTACTGTTGTACCATTCGGATCTGACGAGCCGCGTTAAGAACATCAAAGCGGTGAAATATGTATTATTCATGGTAATAATCGAAAATCCTTTATATTACTCTGTTAAATTAAATAAATGTATTTAACTTTGAGTTCTCTCGAGTTCGTCTCTTTTGGAATTTACCCGGATTACATAGCAAGTGTACTATGTCATATATATATATATATATATATATATATATATATATATATATATATAAAGTAGAAACCTCGATATTTGGTAAGGTATATTCCAGTAGAGACAAACTCCACAGAGAACTCAATGTTAAAATTTATTGCTAAATTTAACAGAATATAAAATATTATAATAATTATTTTTGTTTTACTTATTATTTATTATTATTATTATCTTTATTATTATATTTTTTTCTCTTACGGGTTACATATTTTTTGTTCTTTATTTACATCATAAATTTTTTAAAATTATTTTTTTAATTATTTTTAATTGTTTATTTTTTATCTTTTTTAATTTTTTAATTTTATAATTTTTTAATTATCAATAAATTTTAGGTTTCTAGATTTTAAATCCTTTTTTAGCACGTTATTATTACTACAAATATAATAATATAATATTACTATTATCATTAAGATTAAAATTAATTCGAAAAACTAACAATTAATTCTTCGAGCATAAATTCAACATCTAATTTTTATGTTTTAAATTTCAATCTCATTCATCTAAAACAGACAACTGGCAACTCAAGTCAAAATACATTTTTTCCCTAACTGAATTCTTTTGTGAATCTAGATCAAAGACGCTGCGCGAAGCTAAGATTTAATACATTAAGTTAAATCCCCTTTCTCCTTATTCTTCTCTTCTCCTTTTTTCTCTTCTTTTTTAACATTTTTTTTTCCTTTTTTTATAGATTTCACTTGAATTCGTTTGGATAAATTTGAGATATTCATTGTCGTAAGAATTTGATCCGACAAGCGGTGGAATTATATTATTACCAATGGATTTCTAAAAACATTTGTTTCCTGAGTATATATATATATATATATATATATATATATATAGTTTCTGAAAGGATTTTTCGGTTGCTGAGGTGATGTGTTATCCCCCGTGAGGATTTTCATATGAAATGGTCATTCAACATCATTGAATTAATCCTTTTTTTAATTTATATTTGCTCTGCAATATTTTATTACATGGAGCTCTCTTCCTGTATCATTTTTTAATATTAAAATAAAATTTTTAATATTAATTAAGATCGGGTTTTTGGAATTTACCTTCCTGCTTTTTTCGCTTGGATTAAAGTATCTGAATATATATATATATATATATATATATATATATATAGGTTTCATTGAATAATATAGGCAAGTTTTGTCTATTTTGTGTAGGATCCGTTCGTATCGTCTGATAAGCTTGATAGTACTATCGTTGAAAGACAGCAAGAAATCACAGTAATTGTTGATTTTTTTATGAGGTCTAAGCTTTCGACTTACATAAGCCATTACCAAAGAATAAACATCAACATATATTGAACATAGAACATTTAAGCTATTAACAAAGTGGAATTAAATAAAGAGAATTACATCAAAGAGACAAGTCCATTTTTACCGTGGCGGATGGCCGCAGACAGTGACAAAATGGTGGTCGTGTGGTTCTTGATCCGATTACAGGCATTTGAGTATGTTAGTTGATATATCAAAATTGATCGTATTCATATACATATATATATATATATATATATATATATATATATATATATATATATATATATATATATGAGCTTTGGTGTGATATTCGCTTCAAGCGTCTTGTATGCAGGAGTTTGTCTTTGCTTGGAAATCTTCCATGTAAACAAAAACAGATTGTCATTATTGTTTGTCTTCGAATTGGTATACTGTAATGTAATTGACATCTTTGAAAATAGCTTATATAAGCTGAAAGCTTAGATTGAATTATACAAAAACTGATGTGTCATTATTATGATTTTCTTTCTTCATTTAACGATAATGCTATAAAGCTTGAAACAATATGAAACAATTCTATAAAATAAATAGAAAAAATTGTTTATATTATTTAATGAAACATGAATAACTTCATCCCTTGTTTCCTGTTTAGGATGTGGTTTCAGGTTTTTCTCTTTTCCAATCTTTTCACTTTTTTTTTTTTCAATTGGAGTAGATAGACTAAACTATCGCTCTGTTCACACTCCACCCACGTCTATTGAAAATGTGAAGAGGCTCATTCCTTGTTTCCTGTTTAGGATGTGGTTTCCGGTTTTTATCTTTTCCAGTCTTTTCACTCTTACGTTGCCCCCTGCGCATCATTGGCGTTTTCGCCTTGCTTGGGGTGATATGATTAAAAAAAAAAAAAGAAGAAAAACATATATGTTTTTCGTAACCAAAAAATTATCGTAAATAATCAGGCCTGTAGAAGCAAATATACTGTTTGATTAAACACGGATTATCTACTCAAATATGAGTATCAATTAAAAATAACGTTCAAACAAATAATTTCAATATGTCGGTTGTTAAACCATTTCATTATTCCTCGGGATTCTCCGTAACATTGTCTGTTTACCTTTGTTGACATTACGATACGTTTCAGAGCAGAGATGGTTATTTGCGTAGAATCGAAAATTGTGTTATAGATGGCTTGATTTGATTTCGATTAGAATGTATTATCATAAGTGGTCGAGTGGTCTAAGACGCAGCAGATCAATTAGTGTCTTCCCCTATGTTGATATGGGAATCCTGCCGAATGACACATATTTTCGCAATACAAGGTTTTCGTAAATAATCAGGCCGGTAGAAACAAAGATACAATTTGTTTAAAAACAGATTATCTACTCAAATATGTGCGGTGTGGTGCAGTGAATATCAGCTCGGAACGAGAAATCGAAAAGCCGAGTTCGAATTCCAGTTGAATTCGTTGCATTCACAAATACCCTTGGGAAAGGTATTAATCCGTCTCTTCCCTCAAGCAATGGGTTAAATAACAAGGCATATTTGATTCTATAGCCTTGGCTGAAATCCAGTCTACCGCAGAAAGCAATGGCAACACACTGCGGGCGATCATATCTCTTTCGAGATCATGTCTCTTTCGACATATGATCATCCAAGCTTATATCACGTATGGCACTTAACTGACTGACTGCGTCAAATACGAGTATAGATTAAAAATAATGTTTAAACAAATAATTTCATATATCTATATATATATAAAAGGCAACCTGTATGTCTGTGTGTGACTTTTCCTTATGCACGCCTACATTTTTTAGTCTTTGCAGAAATTACTACGCGGTTTTTTATTCGGTACTTTATTTCAGAAGAATGTTGCGTGTATAAAAAGTTATTTGCGTAGCAATTTCTGAAAAGACTTTTCTGTAAAGGAAGTAAATAGGCCTAAATTTTCTTCCTACGCCTAAAATCGTTCAGCAGCGAATCACTCTCACTAAGCCATTATGGCTGACAAAAAGAGCGAGAAGAATTCCGAATTTTCTGGTCGTTAACATAAAAAAGGTTGGTTTCTTCAATAACTAATGCACGGAAATAAAACTATTTTGGAAAAATTTGAAGGGATGTTAGCCTTCGAATCCTAAAACGAAAATTTACTGCTAGATTACGTCACAGAAATCAAATCACACGTGTTAAATGCTATTAAAAAGAAAGAAGTAAGCCTTCATGTTTAATTTTTATTCTGACGTTTTAAAAATTCGTTTGGTCAACAAAAACATGTGAATATTTTCCCTGCAATTTTGAAACAAAAGTAATATTTATAAAAAAAATTTTTTTTCAAACAAAAACAAAATATACAAAAAAAATGTACCAATGGTTCATTATTTCAGTCTTTTTTTTCAGATTTAATATTTCATACTTCAAACAATAAAATTAAAAAAGAGTAAAGTTTTTTTTCGATAAATATTTTATGCAGGAAATCAACTGTCTGTAATTCGTGTGGCATTAATGCAACTTTTTCCTCTGAAATTAAATATCTACATTTTTAAATATTCTTCGAAAATTTCTTAAATTCAGTTAGTCAACAAAAAATGTAAATATTTTTCCCCGTACTTTTGAAACAAAAATAAACGCAATGTTAACTCACGTTTACGCAAAACCAAAAAAAAAAGGGTTTTTTTCATAGAATTTTTTAACAATTCTTAAAAGAATTTTTTTAGATAATTATTTTTTCATTTAAATGACATTTAAAGTGAGGCGGCGACTACAAGCGCTCGGAAATCACAACTCGCAGCATTAATCATCTCATTAAAAAATGTTCTGAGTTGCACGGGCAACGCCTAGCTATGATGCTAGTATATATATATATATATATATATATATATATATATATATTTGAAAATGCAGGCAAGCATTGTTCTTTTCAACCAATAATTTTCAACAATTTGTCAGTTGGCCAATATTTGTTTACGTTGGTAAGTATTTGTTTTTTATGTGCCGTGCCTTTTCAAGGCGTAGATGATCATGACTGTCCATATATTCCTATCCTTTAAACTCATAATAAATTTTGTTTTTTTATTTTCCTTAACACCTATTCTGCCATCCATTTTCAAAGACCCTTAAGTTTTTCACGAGCTGTTTTTTCGCTGCCCCCCTTTCCTTCTATCAATCCCGTAGGTATCAGATTTTCCAAACCCTCATTTCTCATTCAGTCAGTTAAGTGCCATATCTGATACATACTTTGGGCGATCATATCTTGAAAGAAACATGACTGACTGGGCAGAAGATTACCCAGCAGTAGGTTGCCATTGCTTTCTGTGGTAGACTGGCTGACAGGCAAGGCTATAGAACCTAATCTATCCTGCCATTTAACTGACAGCTAGAGGGAGAAGAGATATATTATATGACATTATTATATTATTTATAATTAGTGGGGGGTCAGTTTATTATTTCATAACTTTAGAAAACCGATCCCCCATTTTATGCTCAGTACAAATTTTAATTATGGTTCCAACTATTATATTCAGTCATTTAGTTAAGTGCCATAAGTGAAACACGCTTGGGCGATCATGTCTCGAAAGAAACATGAATGAATGGGCAGAAGATTATCCCGCAGTAGGTAGCATAGAACCCAATCTGTCATATAAGACTGAAGGGATGAGACCGATTAATACCTTCCCCATGGGTAATTGTGCGTAAGTGAATGCAAGAAATTCAAGTGGAATTGAAAATCGGCTCACCGATTTGTCGTTCCGAGTCGATGTCCACTATACCACAATGCACATCCTTAATAGACGCATACAACACCTAGTATTCCCAAGCGGTCACCCATCTAATTACTGACCAGGTTCGATGTTGCTTAACATCAGTGATTGGACGAGAACCGGTGTATACAACGTTTTATGGCTATAAGCTCTGATAACATACAGAGCATAAATATCGCATAATTTATTCCGATGTCTTTGATGAAAACTCACTGTTCTTGTTCGATCTCTGGCCTTATTCTGTTGCCTGCTCTATTCGTCAGAATTCGTATGATGAGTTTTGTTATTACGTCCATTAAGTTGATTTTTCGGTGGAGTTCACATTCGTTTGCGTATGGATTCTTAAGCACTACTATGAAAATAGATCTCCTTCAGCCCTCAGGTATCTCTTCACTGTTGTTTATTTCATTTATTGATTTTGTAATCTAGTCTGTTCCGAAATCGTCTATGGCTGCCAACATCTGTATTACAATTTCGTTTCGCTCTGTCGCTTTTTTCTTTTTAATTTGGTTAGTGCAACTTCCACTTCGGGTTTTAATATTTCCGGCCCGTCTGGGTTTTTATATATTGCCAGTTGTTTTCTTTTGTCAAAGAGATCTCCATTAATTCATTTCATCGCAGATGTAATCTTTTTTTTTTCTCTCTAATATAAGCGTTCTATCCTTGGATTTTATACAGCCTGTTGATAATCCTGTCTTTTGTCTTGTTAGTTCTCTTATTTTTTATGCATATCTCTTCTTTTTTTTTGCGACTAGCAGTATAGCCCGGCGTGGCTCGGGTGTAATGAAAACTTTAAAAGTAATCCATGGGCCTGGAGCTCAGACTCTTTGGACATTGGCACGAAAGACTAAAATGCAATAGTTGTTTCCAGTTAAAGCGAAACAGTAGACTGAAAGAGAAATGAATGGATGTAAGTCAAATTTTTATTTCCTGGTATCGATATCAAATAAGATTGTTCGTCGTAAACTGAATTTTGAAGGCTAAATATGTCCTTTGAGTAAATGGTATCATAGCTGAGACTAAGAACTACAATTACACCTACTTAGAGCCAAACCCGAAGCAAAACTAAAATAAAAGGGCTGAAAAAATGCAGACATACAGGCAGATAAACAGACACACACACAAACACCTTGCCTTACATATATATATATATATATATATATATATTATAGATTTTCTGAACTATTGTAAGCACTGCAACCTTGAAACTTCTGAATATCGTTTCTTATGTCTTTGTCTATGAGTGTACCAAATTTGATTAAAATTGGACCACGCCTTCTTTTTTCGATTATCGATTTTCGATATTTATCGGGGGTACATCGACACAAAACCTCGCTAAGAACACTCGCAGACGCTTATAGTACAACTGTGTAAATTTTCAAGAAAATCAGTTCAGCCGTTTCGGAGTCTATAGGTAACGTATACACACACCCAGACACACACACACACACACACACGCACACATACACACAGAGACAAAGTTCCATTTATAAATAAGTTTAGATACTCATTCCCTCTGATTCTGTATATACTTCACTTGGTCATTCTTGTTTAGCCTCTCTGGATCTATTCTTTATTTCATTGTCATTCTCGATATTTTGTTCCATGATTTGGCATTGTTTCCTGCCTTCTTTGAATTATGCTCATCTCATTTTTGTGATCAATACGGTTTTCATCTTTGTTTTTTCATTCGAGGTTTTGGCAAATGTAACCAGGTTGGACAATCTAGTATATTGACCTAGTGGATGGTATTCGTCGTATGCAGTGTCCTGAGACGTAGTCGTAGTCAATAGACTTAGACAAATAGTCGTGGACCTCGTCGTATAGACGTATCGACGTAGACCTCTATGCGTCCTCGCCTCAGTCTGTATTTATGGCTGACACCAGCCATCACATTACATTTAGGAAAAAACCAAGGTGTATTCATATTCGTTACATATTCATTACATCACATTTAGAGATACCGTTTCCATCTTGTTCTTCGCATCTTCTTTTCACAATCTCAGTGTATATTTTCTTCGTGTCCCGGTGGTTAAGATGTTTGTTGTATCGTAATTTAGATGCTGCATTAGGTTTCTAGTTTTATTTTTAGCTTAGGATTCTAATTTTCTTTATCGTTTCCATAAAACGAATACACATTATCAACATTACCATATACTGTCTCTTTGTTACGTTTTTTTTTAAGTTTAAAGAAATCTCTTATTCTATCATCTTGCCGAATTTCAATTCATATATTCAACTGCTGTGGGTTCTGGAGGAAGAACCGCCAAAATAATGAACAACAAAAACAGGTGTGGAGATAGAAAGTTTTTTTTTTTTTTTTTTAATCATTTCACCCCGAGCAAGGCAGAAACGCCACTGATGTGCAGGGGGTTACATAAATGTAAAAAGATTAATTACAAAAGATTGAGGAGTACAAACTAGTTAGAAAGGAACAATAGCAAGCTGAGAAAGCATGTGCGATGACAGATACATAGGTGGAGAGAAAGGGAAGGTTATACGGGGGTGGGGAGAGAGCTACAGTCCAGTGGTTAGTAGATGAGTATTGACTTTGCATTTAAATTTCTGGAGGTTGTAGCCGTCAGGAAAGCAAGAATACGGGAGCGAGTTCCACAGGCGGGAAGTGCGAGAGAAGAAGCTGAAGGAGTAGAATTGTCGTCTGCATTTGGCTAACCTGACTGTGAATGGGTGGGACCCAGTTGCCAGTCTGGTTGCACGAGTAAACACCTGTTGAGGAGGCATCAGTGACTTAAGTTCGTCTGAGCAGAAGCCATGAAAATATTTATAGAACAGACAAAGGGAGGCCACATCTCGACGTAGGTTATATTAAACGTAATATACAAACTGAAACGCGGGTCAATTCAGTAAGACTTTGTGGAGCATTGGATATCGGTTTGGAACGAGAAACCGGGGGTGGGGGTCATGTTTGAATTCCAACGGAATCCATTGCATTCACTTACGCGCAAATACCCTTGGGAAATGTATTAATCCGTCTCTCCCTTCCAGTTATGGGTGAAATAACAGCACAGATTGGGTTCTATAGCCTTGGTCGGCAACCAGTCTACCGCTGAAAGCAATGGCAACCTACTGCGGGATAATCTTCTGCCTAGTTAGTCATGTTTGTTTCGAGACATGATCGCCCAAGCATTATCACGTATGGCACTTAATTGATCGATTAGTAGAAATAAATATGTACAAATCTTGAAGTGAAATAGTATGTCCGGGTAACTTATTCTACCTGGGTGGAGCTCAAAGTTAGTCTGGTCTCTGGTTAACTTTGTTATCTGTCGGGACTCTTCGATAACTCTAAAGGAATATCTACGATTACTCTCTCCACTGTGAACTGCTACTACAACTGAGATTCCAGATATTCCACTGTTCTCTCTCTGGCAGGATTATATATACACCTAGACGAGTCCATTGTCATTGTCAACATAACATCAACTCATATGGGACGGGAATCTTAGGAATTAAATTGTTCAAACAAAAACTGAAGCGACATTATTTAACTAAATAATATACTCCGATAGGTCATTTCACAGGGTTAATACACTGTTATCGGTCCCAAGTGAACAGAATTTACTTGAAGACTATAATGCCGACTCCCGACAGAATGTGTGGCTACCACGTTCGGCTGTCGGTTATATGTGTACGTGTACGACCGCCTCTAATGTGAGAAAATGTCACGTTTCGGTGTAGCATTGATCAAAATAAACGGAACAGTTGTTGCGACATGACGTGTCCATAGCTTAGATGCAGGAACGTAGGCGCAAATAGATCTTTCTGCCATTTACACTGGATGTCAGGCAAAAATGTTGAACAAACTGTTTATTGGAAAGCACCACAGTACTAATTATGAGTCATCTAGAACCAATGAAGTCTTTAACTATCTTTCTTGAACAACTTCTTATTGTAGGATTACATGATCTACATGACTTAATAAAATGGATATGAAAATGTGCATAGATAAAACTCTGACAATGATGTGCGTAGGGGAAGAAACAAAAATTTGATTTATTTAAATATACATTTTAGTGGTGGGCCTCAGTGATGCTTGGTAAATTGGCCTTGTGCCAAAGTCGTCCGACTTGGGCGATCATGTCTCGAAAGAGACATGACTGACTGGGCAGAGGGGAAAGAGATGTATTATATTATTAAGTAGTATTTAGTGGGGGATCAGTTTATGACTTCATTAAAGTATAAAACTGATCCCCCAATTTTTTGCCCAGTAGAAGCCTTAATCATATTTTCAACTATTCTATTCAATTAGTCAGTTAAGTGCCAAACGTGATACACGCTTGGGCGATCATGTCTCGAAAGATTTATTTAAATATACATTTTAGTGGTGGGCCTCTGTGATGCTTGGTAAATTGTCTTTCTGCCAAAGTCGTCCGAAGTCCCCACAATGTAAATATCAGAAGGTTGTAGGGTGGATGTTGAAATGGGGAAGGATAAAATACTTCGTTTATATATTAAAGTACAGATTTATTAACCGAATAACACAAATTGTAAGAAGAAAAATAAAAGTGAAATTTCGTTAACGGAACGTTATAACATATTTGTGAGAAGAAACAAAAATGCCTGCGGTTAAAATTGTTTAAAGAGAACTGTAAGTGTTTAAAATGTCCCACAGAAGTTTAGAGTTCATGTTTGATAGTAGCAGAATAGAAAGTCTTATGTTCTTTTCTTTTTTTATTGTAGGCTGGCGATAGAGTGAGAGAAAAGGTAAAACAAATAAAGAACTTGTACTTATCGCAAAACAGTTAGTGTCCTGTTGTTGTTTTCTTTGGCGACGTGGAGTAAAAACGAAGAAAAGTAAATTGAAAGTAAAGGCGAGACGTAACTGAGTCAGCTTGAAGTTTCTTTCTTACACAGTGAGATGCTATCAGATACCGTTCCCATTCTGACTGATTTTGACCGGTCACCGAACGTGGCTTAAATAGTGGATTTGTCATGTGACCGGCTCCAGGCTTCTTTAGGTGTGAAAAATAAATTGACTGACGTCATATATCAGTTTTCGATAAAGGATACACAAGTTATATCATCCAACAACTAACTAAATCACACCAAGTATAATCGCAAACCCGCAAAATCAGATTCAAACGTCTAAAAACATTTTGGAAAAATCCAGACCAAAGCAGATGTCACAAATCAGTATGAAAAGTAAAATTCTGGATCCTGATTGGATATAATGTCTATATAATTCTGTTTGATGAAATGTCTACGGATGACTATATATATATATATATATATATATATATATATATATAGAGGAAAGAGAGACAGAGAGAATCTCATCAAACCGAGACACTGATATAGAACATATTTTTCACTGGAATTTGTTTTGAAGAATGTGTGACCCGTTCATTCATTTTTCTTAATTTGAAAGAAAAAAGGATTGCTTTTAAGCTCAGTTAAAATGTTTTTTAATTTGCTGAGCTGTGTTTGAAGATTATCACTTTTCTTCGCTTGTTTTCGACATATCTATGTCGAAACGTTTTGTAGCTTAGTAAATGTATATATGAACATATATATATGAACAGATAGATAGATAGATAGATAGATAGATAGATAGATAGATCGATCGATAGATAGATAGATAGATAGATAGATAGATAGATAGATAGAAGTATAACCTAATTATGACGCACACACCACCACACACAGACACACACTCACATACACAGACACAGACACCCCTCATACACACACACATATATATATATATGTGTGTGTGTATATATATATATATATATATATATATATATATATATAGGATAGAGCGAGGAAGAGTGATCTGAACAAACCGAGACAGTGATATGGATTGGGCGCTAATTCAATGAGCCAGATCCGATTAACGGCTCGAATCTCACAAACCTCAGCATAAATCTTTAACTGCTCGTTCCGCCCTGTCAAAAGAAAATGTTCCCTCACGCTTTCATCTTTACACCCCACCATATATACAAGCGAGATTTAGTCCTGCAAACTAAATTCATCTAAATGAGTCTTGCAAGCTTGTCATGAAGCTTATTCAAGCCGAACATTCTCAACGTAGCCCCTGAAAAAATATGGCACTGGAATTTAGAAACAAATATGGTGTCTATTTGCAATTCTCTGTCTTTTGACAACATATAGTTTTATGTGGCATTGAGCGTAGTTTCCTTTACGGAAGAGAAGCTATGATTTCACCAGAGAATAAATATTGCAACATGTTTCAGTCATTTTGAATGCTATAGCAGTAATTACAAATTTCGGGGTTTATGAAGGAGAACAACTATCATCTCCTCCGATATTTAACCGGGATTAAACTTTCACATTATTTTCTATATATTCACTGATGACGCATAAGTCGTCAGGAACAGCGAATATATATATATATATATATAAATAGTGTATCAGCATCATTATCCGTGATGTATACAATCATGCTACTCACCCATCAATCAATATTAAACCCAATATATTAAAAAAAACTATTATTAGCATGCACCACAAAAGTACCCTTTCACGATCCCTTAGGTAATATTTATACTCAAATAGACGGTATTGCAATGGGATCTCCGTTAGCTCCCCTCTTTTCTAATTATTATATGGCAAATTTAGAAAATAAAATAATTAATGAGAACAATAAACCCTCTATATATGTAAGATACATAGATGAAATCTTCATTTTAGCTAAGAATATCGATCAAATTACACAACTTAAAAACAAATTTGAAAGTCACTCCGTCCTCACATTTACATTAGAACTTAATATTAATAAGAAAATCACATTCCTTGATGTATTCATTGATTCTAGCACACATAGATTTACTACTTCTCTACATAGGAAACCAATTAGCATAAACTCGTGTCTTCTTAATTATAATAGTGAATGCCCCCAACAATATAAGTTAGCTGTTATAAAAAACTTAATTCAACGCACACAAATGATATCTTCTTCCAAATCTATATTTTATAAAGAATTACACAACATTAAGCAAACACTTGTCAATAATGTATTACCTAACTCCGTTATTGATCAACAAATTAAAATGTATCTCAACAAATTTAACAATAACTCTAACAATATTGATAATATTAATAATAATGGTTTACATCAAAATAAACATAACACTATTAACTTATACTATTGCAACCAAATGCATAATAATTACAAACAAGATGAAAAAACTCTCAAAAACATAATACGTAGAAATGTTAAACCAGTGGAAAGTAATAATCAAATTAAACACATTATATATTATAAAAAAATCAAAACAATTGTCCTCATAGTCTCTAATAACCCTATAAGCACTAAACTAAATTCTCTACAAAAAACCAATGTAGTGTATCAGTTTACATGCCTATTCAGAGATTGTATCTCGGGCACTAATAATAAACCCACTACATATATTGGTTTTACTACAACCACGATCTCCCGTAGACTTACCTGTCACCTTTTTGATCAGAGTACAATAAAACAACATTTCTCAGAAAAAAATATAACCATGTAGGTAATATCAGACAGATTTTAGTCAACAATACAATAACCCTCACTCATACACACAGTAAAAAGAAGCTTCAGATATTGGAGGCCATCTACATTAAATCCAAACAATCCACATTTATTAAAATCACGTTTAAATCTGGTCATAACAAATGACATTGCATTTGAATACATGGTTCTGTTGTCAATTCGCGCTATCACGCGGTGTGACGTCATAGAACCGCATTGCAAATTTAATAAGGACGGTAACACAAAAACAACCACCATCAGCGACGATTTCATCTTGAAAATGTTGACATAAAATTCCGCTAAGCAACGGCAACAGTTAACAAAAATAACAAACGCAGTTCGCAAATTGTCAACACAAGGTAAATTCGTCGCTGATAGTGGATGTTTTTGTTTTACCGTCTTATAACCTCTCTGAAGATGGCTCATGTGAGCCGAAAGCTTAGAACCAATTTAATAAAAAAATATCTAAATGTTGGAGAATTTTTGTTTTTATTTTCAACTGGAATTAAAGGCAAATACGATATTTAGAACGGCTCATGATTAAACATAATAGACATTCATTGCCTCTTATATTTAACAGAAAAGATTATTTGCTGCCTCGATACAATATATATATATATATGTATATATATATATATATATATATATATATATAATTAAATTTGTTTTTTCATTAAAGTTAATATATTTTCCATTTCCGGAGAACTCGGAATAAAAACTGTTGGTTCTCTTCACCTGGTTTTACATACATACATACATACATACATACATACATACATACATACATACATATAGACACACATATATATATTTGTGTATATATATATATACGCATATACACACACACACACACACATATATATATATTGTGTGTATTTTGGCAGCATTTTTTCATTAATGCAGGTTTCATTGAAAGCTTAGACCCGATAAAAAATTCAACAAATACTGTGATTTTTTGTTGTCTTTTAACATCACCATCAAGTATATCAGACGGTATGAACGGATCCTACACAAAATTAATAGACAAAACTTGTCTATATTATTCAATGAAACCTGCATTAATATATATATATATATATATATATATATATATATATAATATTATATTATATTATATTATATGCACTTTCTTAAAAATAGTGTTTCTTTTGACAAGGAATATTATTCCAACAATACTTGTATATATATATATATATATAGTCATCCGCAGACAGATCTGTTTCGCTGTATCACTGCTCATCTGTACGGTTAGACATCCGATTGCTTTTTAACCTAGGATTAAAACCTGACCGAATTGGCGTCAGTCGACGATTCTACTTCTAGGCTAGTGTATCGAGGCAGCAGATAATTTTCTAAACATATACCGAATGAATAACTGTCATGTTTAATCATGAGCCGTTCTAAGCATCGTATTTTGTTTTTAATTTCAGGTGAAAATAAAGACAAATTTCTCTAACATGTAGATAATTTTTATTAAGGTGGTTCTCACATGAGCCATCTTCAGAGAGGTTAAAATGCGTTAACATAAAAATGATTGTGGATATATATGCATACACGTACTCATGTACATGAAAACAATATATCAATATGCTTACTAGTACATAGACCCACATGCACACTTACGCACAAGCATTTAAACGTAGACAACCTCCTGAATAAATATTCAAATAAAAAAAAAACACAGTTAAGAACAAACAGATAAAACAAAATCAAACACAAATATACAAACAGATATACCCAGGTACCAATAAGAAAATCAGAAACTTTGTGAAAATGATGCCAAATTACAATTATTAAATATTAATTTGACAATATGTGCTATAATAAAAACTAATTAAGTATAAACCAAATAGTACATACTAGATTAAAAACTATCAAATATTAGCAGGATAATTTATGTTAGATTAAATACCTCGTAACTATACAACTTGATAGTCTATGTTAGATTAGATACTTAGCAAATATTAATAGGATAATATATGTCAAATTAAATACATAGTAAATATTAATTTGACGATCTATATCAAATGAAATACTTAACAAATAAGGGTAAATGTACGTTGCTGTGCAATGAATATCGACTCGGAATGACAAATCGGAGAGTCGAGTTCGAATTCCAGTTGAATCCCAGTGTATCACGTATGGCAGTTAACTAACAATTGACATCAGCGAAAATAGTATGTATATATATATATATATATATATATATATATATATATATATAGCAAGTGTCCTACGTTTATATATATATATATATATATATATATATATATATATATAACGTAGGACACTTGGTATATTATTCAGGTAAATCCCAATAGAGACGAACTCAAAAAATTCAATGTTAAGTTCATTTATTTAATTTAATAATGTAAAATATTTATATATACTACAATTTCATGAGTAACACATATTTCACCGCACAATGCTGACCTTCTTGCGTTTCGTCAGACACAAATGATACAACAGTTAATCTTCGAAATAACTCCCTAAAATGTTATACACAGACGCTCACATGTCCATATTTAGAATCGACATTTGTAACCGTAATTTACAAAAAAATCTCACTCATTCAAAAAAAAAAAAAAAAAAAACCAAAGATAGAAAAAAGAAATAAGAAAAAAGTAGACTATTGATAAATGGAAAGAAGAGAAAAAAGGAAAGAAATAGAAACAGAAAGAAAATGAACAGTACACAGAGAAATAAATGTTAACGTCAAATATCGACATGGCGTCTATAGCGACTCGTCTTCTTTCTTAGAAAAACATGACGTGGAAAATTAAACATTGAAATTTAATTTAAAATATAATGGGATATATTCACGAAAAAAATATATTGCAAATCATAATTGTAATACAAATTAAGATATATATCTAATATTAATATTATTTTGAAAATTCAGTTAAAATAATTAAAGTATTAAAAAGATAATAAAAATTATAATTAGATGGAGGAAAAAAGGGACAAATTAAAAAGATAAATGTAAAAATGAGAGAAAAAAAGAGAGAATATATATATATATATATATATATATATATATATATATAATATTACAACCACATATTTTAAAGTAAAAAGTGACCTGTGTTTACAGTTAACAGTCAGTGTATTTTCTCTGGTTTAGCAGGTTAACCTTGTCCTTAAATTTAGTTTATAGTTCACTTTTCAGACCAACAAACGTCAGATTCTTTAAGAATAAATTTAATAAATGAGGGTGGTGTAATATAATGTCTGTGACGTACGCTTACATCTAGTAAAATATCTATTAATTATCCCCCGAAGGACTTTCGACGTAAAAGATTTTTTCTATATTAAGGTAGCATCCAACACTAATTCAAATGCCGGAACTTATCAAATATATAGCTTATAATGTAAAAGCTCTTCAAAGTGTTCGAAGCCATTATCAATGCCGAGGTTGTTCAGCATCTCACAGCTCACGGGCTCCTCTCGGACAAACAGTATGGCTTTCGCTTCACCAGGACCACTGCTGACATGCTAACGACCATCACCGAGTATATATACCAGGCTCTCGCCTTGGATATCTCTAAAGCATTCGACAGAGTATGGCATGCCGGCCTTCTACGGAAACTGCGAAGCTATGGCATAACTGGATTTTGTTGGACTTAATCCGGTCATTCCTCTCTAACCGCACACTGAAGGTGGTATTAAACAGACATGCCTCCCAGATCTACCCTAAAACGCGGGTGTACCCCAAGGCTCTATCCTAGGTCCTACGCTCTTTCTAATCTATATCAATGATCTCCCCGATACCATAAGATCACAAGTAGGCATGTACGCCGATGATACCACAGTTTACTCTCGCCTCGATCAAAAATCTGATGTAGGTGACAAGGCGACCCTCGCTGCCGAGCTTGAGAAGGACCTCCAATCCGTGTTGGATTGGGGCAAGAAATGACTCGTTAAATTCAATTCTTCCAAAACGAAGCTGCTGTCAATTAACCACCACAAACAACCGCACCTCCCTCCTATTAGCATAGAACAGGCTTGCCTCCCAGAGAGTAAATCACTACGCCTGCTTTGCCTGACACTCTCAGTGGACCTCAAGTGGAATGACTACGTCGAATCCATTGCTAAATCCGCAGCTATGTAAGTCGGCTCTCTGTGCAGGGCCCGGAAATTCTTTTCGCCTTAATCTATCCTGCAATTATATAAATCCACCATCCGTCCGTGTATTGAGTACTGCTGCCACATCTGGTCGGGTGCCCCTTCTATTCTCCTCGGGGTTCTTGACAAAATACAGCGAAGACTCTGTAATGTGATTGATACCGACTTGGCTGACCGCCTGTAGTATCTCTCTCACCGGCGTGAGGTAGCTTCCCTGTGCCTCTTCTATAAATACTTTCATGGCTTCTGCTCTGACGAACTTAAATCACTGGTGCCCCCTAGATGTGAATTTGCACGAGATACTAGATTGGCAACTAGGTCCCACCCTTTTACAGTGAAACCGATGAAATGTAACCGCAATTTCTACTCCAACAGCTTCTTTCCTCGCACTTCCCGCCTGTGGAATTCCCTACCGCATGCTTGCTTCCCCGACGCCTACAACCTCCAGGAGTTTAAATGTAAGGTCAATAGACACCTCCTAACACACTAACTCGCACCCATTCTCTCCAACTCTCTCCCTATGTACATCCTAAGTTGTCTATCACCCTCCTTCTGACATTTCCTATACCCAATCCCTCTATATAACCCCCTGCTCTATAGTGGCAGTGGAATGCCTTGCTTGGGGTGACACGATTAAAAAAACTAGAGGAGTAGTCTAGAAACCTAAAAGCCCTCATCTACGAACATAAATAGGATTTTCTTTGAGTAACAATTTAAACTCGCTTGTAGTACAAGGAACAAAACTGGCTATAACTTCGATTTTACCAAAGACACCCTATATGCATGCGTTTGTAGAAATGGTACAAAAACAAATTTAGTCATTATTATTATTATTATTATTATTATTATTATTATTAAATATACATTTTTTCTTCGCCGTTAGCATAACTATTGTAAAATTATTATCAACATGAATTGTAGTACCGTTTATATTAAACAGTATGTATTTAATCTACCGGCCATTGTATTCGAGAAAATTAATTCCAGAATATTGCCGGTGGGTGAATTTTATTTATTAGGTTTACTTGAATACGTCGGTATATATATATTGAATTGTCAAGTTAATTTTTCTCTTTCTTTGTCTCCAAGCAGAAGTGTCTACTCCATGTAATCTTCCATTAAATTTTTTGTGTTGTTTTTATTTTCTAATTGATGTTTCCGTGGTATTTGATCGTTTAAACTTTTATTCTTTGTTTGAAATCATTTTTTTTTATTTATTTTTTCTTTTTTCAGCGGGTCTACTACGCATGCGTCTAGAAACCCACTTTTATCTCTTCCTCACTTCACCGCTTATTATATTAGAATGTTAGTTAAGATTTGCATGGTCAAAAAGATCTGTTGCTTGCCGTTTCGACTCTCCAAACAAGTTATTCTGATTGTACATTCGAATAAATTAGCTTAACTGCAAGTGAAACTAATGCGTTTCTTTGGAACCTTTTCCAGAGGTATGGTTCTGCCATTTTTAATTCTTAGTTAAATTTGTAATAGATATCTCAACTGTAACTAAATCAAAACATAATATTTATATATATATATATATATATATATATATATATATATATATATAATCATATCACCCCAAGCAACGCCATAACGCCACTGATGCGCAGGGGGCTACGTAAGGGTAAAAAGAATGGAAAAGAAAAAACCGGAAACCATATCCTAAACAGGAAAAAAAAGATGAGCTTCTTCACCTGTTCAATAGACGTGGGTGGAGTGTGAACCGGGCGATAGTTTAGTCTATATATATATTTAAATAGATAAACTTTCCTATCACCCAGATTTTACACAAGACTTCTCTTAAACAGCAGTAGTGCCCCCTCTCTTTTTCCTGTTCTGGATATAGTTTTCGGTTCCATTCTTTTTCTTAGGAATTAATAGTGATGTTGTAATGAGTACTTTTTTGTGCGCTTGTAATATGTGTAGATGGTGGTAACTTCTCTTCACACTGAGTTACCAAGCTAGCAGTTTTCTGGTTGTTGCTTCCCGATTGGTAATTAGGAACCTGAACTGTTGCGTAATGTCTACAGATGCTGCTCTGGTCAACAGACTTATAATATTGTTTTGTTTTTTTTCAGTGCCATGTCGCACATGAAAAGGTGTCTCTGGAAACTCATCTAGTGGGAAAACCCGAGGCCACACTATGTTGCACTCTGTGCCAGTTCCCTTCCTGCCCGTTACATTTGACAAACGTCAGATGCTACCATCCCATGTTCATTCCTTATCAAGATATTGCACCATGACGATAAGCAGCCGAAAGTGTAAAACTAAACCAGTCCAACAATAATCACTTCAGTCCCTCAACATAACTTTCTCCAATATTCGTGGTATTCGTGCCAACTTTTTGTAGTGTGGAATCGTTCTTCTTCAAAAGATCTCCGGGCATGCTAGCTCTTTGTGAAACTAATCTTAACTGTGCAATACGTTCCTCTGATTTCTCGATTTCTGGATATCTTCCTTCCTTCTGAAAGGACTTGTGCATGGCTACTGAACTCTCTTTGAATCTCCAAACCATTCTTACATGTATATCAGCCTCAAGCTCAATCTTCTATCGTTTATTTCTCAACCTCTCATGATTGCTGGGTACTAGATAGTATTTCTGATGATTTAGACAAGGTCAGTTCCCTACATCCAATTGTAAATATATTTGTGTTCAGTGATATTGATGCCCATCATGCCAATTGGCTTAAACACTCAGTCACTGGCCTTGCTTGCATCCAAATCCTGAACATCTCAATTACATAATCTGTCACGCAAGTGGTGAAATTCCCCCACAGTTTTCCTCAGTAACCCTGAAGGGTACTCATCTCTTCTCGATCTCATTATCTCTATTCTTGACTCATGTCTTTCTATGCAGCACTGCCCTCTTGGCAACTGTAATTACGCGGTGATGTCTGTAAACTTCCTTTTCAGCCCCACTACTAGCCAAGAACCTACTACCAACAGAATATGTTTCTGTTATAAACGTGCGGATTGAGACTCATTTAGCTATGTCCTTCGTGACATCCCTTGGAATAAAGTTTTTAATTTTTCTGTTAAAAAATGCGTCTCTAAGATTGTTGGGACGCCCGCACCTATTCGGCTATAATGAACTATTCCATTACTATGTAAAGTAATGGTGGCATCTACGTGAGGAGAGTGTGCCGAGCAGCCGATCGACAAGTCAGTCGTAGACTTCCGGTGACGACCCGGAAGTACCCATTGCTCATACTACGTCTTACGACGGTTGAGACGATTAACCCATATTCTTGTATTGTATACTAATAACCTTTGTAAATACTATTTTCACGGAATACAACAATTAACCTATTCCTGTTGGTGAGTTATTTATTCTTACTCACGACATAACAAAGATCTCATTCTGTGCGACAATCGGCATTGATGCTTTCATTCCAGCAGAAAATTCCAAGTTAAATCTTGTTCATTTCCTTATTTCTTACCTGCATGCTATGCTGCTATAGCCCACAGGAATAACTTCTTCCGACTTTACCGGAATGACACGTCTGATCACAATAGATCACAATGAGCACATGTGGGTCCTAAATGAAGCAGTTATTGCTTGCAGATAAAATAAAACAACGTATGGTATCTCGCAAGTTAGGTCCTAGAGATTATTGGTGACTCTGCAAAAGTGTACTGAACAACGGCACATCTTCTTGTCCTCCTCTGTAGTTTCTAATTTTAGAACTCTGGGAACCGTTTGACCTCTCTGACTATCACCCTATTAGTTTCTTATCGATTTTTAGCAAATTATTTTAGGTTTTAATCAATGCTGACGTGGTTAAATATCTCACATATCATGACCTACTCTCTGACAAACAACATGGCTTCCGTTTCGCCAGGTCTACCGCTGATGTGCTAAGATTGCTGAGTATGTATACCAATTGCTTGATAATAAAATCGCGGGTTATGGGTCGAGATATCTTAAAGGCATTTGGCAGGGTTTGGTATGCTGGACTTCTACACAAGGTTCATGGATATCGTATTACAGGACGGTTGTTGATTTAATCCAATCGCTTTCATCAAGTCGTGAAATGAAGCTCGTTTTAAACGGTGACGTTTCCAGATCCTTTAACACGAACGCAGACTTTACCAAGGCTCTATCCAAGGTTCTAAGCTGTTTCTGATTTTCATCAAGGATCTTCCTGAGGTCACCAGTTCTCAAGTAGGCATCTGTCAGATGACCCGACCATTTACTCCTGTCTTAATAGACAATCCGTCAGAACCGACAAAGTAAACCTGACAGCTACTCTAAGAAAAAAAAAATAATCAGTAGTTAACTGCGGAAAGAAATGGCTTGTAAATTTTAATGCTCCAAAACAAAACTGGCCTTTGTAAATCACCGTATAGAAACTATCCTTCTAGCAATCAGCATGGCTTGGCTTCTGGTGAGCTACACACTGCGTTTCGTAAGACTCATTTTATCAATTGTGTAAAATCCTTTGTACAATAAAGATGAAAGCTGATGATGGTTCGCCTGAAATAGGCCCATAATTCCGATTTACCATGAAATAACGTGTCTGCCTTATTTTTTCTCATATATATATATATATATATATATATATACGAGGATACATTTCTATATAAAAATATTAATAAAGTTTACAAGAAGGTTAAAATTTATATTAAGGGATTCTACTGAGTCCCACTTGTTAATACAAAAAAGTTTTCATTCATGAAGTAGTTGTAAACTAGATAAATTAAAAATAGAACGTTTGGAAGATTCCAGTATATTCGAGAAAAATCTAGATGATTCGAGAAACATCGAGATATATGCTAATTATGTGCTAGCCCCTATAAAAATAGGTTTTTGAACAGTTGTCAGTTGTAAAAAAAAAAAGAATTTCTGGCATTATCAACTCCAGCTTTCGATTAATGGATTTTTATCCAGGTGAAAGAATTTCTATGAAAAGTTCCCGACCAACAAAAATCCCAAAAGAGAACATCATGGAACTATTGGTAAATAGAGTTTTTTGAATTTTCTTATTGACCAAACTAAAAAATATTCTATAGATACATGTATTTGTGGATTTCAAGCAATATCTCTTAGATTATTTCGCTATCCCTAACGTGGTAAACATACGTGGCACACAATTACTCCTTCTCCTTCGTAACACTTCACCAGTGGACTTAAATCTTGACGTTTTCTGGTTTGCTTGCCACAGTTGTATTGTTGTATTTTTTTTTTTTTATATAAGCGTTTCACCCCGAGCAAGACATGTCACTGCCACTACTGTGCAGGGGGCTACGTAGAGTGGAGAAAGGCTGGTTAAATATAGGAAATAACAGAGGGTGGGTGATAGGCGGGTTAGGATACCGAGAATGAGGGTTGGGTAGATGAGAGTGTTGTGAGAATAGTTGGGAGTTAGTGTGATAGGAGGTGTCTATTGACCCTACATTTAAACACCTGGAGATTGTAACTGTCGGGAAAGCAGACTTGTGGAAGGGAGTTCCACAGGCGGGAAGCGCGAGAAAAGAAGCTGTTGGAGTAGAATTTACGGTTACATCTTATTTGTTTAACTGTAAAAGGGTGGGACCTAGTTGCTAATCTAGTATCTCGTGTAAATTCGTGCTTAGGCGGCACCAGTGATCTAAGCTCATCGGAGCAGAAGCCATGAAAGTACTTGTAGAAGAGGCACAGGGAAGCTACATCACGCCGGTGTGAGAGCGGCTGCAGCCGGTCTGCCAAGTCAGTATCAACCACGTTACAGATCCCCCTTTGTATTTTGTCAAGAAGCCCAAGGAGAGCAGCAGGGGCACCCGACCAGATATGGCAGCAATATTCAATACACGGGCGGATGGTAGATTTGTATATGTGCAGAATAGTTTCAGGTGGGAAAAATTTCCGGGCCCTGCACAGAGAGCCGATTTTCATAGCAGCAGATTTGGCAATGGATTTTGAGGTCCGCCGAGAGTGTAAGGCCAAGGAGGCGTAGTATTTTACTCTCTGGGAGGCTAGCCTGTCCCATGCTAATGGGAGGTAGATGCGATTGTCTATGGTGGTTATTTTATATTATTTTTCATGTTTTCATTTTTTTGTAAATTAAATATTTGTTTGTGATTTAGCTCTGTGTTTTGGTAAATCATTTTCCTTTCATTTGTTACAACTTCTAACACTTAACACACACACACACACACACACACACACACACACACACACACACACATATATATATATATATATATATATTCAGTTAGATAGGAGTAAGCATCGTAAAAAAGCGGGAAAGCCAGGGTCACAAAGTCACACCTATCTCACTGAATATATTAGCTATATCACTGATATTGAGCGCTTTCAAATAAGTACCGCGCATATATAATATATAGAAGCAATATAATATATATAACAAATCTCATATATATATATATACACACACACACACACACACACACACACATATATATATATATATATATATATATATATATATATATATAATTGTGTATTTGGACATCAATCCTTCTTTTAAACAATTCGCAATAAAGATGAATGAAAATGTACTGCGTATCTCATAAGTAATTTTTGTGTTCGTATGAATGGTTTAATTTCTGGACATAAAGTGTGGAAAATTTTCTGAAAGTTTTATATATTAGATCACTTTTGCTTATTCCATTGGCCATTATCAAGAAACGCGTTTTGTTTTATTTTATTTTAACTGAATATGTAGAGTTTTCATATTTTCTCGAGTGATGGTAATGTTTTGTTTTTTTTCAAACAAAATCGGCACGTTTTGTGTTTCAAGCTGATTATATTGAGTGTCGACTTTTTCATTTTTATTATTAATGCCTCCATTTGTCTCTGTCCTTTTTTATATGGGGAAGAGGCTATTATACTTTTATGTGTTTTCTACAAGTATGCTGCGGTTAGAGTTTCCGTGTGTGTTTAAATAAGTCCAAAACGAGCTATGTTCAGTGAGGTGCAACATAAGTAATCCAGACAGGTATGTAGTGATATGACTAATATAACTATTCATGAATTTGATTTCATAGGAACACAGATTCATAAGGGTAAGTACCTCCACTAAATCTCTAAAAAACAGCATATTGAGGCATATTGAAATAAAAATTATTTTTTTTATTTACTCAACAAATTATTTAACAAGAAAAATACTTATTACAAAATAAATTTAACATTTAGTATAATAGCCTTTTGTTTAGATCACAGCCTTCATTCTGTCAGGCATTGACATCACAAGCTTCTTCAATGTATCTAATGGTATCTACTGCCAAGCAGCTTGTATTTGTTCCTAAAATGTGTCATGCAAATTAACATTAGATTTATCAATTTGAGAAGGAGGAATAAAAAAAAATCAGTCATATCCACGGATAATAGATTAATGTGTAGTTTCAAAATAACCTTTTTTAATAGAAAAAAGGAAAATTAAATGTAACTTCTTTTTAATAAATTTCTTTTACACTTAGTTTTAAATAATCAATATTTATTAGCAATTTATTTGACTTTTCATCCTGTATTTGAATGTCAGAGAGGTTTTTCCGAAAATCACCCGTCGTAATACTTTTGCACACTACCGGTATTGTGCAAAAGTGTTAGGACAGGGGTGATTTTAAACTTTATTTTGATGGCTCATAAAAGATAAAATAGTTCCTTTCCTAATACTTTTGCACAGTACTGTATATATATACATATACATATATATATATATATATATATATATATATATATGTGTGTGTGTGTGTGTGTGTGTGTGTGTGTGTGTGTGTGTTTTACTGAAGAGGATTGTCAAGTTACCGAGCTTAATATTTTGATACAGATATAAACAATAACAATTTCTTCTAATTGCAAATACGCGTTAATTATAAGCAAAATGAATGTTCCCTTTAGATACATTAAAGGTACATTATATACAATATATATATATATATATATATATATATATATATATATAAGAATTAAGTAAAACATTTTTGAATTAATTTCGTTGAATGGCCATTAAAATTCTCGGTTCATCAGAAACGGTCGAAAAAATTATTAATTCAAATATGGTAATATATTTCTATACCGGAAGAAGTCCCAAAACATATCCTTACACAGGAAGTTAAAAAGAGGTGGTATTAAAATTATATACATATAAATTTGTCAGAACGTCAATAGAAAGTGGAAAAGAAAAAAATGGGTATAACAATTTAGTTACAAATTGAAATTAATAATATATATGTATATATATTGTTTATTTGGGCAGCAATCTTTTATTTAAAACATTTCATTGCTCCTGGCCACGTGGGTATACTGCATCTGGCAACAAGGCTTCTGATTTGGTGGTTGTGAGGAGCATGGAACCACATTTTAATTGCAGGTGTTCTCAGGTTCACCCTGACCCAGATTGGTAGCACCTGTTAACGACCCAGCTATGGACAAATAGTTACTCCCCAAATTGTGGCCAAAACACTATGAAAGTATAAAAATAGACTTTTATAAAAAGAAATATACATTTTTGACGGAAAAATATTATCAACAATACACTTTTGAAGAAAAAAATTATTACCATAACACATTTTTGAAGGAAAAAAAAAATTCTCTGCAAAACATTTTGAATACAAAGCTAGAAGACATTTTCGGTTTTCTAAAATAAAAAAAATAAAGACAAAAGTTTTCATAAAAATCCAATTAAACAAATTTCTCACTATAACCGAACATTAAAAATATATCTTAAAACCCCACCTTGTTGGCATTAAATAACCCGCAGTGGTTGATATGCCTTTACACAAAACTCAAACTCAAAAGCATTTCGTTAAAAGCGACCAAGGAATATTTATTATGATTTTAATTTTAATCATATCACTCCGAGCAAGGCGATAATGCCACTGGTGTGAAGGGGGCTACATAAGAGTAAAAGCAGAAGAGAGTGAAGAGAAGGGAAGGAATACAGGTGTGATGACCGTTGCAGAGGTGGAGAGAGAGAAAAAAAAGAATATACAGGGTGGTGTAGAAAGAATTAGAGTCAAGTGGTTAAGAGATGAGTATTGAGAATGCATTTAAATTCCTGGGGGTTGTAGCCGTCCTGAAAGTAAGAATATGGAAACGAGTTCCACAGGCGGGAAGTGCGAGAATTAGAAGAGAGTGAAGAGAAAGACAAACCAGTTAGAAAGGAGTAAGAGAAGGATGAGAATACAGGTGTGATGACAGTTGCAGGGGTGGAGAGAAAGGAAAGGATATACAGGGTGGTGAGGAAAGAACTAGAGTCAAGTGGTTAAGAGATGAGTATTGAAATTGTATTTAAATTCCTGGAGGTTGTAGCTTTTATTAATCTTTTATTTAATTTTTCCTATATTCTTTGATATTTTCTTTCTACTGGAGATAAAGAATACCAAAAACTCCCATAATTTTCCAAGAGCTTTTAGTCGCTTCACTGGCCATTGTCAAGGATGTCATTTTTCTGATGTAGTTTTAATTTTATGTTTTGAATGCGCTTTTGAAAAGGAGAGTTCTTTAAAAGCTATCATTTCAAATTTGTTTAAAAAATGAATAAAATCTGCATTCTCTGTCGTTTTTACGAAACATGTATGTATAACTGTAAAATAATGGAAATAATTAACAAATTACGAATCCCAACGTAAATGTAATAATAATAACAATAAATAATTAAGTAATCCACTTCCCCATCGTCGAAATGTGGCCTCCCTCTGTCTCTTCTATAAATAATTTCATGGCTTCTGCTCGGACGAGCTTAAGTCACTGATGCCTCCTCAACAGGTGTTTACTCGTGCAACCAGACTGGCAACTGGGTCCCACCCATTCACAGTCAGGTTAGCCAAATGCAGACGACAATTCTACTCCTGCAGCTTCTTCTCTCGCACTTCCCGCCTGTGGAACTCGCTCCCGTATTCTTGCTTTCCTGACGGCTACAACCTCCAGAAATTTAAATGCAAAGTCAATACTCATCTACTAACCACTGGACTCTAGCTCTTTCCCCACCCCTGTATAACCTTCCCTTTCTCTCCACCTATGTATCTGTCATCGCACCTGCTTTCTATTGTTCCTTTCTAACTAGTTTGTACTCCTCACTCTTTTGTAATTAATCTTTTTACATTTATGTAACCCCCCGCACATCAGTGGCGTTTCTGCCTTGCTCGGGGTGAAATGATTAAAAAAAAAATCAATAAGTAAAAAGTTTACAAACAACAATATAAAATAATCGGAATAATATACTCAATTATTTCTACTCAATTGTCTCTCCAATATTTTTTAACATAATCGTTAATATCCACTCAATAATCGTTAGGATAATATAATAGAACTTCTTTTCTATATTTCTGAGATAAAGTATTGGAATTATTTACACTATTTACAGTGTTCGGACTGTTGTTCTCATCATTGTTGCCATATAATCATTCAGTATCTATCTACATTTCTGTGATGAAGCGTTGTAACTATTTACACTATTTACACTGTTAGGACTGTTGTCGTCATATTCACCCTCAATATCTGTCTATATTTCTGAGCTGAGGTATTGCAATTATTTACACTATTTACATTGTTAGAACAGTTGTCGTCATCTTTGTTGCCATATTCACCCTCAATATCTGTCTATATTTCTGAGCTGAGGTATTGTAATTATTTACACTATTTACATTGTTAGGACTGTTGTCGTCATCTTTATTGCCATATTCACCCTCAATATCTGTCTATATTTCTGAGCTGAGGTATTGTAATTATTTACACTATTTACATTGTTAGGACTGTTGTCGTCATCTTTATTGCCATATTCAGAACGTTTCGGCAGTTGTACAGGTGATTGAAATTTTGAACTGAACCCTTATTATGTTGACCGAGGTAGATTGTTCTAGTTCCACACGCCATGCTATTTCTAGTTGTCTCGGTATTAACTACCTCACTTTGACTCAACTCTCGATGTTTTTGGTCATTTCTTTTGTCGACAGGTATTGAACTCACAACCCATTTGGTCAAGTCCCTCGTTTCTTCCAATTTTTTTATCCACTGGGTAATGTGTCCTTGAGAAGCGTTGTTATATAAATTAAATATTTATTCAACTTTTATGGGGAAGCACACCTATTCATCAGATAATGGATTCTCCCTCGTATATTAATAAGAGTTAACAGGAAGTTAACGGGAAAAGTTCTTAGGAGTTCTTGGGAAATTCATAGGAGTTCTTTAGAGTTCTATTGGAGTTCAGTAGAACTACTAGGCAGTTGATATTAGTCGGCAGCAAGCCGAATACTAAGGAGTCAACTTTCTGTGGAAGATTACCAAGTTCCTAACATTTTGGGTGCGTTACGTCTATTAGCAACCAACAGAGCACGATTATAACTTTCAGTGCGAAAACTACTCCACAGCATCAACTAAATCTGAACCATTTATCATTCAACTTAGTAGATTTCTTCCTCGCACAACTTCGGTGTTTTATAGACAAATAATTCATTAAAGTGTTCTTTTTAATATAATCCAAATATTTAAAGACCTTACCCTTGTTCAGTTTCTCGACAGGCTCCAGATGAGAATCTGTAATATGAACGGTCCCGACCTGGTAGCTCGACTTCAGCCACTTTCTCATCATCGAGATGTTTCCCTCTGTTTTTTCTATGAATATTTTCATGGCTTTTGCTCTGACAAACTTGGGTCACTGGTGCTACCTCTGCAAGAATTTACTCAGGCAACCAGACTGGCAACAAGGTCCCTCCCTTTTACTGTTAGATCAACCAAATGCAGGCGACAATTCTATTCCATCAGCTTCTTTTCTCACGATTCCCGCCTGTGGAACTCCCTTCCATATACTTACTTTTCTGACGGCTATAACCTCCAGGAATTTAAATGCAATGCCAATTCCCATATCTTATCTACTTAACTCCAGCTCTTTCCACCTCACCTCGTGTATTTTGATATTATCCAGAAGCCCAAGATGAATAGCAGGAGCGCCCAACCATATTTGGCAACAGCATCCAATACACGGACGAATGGTAGATTTATAAATGTGCAAGATGGATTCTGGCAAAAAAAGCCTCCTGGCGCTGAAACAGTGACCCAACAAGATCCCACCCTTTTACTGTTAGATCAACCAAATGCAGGCGACAATTCTCCCCCAGCAGCTTCTTTTCTTGCGCGTTTCCCGCCTGTGGAACTCCCTTCCATATACTTACTTTTCTGACGGCTATAACCTCCAGGAATTTAAATGCAATGTCAATTCCCATATCTTATCTACTTAACTCCAGCCCTTTCTACATCATCTTGTGTCTTTTCCTTTTATTCTACCTTCGCAACTGTCTTCACTTCTGTGTTCACATCCTTCTCTTGCCATTTCTCTTTCACTCCCGGTCGATGATTTGTTTTTGTCTTCACTCTTCTCCTGACTAATACTTCAACACTCTTATGTAACCCGCTGCACATCAGTTGCATTAACGCCCTACTTGGGGTAAAATGATTAAAAAGTAAAAATTGAAATTATCTTGCAAGGATCAAAATACCTGAAAATTTGAAGGTGTAATTTCTGGTGAATATGATTTGTGAAGTAACACATTCCAGCCAAGCGACAATAGTTTTGACCGGGATGCAAAAGAAATATGAAGTCTTTCCCGAGAAAAAACAACACCAAGATTTTTTCTTGAATTACTGCCATATTTTGCCTACTTACGAGCAGTGTTTTTCAGCATTCATTGTCTGGTCACTTGGCACAGGGTCCTTTATCTGTTCAACAAGATAAACAGTATGACTTTCTTAGGATTAAAACGTACTTTTAGGTCGATAAAGTTGGTTCCTGTCGCTTACTCGAGGACTATATTTGGTGAACATTGTTGTAAAATAAACATTTGCCTAAAAAAAGTGCATTTTTATTGCGTTTATGCGGCAAATAACATATAGGAATGTGATCAAAAAGATTTTTTTCCTCAAATCATAAGGAACCCAAACATCGTAGCGACTGGGTAGCCAAAGCTACACTAATCCTCATGGATGGTAAATTTTAACCAATTTAATGTTTCTGCTAATTCCTGGGTTGTGTCAGGCGGGTTATTCTCAACCAATGTCTTGATTTAGTCATCTCTAGCGGGTGTCTGCCTGAACACTTTTTTATCAATAATTCTACAATCATCAACTCTAATTTTTGCGAACCACTTCCGTAAGTTTTTTTTTCAGCTAAAGCACTTTTATCGTACATAGCACATATCTTTTTTTTCTGTTGCCTGTGAGTCATTTTTGCTTTTATGGTAATAAAAAATATCAAGTGTCTAAAATGCACTTTATAATCTTCCATTTTCACAAGGAAGCAAAATTTTCACGAATTAAGGAATTTTAAACTTTGTTTCTCAGTTTGAAGGGTGCTCTAATCAGAAATGTAAGCATATTATATCTGTCGATAAATGTGATGTGTTCTAACCTGTTATAATATAAGGGACTAAAAATCGGTATGTGTGTGCGTATGTGTGTGTACAAGTGTGTGTGTGTATGTGTGTGTGCACGGACGCGCGTGTATCTGTTTGCAGGTGTCTGCCTGTCGTGGTTTGGCCTAATCCAGCGAATATATATACAGAGATATTTTAGAGAATGATATATATATATTTACCGTCGAAATAGTGAACCGCATCTTCTACACTCACAAATTCATTTCTCGCATTTCAAGTTTGTGGAACACCCTTCGAATTGCTTGCTTCACTGATAGCTAAAATCTTCAAAATCTTAAAGTGCAACATCAATTGCCATCTTTTATCTCATTGATTATAATTCGTTTGCACTAGAAGAAAAGAAGAGAGTGCTTGATTGCTTTGTGATGTCAGTTTTTCAATATGGCAGTGAATGCTGGACAATATCAACAAAGATGAAGGAAAAACTTGAAGCAACTGAAATGTGTTTCTACAGAAGGATGATGCAGATATCATGGACCTAGCATGTGAGCAATGACGAGGTGTTAGAAAGAATGGAAACGAAAAGGAAATTAATATTGAGCATCAGGAAGAGACAACTGAAGTTCCTGGGACATGCAATGAGAAAGGAGGGCTTGGAGAACCTGATACTAACAGGCCAGATAGAGGGGAAAAAGAGACAGGGGAAAGCAGCGGATAACATATTTAAAGGGCCTTAGCAGGTGGATGACAGAACGGAGTTTGCGCGGTGTTTTTTTTTGTTTTTTTTTTATCATTTCACCCCGAGCAAGGCGGAAACGCCACCGAGGTGCAGGGGTTACATAAATTTAAAAAGATTAATTAGAAAAGAGTGAGGAGTACTAACTAGTTAGAAAGGAACAATAGAAAGCTGAGAAAGCAGGTGCGATGACAGATACATAGGTGGAGAGAAAGGGAAGGTTATACAGGGGAGGGGAGAGAGCTAGAGGCCAGTGGTTAGTAGATGAGTATTGACTTTGCATTTAAATTTCTGGAGGTTGTAGCCGTCAGGAAAGCAAGAATACGGGAGTGAGTTCCACAGACGGGAAGTGCGAGAGAGGAAGCTGCAAGAGTAAAATTGTCGTCTGCATTTGGCTAACCTGACGGTGAATGGATGGGACCCAGTTGCCAGTCTGGTTGCATGGGTAAACACCTGTTGAGGAGGCATCAGTGACTTAAGCTCATCCGAGCAGAAGCCATGAAAGTATTTATAGAAGAGACAGAGGGAGGCCACATTTCGACGATGGGGAAGTGGCTGCAGTCGAGTCGCCAGATCAGTACCTATCACATTACAGACTCTCCTTTGGAGCTTGTCAAGAACACTGAGGAGAACGGCAGAGGCACCTGACCATAAATGGCAGCAGTACTCCATGCACGGGCGGATGGTTGACTTGTATATATGCAGGATGGAATTCAGGTGGAAAAAGCATCCTGGATCGACTTAGTGACCCAATCTTCTTAGCAGTAGATTTTACTATGGATTCAATATAGTGGTTCCATTTGAGGTCTGAGGACAGGGTAAGTCCGAGGAGGCGTAGTGTATTACTCTCAGGGAGAATCACTTGGTCCATGCTTATGGGAGGCAGAAGAGGTTGACTGTAATGGTTGACAGACAACAGCTTGGTCTTAGATAAATTGAAGTTGACAAGCCACTTCTTGCCCCAGTTCACCACAGAGTGCAGATCCCGCTCAAGGTCAGCAGCGAGATTATGTCTGTCCGCCACGAGAGTTTTCTTACTGGAGCGGGAGTATATTGTAGCGTCATCTGCGTAGATGCCTACTTGGGACTTGATCTCATCTGCGAGGTCGTTGATGAAAATAAGGAAGAGCGTCGGGCCCAGGATAGAGCCCTGTGGGAAACCAGCATTCGTGCTGTAGGACGAAGAGGCACGCCCATTCAGAACGACCTTCATTTTGTGGTTATTTAAGAAAGATTGGATTAGGTCAAGCAGGCGACCGGTAATACCATAACCGCGTAGTTTGCATAGGAGGCCAGAGTGCCAAACCCTGTCGAAAGCCTTGGAGATGTCCAGAGCAACCACGCGAGCCTCGTCGGACTCATCAAGAGCCTGTAGCATGTACTCCGTTACGGTTGTTAGCAGGTAGGCCGTGGACCTTTCAAAGCGGAATCCATATTGCCTGTCGGAGAACAGTTTGTGGGCGGTGAGATGATGAACTATTTCAGCATTGATTATAGCCTCGAATACTTTCCCGAATATCGGTAGAAGACTGATAAGGCGATAGTTGGATGGGTCCGAGGGTTCACCACAATTCTTAAAGACAGGAACGACTGAAGAGAATTTCCAGCATGCAGGAAAGCAGGAAGCAGAAAGGCAGTAGTTAAACAGTTTAGAGAGGACAGGGGAAAGTTCAGGAGCACACCTCTCAAGGACTATCACCGGGATTCCATCGTCTCCACACGCCTTATGGGGGTCGAGTTTTGAAATTACTCTGGATACTACTGTCGGGGTAATATATACGTCGTGCAGTTTGGCCTCAGTTCTAATCGGGAAGTCAGGTGGGTGTACTCCGGACGAGTCGAATGTGGAGTTGGATGAGAATCTGTGGGCAAAGCACTCAGCTTTGTCCGCAGATGACATGAGAACCTCAAATCCATGGATTAAAGGAGGTATTGAGGATTTCCTATTGTTGAACACTCGTTTACAAATCCTCCAATAGTCCTTGGAGCCGAACTTGTGGTCAGCTATGTGCTGTCGCATTCTCTCAGCAAACAACTGTTTGGCGTCATTTAGGGTTCTCTTGCACTCATTGCGAGCAGATGTGAACAGGCGCCTATTGTGATCAGTTGGCTGTCTCCGGAATAGACGGAAGTAATGGTTCCTGTGGGAAATGGCGGCTGAGCAGGCCGGAGAGAACCACGGAGAGGAATGAGGTTTTAAGCAATACTTCCTGGTGGGTATGAAGGCATCAATGCCAGCTTTCACCCATGACGAGACCTCAGAGGCACAGTCATCAACTGATAGGTCAAACACTTTTCCCCAAGGGACGTCGCAGAGGAAATCGCGAAAGGCATCCCAGTCAGCTTTTTGGTTAGAGGTAGGAGGTCCTATAGGTAGGGGGCTCCTAGGGGGAGTGAGATTGGAAAGAAATACTGTGAGGGCAAAGCTGTGAGACTTGACGGGCGTCAGGCGCAGAGGTGAAACATATCTAGCAGTGAGAAATGACCCTAGGGAGTGCTTGGGAAGCGAGTGGGGAAGTCCACCACTTGCGTAAGGGATTGGGAAATAGCAAAGTTCATGGCGTGAATGCCAGCCGGATCAGTAACTGCGTTTTCAAGCCACTCAGTGTGATGGGCATTGAGGTCTCCAAATACAAATATGTGGGCAAATGGTTGATAGGAAATAGCCTTATCTATGTCGTCGGCAATGCTATCTAGTAGGAAGCAGTCAGGAGAGGAGGGAGAACGGTAAAGAAAGAATAGGTAGCTAACCGAATTGAGGAGAGACAGGCGGAGACATATGTATTGGTGATCAGTAGATTCGAGTGAAGTCACCCTAGTTATGGGGAGGTGTTCGCTGACATAAACACCCAGCCCATGCATGTGGACAGTGGAATCCTTCCTTAAAAGGGGAAGATAACCAGGGATGAAGAGGTCAGATGAGGGAATAGCTGAGTTGAGGTTAGTTTCGCAGAGCGCGAGGATGTCAGGGGACTTTTCATGCAGGAACGCTTCTACACTAGGAAAGTTAGTACGAATGCCTCGGATATTAGTGAAGGAGAGGTTAATGGGTTTAGGTGGTTTGGATTTAACTGGTTTAGGGTCATTTCTGATTTGTTTAGTCATGATTCTGTTTGTAGAAAGGGACCTAGGATAGAGGATACAGGCGGTCATTACCCACGATCCCGTGCTGGGAGGGAAACTGGCTAGGGCTGCAACAAGGTGTGGCCTCGGGGTTGCCCACCGAAAGCGCTTGCAGGGACACCTATCCATGCGCGGCATGGCACTACAAGAACCCCGATATTATACAACTGTTGATCAGAGTTACAGGAGAAAGCTTGCTAAGAGCCACCAGATATAGGGAGATGTGGAAAGCCATGATCGAATGCGTCCTGAAAGGACAGGTCACATAGAAGAAAATATTCGTTGTTTGCATGGACGTGTCTATCTTTTTTGGGAAGCCAGTTATTATCTATTAGCTTCCTTTTTTTCTCTTTTATACGAGTTCTTTGTATATTTCTATTAAATATATTTTCGGGTAGTAAGGTTTCATACTCAAAATCTTATATCACTCAAAATTATCAGTGGCCCCCTATTTTCTGTTAAGCTAATTTGTCACCCACCAAAGAGTTGAAATCACTCGCTGGTGGGCGATATCGCCCAGGTTGGGAAATTATGGTATACACGAAAATTTTAGCGTTCAGATGTTTAACGTGTATCCAGTTTCATTTCTCTAGATTTTCTTTTGATTTTTTAAAAATAATACATCACAAGCAAGGAGATAAGGCCACTAAGACGTACGAGACTTCTTTCTTTTATTTTATGTGCCGTTTCCTTTCAGGACGTAAGCGATCATGGGTTTTTCATATCTCCCTATCCCTTGCAGCTCGTAACACTTTTTCTCTTGGTATATCTCCCAAATCCAGCATTTGAGCGGGCGACTTCGGATCTCAGTGTCATACTTTTCGTCCTCTGTTAGAACACTTCCCAAATATTTACATTTTTGCACTTTCTTGATTTTAGTATCTTCGACCTGTAGTTGGCATCTTGGGCATCTATTTTTGATGATTGTCATGTGTTCAGTTTTAACAGAAAAAAATTAATCCTGAACAACAAACAAGGGATAAACTTCTACTACTGTTTAAGAGAACGGGATAAGAATTAATTTTTCTGACAATGCAGGCTCATCACAGACACAGTTCAAGGTAAATTTATTAAACAATTGTCTTCACACGCATGCGCACATGTATAACATGTATACAAATTGCTTTCAGTATATATGCATCTATCCGTCTATGTCTGTAGGCATCTATCAATCTATATATCGATTGTTCTTAATCTGTTAATATCTATCAACCAAACTTAATCGGTTTATCTAGCTCTATATATGCATGTCACACTTTGTTCATATATCTTTACTCATATCAACTGGTGTGTGTGAGTGTGTGTGTGTGTGTGTGTGTGTGTGTGTGTGTGTGTGTGTGTCAGTCCCTGTCCCACGGTCATAAACCTCGTATCCTAAATTAACTTCCCGACCACACCAGCTACTTCCCTCAGTAAACGATCTTACAGATTACGACATGCACGCTAACAAGTAGTCAGAATAGCGAGGCTCGGGCGAAGGGATGTGAACACGCATAAATACCCCACACTCCCCACACCCCTTTCAGCAACAATTCCACGTTTGCAGCCCTAACCCCTACCCAAACACGTTGCGCATGCGTACCAAATGGCCGCTACACGCACAAGCGCACTTTATTTTAGTCGCCCGCATGGAACAAATGGCGCCAAGGGGCAATTTTCTTTAATAGTACCATTACTACTGTGACTACTGTCTCCATTACCCATTTTTCTGCTTTTTCCTATTCCTATATTAGCTTACTATTACCCTTTTTAGTTACCTTCATGTCTATTTATGTGTACTTTAGATATTCCATAATTCTTGGCTCTTCTTATATCCATAGATATATACATGATAGAATAAAGAAAAACCACAAATAGGAAACGTGTCTCAATCTTAGATGTTTCTCTTTTATTGAAGCTTCTTCATAGACCGAGAGAAAAATGAAAAAATAACAAATGAGTTGAATATATGGATCGGAATCCCAAAAGTTGATAGAAAAAAGAAAAGAACAAAATAGGAAACATATCGGAATCTAACATGTTTCAATTTTATTAAAGCTTCTTCAGAGATCAAGAGAAAAATAAAAAAAAATAACAAATGAGTTGAATATACACTCCCAATCAAAGATTTAAGACCACTTAAAAATCTTTAAAAAGAATTTTTTTTTACGAATAGATTTTAAACTTCTCCCACTTAAGGTTACCAATACTACAATCTAAAAGGTTATGGAAACAAAAAGCTACATTCCAAACATCTTATTTAGAAATTTACATTTTAATAAAATGAGGCGAGTTACACATGATCAAAATTATAAGACCAGGGGTATAAATTGTTACATCTATGGCAATTCCAATGTTTTTAGTTCAGTTAGAGATTAGCAATCACTGCGTAAAGGTGTTACCATGCCTAAAGCAAGCAAACTTACCGAAGTTGCGTGTTCTCGAACTCTAGAATTCCATAAGCAAGGTTTGTCACAGCAGGCGATCGCAGCTAAGGTAAATCGCAGTAAAACTGTGATTTGCAACTTTCTAAAGAACAGTGAGAATTATGGAAAAGCAAAATCCTCTGGTAGGCCCCAAAACATTTCTCCTGCCTGAGTAGGAGAATAAGACGGGTTGTTATGAAAGACGAGGGACTTTCTTCTAGTCAAATTAAGGCAGTCACAGAAGCTGATTGCAGTCCCGTAAACCATCAGACGACACTTACGACAAAAAGGCATGGTAAATAAAAAGCATAAACAAATTCCTCGGCTGCTTCCACGTCACAATGTGCACGCTTAAAGTTTGGTCGTAAATACCAAACATGGGACGTTGAGAAGTGGAAGAAAGTCCTGTTTTCTGATGAGAAAAAATTCAATCTAGATGGTCCTGATGGCTTCCAACGATATTGGCATAACAAAAACATGCTTCCTGAAATTTTCTCCACACGTCATATTGGTGGAGGGTCCTAAATGGCATGGGGTGCCTTTTCTTACAGAGGGACGATGGAGCTCCAGGTGGTGCAGGATCGTCAGACAGTGGCTGGTTATGTTAGCATGCTACAAAAAACATCTTTGATGACGGAAGGCCATCGTTTGTGTGGGGATGGATGGTTATTCCAAAAGGATAATGCTGCAATCCACACTGCAAGATGGACCTTGACCTTTCTACAAGAAAATGGTGTCCATCTCTTGGGACATCCTGCATGCTCACCAGACCTGAACCCAATTGAAAATGTTTGAAGATGGATGACAAGAGATGTTTATCGAAATGACAAACAATATTCAACAAAAAATGAACTTCGTGAAGCCATTTTCAGAACCTGGAGCAACATCCCCCGCACCTTAATGGAAATGCTTATTTCTAGCATGCCCGACAGAATTTTTGAAGTCATCAAAAGCAGTGGAGGTAGAACTCATTATTAAATTTGGTTGTTGAATGTTTTCATACACTTTTCATACACTTTTTGTACAATTTCGTAGAATGTTTGTCTCTGGTCTTATAATTTTGATCATGTGTAAATCGCCTCATTTTATAAAAATGTAGATTTCTAAATAAAATGTTTGGAATGTAGCTTTTTGTTTCCATAACCTTTTAGATTGTAGTATTGGTAACCTTAAATGGGAGGATTTTAAAATCTACCCGTAAAAAACGTTTATTTTTAAAGATTTTTAAGTGGTCTTAAATTTTTGATCGGGAGTGTATGGATCGGAATCCGACAAGATGATAGAATAAAGTAAAGAACAAAATAGGAAACGTATGTTAATGTAACATGTTTCAATTTTATTGAATCTTCTTCAGTGAAAGAGAGAAAAATGAAAAAATAACAAATGAGTTGAATATATGCATCGGAATACGAGAAGATGATACAATGAAGTAAAATAAGAAAATAGGAAACTTATCTAAATCTAACATGTTTCAATTTTATTGAATCTTCTTCATATACCGAAAGGAAAATGAAAAAATATCTTTTTACTTATTATCTATTTTTATTTATGATTCGTAAATAATTATTTTTATAATAATAACTATTATTATTACATTTACAATTTGTTAATTGGTTTATCATTTATTTACCTTGTGTTTACATTTATTTAGTATATGTCTATATTTCTGAGATGAGGTAGTATTTATAGTATTTACATTATTCGGAATATTGTCCTCATCTTTGTTGCCATTTGTACGACATTTAATAATAGATCATTCTATTTGTCTCTATTTGTGAGATGAGGTAGTATTTACAGTATTTACATTATTCGGAATATTGTCCTCATCTTTGTTGCCATTTGTACGACATTTAATAATAGATCATTCTATTTGTCTCTATTTGTGAGATGAGGTAGTATTTACAGTATTTACATTATTCGGAATATTGTCCTCATCTTTGTTGCCATTTGTACGACATTTAATAATAGATCATTCTATTTGTCTCTATTTGTGAGATGAGGTAGTATTTACAGTATTTACATTATTCGGAATATTGTCCTCGTCTTTGTTGCCATTTGTACGACGTTTAATAATAGATCATTCTATTTGTCTATATTTCTGAGATGAGTTATTATTTACAGTATTTACATTATTCGGACTATTGTCCTCATCTTTGTTGCCATTTGTACGACGTTTAATAATAGATCATTCTATTTGTCTATATTTCTGAGATAAGGTAGTATTTACAGTATTTACATTATTCGGACTATTGTCCTCATCTTTGTTGTCATTTGTACGACATTTCGGCCGTTGTACGCTCAGGTGCTAGGAATTTCGAACCAAACCTTTTCTTACAATTTTCATTGTGCGAACCACTGTTGTTAGTTATCTTCCTCTTACCCAACTCTCTACGTTAATTGCTCACCACTGCTGTAGCCTGATATTGAACTCACAACTCTTTGTGTCAAGTCACTGGAACCAACCAACGTCTATATTAATTAGGCCAGCTAAAAAAAACGAACGTCTATATCCACTTAATTTTAGCTTTTGTCTTAATAATCCCATATACGTTTATAAAGAATTGTATTTTTTGCGTATTTACCATTTGTACGGGATGTGTTTGTGAGTACTTTTTCTGTTTCCAGGGTCCTTTGTTTATTACTATATATTTCATCTCTGTGAGTTGATGATTTGACAGTGTCTTGATATACCATATATTTTTTAAACAGTTAACAGTTTATGGAATGCTATGGCTATTACTGCCGGTTTGAATCTTTTGCATAAACATCCAGAACTTGTTGAATGGATTTCGCCGCTGAAATAAAAAGGCAAAGAGAAAAGTAAAGATACAGGGACACTAGAGGGACAGTTTGGACACTGATTTTATTTTCTTGGTTCCAAAGACCTCTTGTTGGGGAAATTCCTTCCCAAACAGTTTGACACGTCTTTACCATCCAACGTCCAACAGAGAAAGAGATCGAGTTTATTTTTGGTACCAGGAGGCCGCTCTTTTTGCGCATGCGTCAATTGTCTTTCCTGTCAGAGTACTCCTGGGAGATTTTTATGCTTATTTTATTTTGTACTTCTATTTTATTTTGTATTTTTATTTTATTTCGTCGTTTTTATTTTATTTCGTATTTTTATTTAATCCCTACAAGTTAAAGGACACTCGTTTTGTTCTCTTTTACAGGTTGATTAGATTTGTGCAAGTTGTTTATTGTTTACTTTTCTGTTTTATTTTTTAATATTTCAAGAATTCGGTGTGGCTGTAACCGTGTTTCTGTTGAGTATCATGTGCAGAGTGCTTGACGGAATTTTTTGAGTATGTGTTTTATGAAAATTTTCCCTATGTTTATATTTTCGTGTTTTTGTACGGTTGGTTAAACCAGATTATGTTTTTATTGCTGTTGGCTTTTTTGTGTGAGTTTTGACGAAGACAATCTAACTTTTAAGTCTGTTTCATAATCTTTTTGATATCGTTAAAGATGGTTTCTGTTGTGGATTCTTGTTGAGAATCCACACAAAATAATAAATAGCAAAAAGCAGGTATGGAGAGAGTTATACTGAACAAAATATATACAAGCTGGAACACGGGTTAGTGAATACAAGAATACTAGAGATACTGTTAGTAGGAATCAAATATATACAATCTTGTAGTGAAGAAGTAAGTCCGGGTAATGAGTATATTCATATTGACCAACTAGCGGCGGTCCAACTACTCAACAACTCTTTACAACTGACAATCACTTCCTTTCCCTGTATATGCCGGACTACACGTACACATCAGGCGAGTCCATTCTTATTTATAAAAAGGGGTGATTCCCAACAGATACTTTGATCCCAGCAATATGGTAAGGGAGTCAAGAAACATATTTGCCTGGTATGCCTGTGTTGTGAAATGGTATATTTAATCACGACTTTATCTCTCTACGTCATAACCTCACATTAAATAATCGACCTTGTGTTACATCTCGCTCCAGTGGGGGGGGGGGGGCAAATATCTTTAAAACACAATATGTAGTATACGATATTATGCATATTTCAAGAATGCATAAAATTTATCCTGCTTAAAATATAAAGAGATTATGTAAATTGTCAACGTGTCAACCATAGTATCCCTGTGGGTTCTACTATGAAGAAATAATACCGAATTATAAATGTTGTGGATTCTTGTTGAGAAACCACACAAAATAATAAATAACAAAAGCAGATATGGAGATAAAAAATGTAAGTTATATTGAAACAAAAATACGCAAACACGGGTTAGTCAAGTCAGGAATACTGTTAGTAGGAATCAATGTATATAATCTTGTAGTGAAGAAGTGTGTCAGGGTAATGAGCCTATATTCTTACTGAACAACTAGCTGCGGTACAACGACTCAACTCAACAACTCTGACAATCACTGTATTTACTAGCCTTCCCACGCAAGGCCGGATGTGACACATGGTCATTTTAAAGTGGGTATTCCCGGCCATATAGCCGGGACACAAAAATGTCTGTCTATTTTTACTGAGTCGTGGTTCTACCCTTCGGCGGAACCACGACTGGGTTTGTGCTCTCTGCTCGGAAGCAGAGAGCGCCCTCTGCCCGAAGGCAGAGCGCTGACAGTGAGAAATGCCGTCGCAGCGAAAAACGCTTTGACAATCACTCCCGTTCTCTGTATAGGCAGGATCATGTGTACACATCAGGCGAGTCCATTCTTGTATCCAAAAAGAGGTGATCCGTAAGAGTTTCATTAAAAGAAAGATCAGATAAGCTGTGGTCAGTGGATTATAGAATCCGCTTGATTATTGTTGGTGGTTGGTTAGATTACGCACGCATTTAAAGTAATTGCTCGTTATAGTTGATCTGTACTTTTCTTAGGTTGGTAGTGACATCTCAGAGAGCTTTTAGGTTTGCTGTTATGTGGTGCAGAAACTCGCAAATTTATAAGTATATAGTTACTAAATGAACTGCGTAAAATGAGAGACAAAAAATTTTAAAAAAAGTATATTACAGGAATGAGGATCTTATAATCCTAACAAAATGTAACAGACAAAAAAAAAAAACAAAAAAAAAAACAGTCAGAATCATTATTTTCTTAATATTTTTTATTCTTCTTATTTTTCTTGATCTTCTTTTTTCTTTTTCATCTGTCTTTTTCGCCGAGCGCATTTTTCTTTATTTTCACTGATTTTTCTTTTCATGCTTAACCTTAACTTTTTCTTTTTCTTCAAATCAATTTTTCTTCTTTCCCGACTTTTTATTTCTTTAAATTTGTCTCTTTTTACTTCTGTTTCTTCTTCTTTCTGTTTCTTTATATATATTTTTCTATTTTGGTTCTCACATTTCTTTTAATTTTTTCCTTCGGATTCTTCTTCTGTTGTTTTTTTTTTTTTTTTCGGTTCTTGGCTTTTTTATTCCTTTTAATTTTTCTCCTTCTGTTTTTTCTTCAGACTTTCTTTCAAATATCTTTCAAAATTCTTTCAAATTTTTCTTCCGTTGTCTCTTTTTATTCCTCTTATTTTTTCCTTTTCCTAATTCTGTTTACTGTTTTGACATTTTCTTCAAAATTATTTTTCCTCCATTGTAGACATTTTATTACTTTTCATTTTCGCCTTTTGTTTTTTCTCATTCCTTTTCTTCAAATCAATTTTCCTTCTTCCAGTGCTTTTTATTATTTTATTTGTTTTCTTTTGTTTCTTCTTCCTTTTTTTTACTCAAATTTATTTTTCTTTTATTCTTGGCCTTTTGTTACTTTTCATTTTCGCTTTTTGTTTTTTCTTTTTCTTTTTCTTCAAATCAATTTTCCTTCTTCCCGTGCTTTTTATCATTTTATTTGTTTTCTTTTGTTTCTTCTTCCTTTTTATTCCTCAAATTTATTTTTCTTTCATTCTTGGCCTTTTTTTACATTTCATTTTCGCTTTTTGTTTTTTCTTTTTCCTTTTCTTCAAATCAATTTTCCTTCTTTCAGTGCTTTTTATTATTTTATTTGTTTTCTTTTGTTTCTTCTTCCTTTCTCTCATATTATTTTTCTTCTATTCTTGGCCTTTTTTTACATTTCATTTTCGCTTTTTGTTTTTTCTTTTTCTTTTTCTTCAAATCAATTTTCCTTCTTCCCGTGCTTTTTATCATTTTATTTGTTTTCTTTTGTTTCTTCTTCCTTTTTATTCCTCAAATTTATTTTTCTTTTATTCTTTGCCTTTTGTTACTTTTCATTTTGGCCTTTTGTTTTTTCTTTTTCTTTTTATTCAAATCAATTTTCCTTCTTCCCGTGCTTTTTATCATTTTATTTGTTTTCTTTTGTTTTTCTTCCTTTTTATTCCTCAAATTTATTTTTCTTTTGTTCTTGGCCTTTTGTTACTTTTCATTTTCGCTTTTTGTTTTTTCTTTTTCTTTTTCTTCAAATCAATTTTCCTTCTTCCCGTGCTTTTTATTATTTTCATTTTTTTATTTTTGTTTCTTCTTTGTCTTTTTCCTCAAATTATTTTTTCTTACATTTTTTAATTTCGATTTTTTTTTCATTTTCATATGTTTTTCCCGAATTTATTTTTTTTCCTTTCTGACAGTTCTCATTTAACTTCATTTTTGTTTTTTTTCATTTTTTTTCATTTTTTTTTTTCATTTTTTTTTTCATTTTTTTTTTTTTTTGGTTCCGTATTTTGAGTTTACTTTTCACTTTCGAATTCATTTTCATTTTTCTCTTCTGCCTTTGTCTTCAAGTTAATTTTTTCTTTCAGGCTTGACTTTCTCATTCATTTGATTTTTCTTCTTCTCTTTTCTCTTCACGCTTGTCCTTTTTTACTTCTTTTTCTCTTACATTAATTTTCTACATTTTTATTCCTTTTTCCAGGGATTTTCTATTTTATTTTCCTTTTCTACATCAGATTTTCTCCCACCACTATTTCTGTTGATTGTTTATAAATCCTTAAAGGAAACTCTTTTAGATGCTATCCGTCACGTTACAAGAACTGTACAAGCAATATCCCAGCATGCCCTTTCGCATAACCAGACGCTACACTGAGAGTTATGTTTTAATGGCCACCAGCACGCTATCTAACAAAATATGATACACAAATTATTTTAATGACGTACATCTGGCAGCAAGGTCACCTCGCATAAATATAAACGCTTCTTCATAGTGTCCAGTCAGTATTTCATTATATATGATAGAAGAAATATATCTAGACACAATTCAACACTTGCATGCATATACAAACATACATACGTCTGTAAATGGCGTTTACTGTATCAAATAGGTATTGTGAGTGCCAAAGTATTTCAAATTTCATATAAATCTAGGCACATTACAGCTACGTTCTTCATATATCATGGCATGCACGCGCGTAAACAGATTTATTAGGCTTTCTAAACGGAACGTCTATATGACTTTCACACATATGCTCCTTAAGTACATGATTTGTCTGGTTATTATGAAAGTAGCATGCCATATCTATCTATCTATCTATCTATCTATCTATCTAT